>CM073763.1:3961712-4561712 GCA_037127475.1 Arma custos
ACAATTTAAGAAGCTTTGTACTACGAATAAATATTGTAATCTTCCCTAAGAATAGCTTCAAGAGTAGTACAGTTGTTCGTGCCTGCCAAGCTTAACTAAACCTAGTGTGTTATATTAACTGGAGGAGTTCCTCCTTTCCGCCCATTGTAGTCCCCCCCCCCTCCAACTCTTTCTCTTTTGTTCAACTCTTTCTTTCTCAAAACGCGTTCTCTTCAGTCAAATACAATGTTTTACGAACCATTTTTACATTATATATTTCTTGAGTTACTCCCAACTTTGGGGTTCTCTGGATCAATTATGAAAGCTTGTTCTAGGACTTTCTCCCAACCCGTTATCTTTTACACTCTGATTTCCTAATTTTAGAACGATGTATTGTTCTAATAGAGTATAATTTTTTTTTTTTAGTTTTATCCAATTTGAGATACTCCGGATAAATCATAAATGAATGCTATGTGCGTGTTCTGATATCCTTCTCCTTTCTTCTTCGGAGAATTTATCGTCCCTTATTCCTCAAGCCTCATCCTCGTGGCTCTTGGCAGTTTCATCCCAAAGGGTCCTCCGTAACCCCGAGTTCTCCGCCAATCCTTTCGGTTTATTTTTTATATTTTTAAGGAATTGAAATATTCTTTTCGTTAGCGTAGTCTTACTAATATTATAAATGTGAAAGTTTGTATGTTTGTCTCTCTTTCACGCAAAAACTACTGAATGGATTTGGATGAAACTTTACAGTAATATAGGTTATACAGCAGAATAACATATAGGCTATAGCAAGCGCGGATTTAGGGGGGAGGGGGCACGTGCCCCCCCCTGCCGACAGTTTTCTAGGTACTGTGGAGAATTCATTATAGTAAATAAATAAAGGAAAATCACATGATAATTGTGGTTAAAATAACAGAAAGGACAGGAGTGAAACTATTTGTTTTGATATCCTACGAATATTATAAATGCGAATGTTTGTTACTCATTCACGCAAAAACTACTGAACGGATTTGAATGAAACTTATTGAATAAAATAGGTTATAAATCATAGGCTACATCAAGGGCAGATTTATGTGGGGTCACGTGGGTATACCCCCCGTTATAGTACATAATTAAAGACAAATCAGGAACATAGCCTCTTGAAATTTGTAGATAGGTTCTTTGTATAGTTTAAGAAAGAAATTTGGATAAGTCCACCCCATGGGTTTCCCTTTTATATAATGGGAGTTCAAAGGTTGTAGAATCCGTCAGTTTTGAAGTTAGACATCTGAAATTATGGATGTACGAGTAACTTATATTTAAAAAAAATAATTAAATTATTTATTTAAAATGATCTTTCACGAAACTTTATGTGGCAGGCCGAATTCCACGCGAGCGAAGCCGCGGGCATAAGCTAGTCTATATATAATATTAATGTATGTTTCTCATTGTGGCAGAAATTTTGTGTGTAACTGTGCTAAGGGTCTCATTTTGTGTATAGACTAATTTTTCGTTTGCGAATTTAGGACCTAAAATTTCCCGTAATATCTCCAACCTTTCAATAAGACCCTAAAAAGGGCTTCTTGTTTAATTACCGTATCATAAAGACTAATTTTTGGATTCAAGAGAAGGAGTTACTATTTTAGATATTTGGTGAGTTAGGAGGCTACTTCGACCTTATCTTTTCTGGCATCCATTGTTTTTTCATTTTATATTCATTATACGCTAGAAACTATTTTTTTACATGAAAGGGAGAGACATTTTACACTCTACAGACGTCAGTCTTTCATCTTTCACCAACAAATTTGGAATATATTTATGTACAGAAATAAAACAAAAAATCAGAAAATGTAAACAAACCAACAACCCAAATTGCAGTATACACGAAAATATATATTATATACTTGTAACGAAGCATTTTAAACTAAAAAGGCTATTAATAATCAATGTTTTCAAAATTCCGTCCACAGATTATCTCCCCCCCATACACTAATCCGTAATATCTCCCTGAGAGAAATCCTCCCACCTACGCCTCGGTATATCCCTGTGAAATCTTTTCGGCTCTTATTAGCTTATTAGGAATTCGATTGTTATTAAACAGAACCTTAATAATCCCATCTCAATCTTGGCGATGCTATCATTTTAATTATATAACCGGATGCATTGCACTTTGCAATCTTGCATTGTGTAATATCCTTTATTTAGCTGTGGATTCGTTTTTCTTTTGGACCAAATATTTTCTAAAAGTTCCATATTTTCGAATACCTTATGATGTAGGTTGGTAGATTTATTTTATTTGATAGATATCTCAAGACGTATCTAGGCAGATAAATTATACTAGTTTTTTGGATTAAATCTATTAGATTTGATTGAATCTATAGCAAACTATGTGATTGATTTTGTATACACCTTAGGACATACGTTGGCAGATCATTAATCATTAAACGCCCAAAAGAACTAATGTTTTAATAATAAAAATGTATTCTTTTGCATAAATACCCAGTCTAACTATTATAAGATTAGGACTATATATCGGAAATTTTATACAAACTTCATGAATATGACTGACCTCGAAGTATGGTGTCAAAACTGGTCGATAAAAATGGATTCCCTCAAACCCCTTCAAATCGCCCAAGATCACGGGTTCGTAGCCCGGCAGGTGGCCCTAGGATTTTTTTAAGGGAGTAAAAAATCCTTAGTTACGCCGTCCTTCGGAAGGGACGTTAAACGGGGGGCCCCGAGCCTGTACGATGTCAGGTACTCGTTAAAAATCCCTATCCTAATTAAACCTGGATAGGCAAAATTTAGAGCTCCCACTGTAGCATCGTCCGATTAGCCATAGCAGTATAAAGTGACGTTAAATGAAACAACAACAAACTTTCCCTTCGGCAGAAAGCAATGACTTTCTGTTCTCTAGTATCATTTATTTGTTGATTGCACTGATTCCTGTAGAGCAAATCCTATATTTAGTACTATATTTTGACAAAAATTGAAATCCTCACGCTAGACTGAAACGACACTGTTTTAAACGACAAGAAACTGCTCACTGTTTCAGGCTAATTCAACACTTACTAAACAAACGCTCTAAGCTCCCAATTAATTACAAAAGACTCATCTACATGACCATTATAAGACCTATTTGGACTTACGGAGTAGAGTTTTGGGACTTTACTAAGCCATCGAATTCCTCTCGTACCCAAACCTTCGTTCGTAAAGTCCTCAATGTCCTTACTTTGTTACAAATAAGTTTTTATCTCATGTGATTATGCCTCATTCTGTTTACTTGTTTACAGTTGTGAATTTCAATAAATAATTTTTTTTTTAAAACTTCATGTATAAATAATGGGTATTAAACGACAAATGTTGAGTGTTCATAAGAGGATTATTATGATTTAAAATGATAAGGATTATACTGAATGATAATTGTTGACCTTGATAATATATGTGGAAGAAAGTGGTCCGGTTAGAGGACAAAGAATTTCTCATATAATTGGAGAAAACTTTATTGAGTAGCCAACGTTTTGACCCACCTTCTTCAGGGCTACATGCAAAATACAGACTATCAAGAAATGGCACAAATATATTAAAACATAGAAATACCTAACATATGTATATAATATGTAATACATAGATATATGACATATAATATAAGATATAATATATAGATATATTATATATAATACATAACATAGAAATATGGTGAATCCAGGTAATTGAAACAAATTGACAAATATTGTACAGCAAGGTAAATATACAGGTTAAAATGCATGAGTGAACGATGTTTGTACTGTACACTCATGCATTTCAACCTCTATATTTACCTTGCTGTACAATATTTGCCAATTTTTTTTTTCAATTACCTGGATTCACCATGCTTTTGATTATTTGTATTTCTATGTTTTAATATATTTGTGCCATTTCTCGATTTTCTGTATTTTACATGTAGCCCTGAAGAAGACCTGCAAGGTGGGTCGAAACGTTGGCTACTTAATAAAGTTTTCTCCAATTATATGAGAAATTATTTGACCTCTACCCGGACCACTTTCTTCCATAGATAAGGATTATAAGATTGTTTTTTTTTTTTGAGTTGTACAATACATACATCTAGTACAATTGCTATAAGAGTAAATAATACATGATAGCACATGTAGAGATACTACCCACTGGCAGCACTCTAATAAAGTTCTATAATAGAAGGTCCCGAGGCCATATTCTCTTCAGACGCCTAGGAGGATTGTCCGGGATGGAATTGGATGCAAGGATGGAAACTAGTGGGTTTGGATGGGTTTGAAGTTTATTGTGGAATGATAGGTATCTGGAATGAGCTAAATCGGTAACATATGGAACGTTAAGGTCATTATGGATGGTTTTATTTGTGACAAAATAAGGAGCGTTTAGGATTTTGCGAAGGATTTTGGATTGCAAGGATTGGATACGAGAGGAATTCGATGGTTTGGTGGAGCCCCACAGTTCAATTCCATAAGTCCATATAGGCCTTATAACAGTCATATAAATAAGTCTTTTGTAATTGATCTGAAGCTTTGAATTATAGGATTTAAAATGATTTCTAGCTACTTGTCTTGTCATTGATTGATGAGCTTCTCCATTATAAATTATTTGCTCACATATCTGGTAATTCATTTCGTGATGTATCAGAAAACTCGAGACGAATAATTATAATTAAGGAATCTGAGGTAATTAGGATCTGGAAATTAGTTATTAGCTAGAGTTATCAAGTTTATTAAGGCTCATCTCCTCCAACTTAAAACTTGGCCTAAACTACTTAAAACTTGACTAAAGCCAATTCGGCGCTCTCTTCCACCAGCTCGGAAATAACACTGTAAAGCCTTCGCCGCTTACAAAGTTCCCAAAGGATTTCGCATCATAGCGATTGACAGGGTACGCTACAGTAAATTCGATCATAATATAGCTCTCATGATTTTAATTTTACCACAGGTAAGTTATATCGAAGGTGTAGGTTAGAATTTCAGACAGAACACTTGGAATATTCTATCGGTACTGGCGATTTTCGTACTTTCGAATTGAGTTCTGATTAGGATAAATGGATCAGTTTCTAATCTCAACTCAAACATAGAGTTTATGGAAACAGATAACTAAACTATTGCAACTAAAAAAACATAGGGACTTATAACTTAAAAAAAGTGTGATTGTAAGCTCCGACACGCGACTGGAATTTACCCCTTTCTGTTTCTAATCAATATTAATTGTGTTCTTGCCTATTAATTACTCTCTACTGATACTTATCATCGCATGTTCTTTTATTTAATTGGCAAATTATTTTTTAAAAAATTTAAATTAATGTAAACTATTTTAATTAAAATTATAAATATACATTTTTTATTAATCGTGCCAACGTTTCGACCTACGTTGTTGGCCATCTTGAGGGTAAATAGTGGGTGCGGTGACTTGTTGCAACACTAAAACTGTCAATTGAACTCGCACACACATATTTGTTTATTTAACAGTTGAGATTTAATATTGTGAATTTATTTATTTGGTTAAATTTTTCTATTGGGTCTCTAATTGGAGGAAAATATGGATCTCAGTCCTCGTCTGTTTCATAAAATATTGTTTAATATTAATTTTGTTCATGAAATCACTCACCGTGAAGTTTTCTCGGTCCATTATAACTGGAGGAATCTTCTTCGGTGGGACCACTATAGATATCTCAGTTGGTGGTAAATTAGCTAAAGCGGTAAAGCTGTTCGATGTCACTACCGGTGGCGCTTCTTCTGCTTTCCTTGTCTTCCTCTTGGCCGATTTCTTTCCTGTCTTTACTTTTTTGAAGGGAGGTTCATCTTCTGTGTCCGTTAGAGATGTATTTAAGCCCAGCATGATCACTGCCTGTCCACTTCCTAATACACCAATCTCCTGTCCTAGTAGCACTACACACTACACACTGTACACAATTAAATAGTCACTGCACAGCCTTGCTGGATAACTAGTCGATTTCCTACTCTTATCAGAGCAACGCTGCCCTCTCGTCTGTTGAGGTTGTATCCAAGTGATATGAATGGACCCCAACAGAACAGCTTAAGGCGGAATCTAAATAAGACTAGTAATAGTGTTTGTTTGGATAGTTGTCTTTAAAAAAGCTCTTTCACAAAACATTATCTCATTCCAACACTTATAATAAATCAATAGAATACACTGTAGCCATAGATACCACACGTATCTCTTCCCGATTGGTCCGGGATTTTTTTTTTTTTTTATAAATATTTAAAAAAATAACATATTAAAATTACTAATGATACATTGTATTTCTTCTACTGCACCAGCTGCATTTTAAGAAAGGATTTTCTGAAGGATTTTCTGAACATTAATTAGATGGAAGGAGTGGGGGATCCAGTGATGGGGCTCACTAGTTCTGTCTGATTGGAGTTTGTTAGTAGTTTATTCAGTCCATGTTGAGTGTCTGTACATGTGTTTGCCAGCGCTGAGGTCGTTCTGTCGGTGTAAGTGCGTTGAATAGTTGGTTCGTGCAGTGTTGGAGGCTATCAAAGAACTTGATATGCCTCCGTGTGATGAAGTCCGTTACCGTCGGGAGTCCGAGAGTCTCGTGTATTATGTCTCATTTCGTCCTTTGTAGAGAAGTGTGCCTTACTATACGCCTCAGCATACGGTTTTGAAATTGTTGGAGCCTTTTTGAGGTTGTTGGCGAAATGTTATTCAACATAGGCGCCCCATAAAGGAGTGCTGGTCTAATAACTGCCTTATAGATCATTACTTTGAGGCGGAGTGATAAGTTCGGTGAGGTTAAAAGATGATTTAGCCTGTAAGATTTGGTTCACACCGACCTGATCTTCTTATTGCAATGTTGGGATAACGTCAAGTGCCGGTCGAGGGTGACACCGAGATACGTTATCCTATTCGCATGTTTGTTAACTTTGCCTGCTACTCTATAAACCTTAGGTAGAGGGCGCTTATTCTTTTGGAAGGAGAGAATAATACAGTCGGTCTTCTGGTCCGGGAATTTAACTTTTAATTTCATTTTATTATGTAAAACAAATAATACAATTATCGAGAATGTAGCGTCACCCACCACTTTTAGCTAAATTCGATTTTACCTATCATACAATTTTCATACCGCGGGCTAAATATGAAAATCGTTTCTTAAGGAGTAAAATACAAAAAAAAAAAAAAACTAGAGAAAATAATAAAGTCTCGGTCAAAAGTAGGATTACAATTTTTGTTATTATTCGGTGTCGACAATATTTAGCCCTCAACTTTTGCCTAAAAAATTAAGTCCTTATAATTAACTATTATGGATGTAATGCATTGCCATTTATAGTGAAGTGTGAGCAGGGTCTTAAGGTATTCGTAAATATGGGCTTGCATAGAATATTCTGAATAGACTGCATAACGCACCCTACATAACTGATACAATCGAAGAGGCGATTTAGATCAAATTTTTGTTATATTAAAATTAAGTAAAGGTAATAATTAAAATTAATAAGTAATGTTAATAAGGTCTGAGCCGACTGAGCGGTATAGACCAAGGCGTAGATGGGAGGATTGCATACAGATCACTTTCCTGATTTGGTTTTGATCGGTAATATGTGGAAGTTTGTAAGCGGCGATTGATGTCTGCATCGAGCCTTCGTCATGCTTTTTATAATAATTACTTTAATAAGTGTTATTCAAGTAGAAGCAGCGATTGATTATCAGATCCATGCTGAAGATTTACAGTTGCGAGATGAGGTGAGGGGTGAGTACTTTCAAGGTCATGGGTTCATAGAATATTCAAAGTTGGCCGCTCGTAAATGTATCTAAATTTTTTTTTAAAATATCCCCCCTGGATAATCAACAATAATAATATTAGAGATTCATTCATTCTTCTTTGTCATTATTTTTTTGGCCGTCAGAGATCGCCTGTATCGCTTCCGCCAGCCGGCCTAACGTATTTCTCTCACTTGATTCTGAGCTCGCCTAGCTGCCTCGTGTGTTATTCGGTTAGTACATATCTTGGTATTTATCTTATCTCCATCCTTTTCACATTCACCTTTCTTCGCACCTGTTCTCACACCTTCTTTTGGCATCCATCATTTGTTAATAGTATAGAGTTCATTATTATTTAGCCTCATATTTTTCATCCACTGTATTTCTTTACCTATTTTCTACATGTTTATGTTATATTCACATCTTATTTTGTATTAATGCCACTTCTTTCTACTATATACAGTTACATATTAACTTCCCTTACTTATATTTTCTTTTTCTTTTCATTCTTCATAGTTCATAATTATAAATACCACTATTTTCAATGTTTTATTTTTGAAATTTATCAAGCTTTTATTTCTATATATGCTTATATTATTACACTTGACCTATGTAACCCCTCATACCTATGTAACCCCTTTTTCTATATTTTAATCTTCTCTTTTTGTATCTTTCCGTTTACCTCCTCATTTTTCTTTCCCTTTATATTATTGTTTACATTTTATCCTTTCTTGACATGTATTTTTTCTATTTTATATTCGTATTCTTGTATTATTATATCTGTCACCATTAGAATTTCTGTTCATCATCTACAATTTTATTTTTATCTATCACTATTTTAATCACTATTTCATCATATCTAGTCACTATTTTTATCTATTCACTATTTTATCTTTTCACTATTTCATCATATCTAGTCACTATTTTTATTTTCACTCCTGTACCACTTTATATATTCTTGTTACTGCTACGTTTTTATATATTTTTGTTTGTTTCTCTCTCTTAGCCCTGAAGATGGCCTTCATTGTAGACCGAAACGTCGGCACATAATAAATAAGTTATGCTTATTTTGGTGTTTTCTTTGACTGCACCCCCAACTATTTCTTCCTTAAACAATAATAATAGTTTATACTTATTCTGATTGTAAGACACGATAAGTGACAAAGCGACAAGTTTGAGCGATAGAATAGCGCAATCACTACGAAGTAGACCTCGGCACCTGATGCCAGGACAAACATGAGCCCTTGAGAGGAACCCCAAGTTGTTGCTAACTCTATAATCTGGTTATCACAACTAATTGTCACGACTTGTTTGATATTTGTGCTCCCCCTGAAGAGAAAGCCGCGAGTTGCTAAGCTGAGGACAAGCTCTTAGTTAGCGAGGATAACCGTCTTTGTCCTCTTTGTTTGTTCTTCAATCTCTTCCTCTCTTTCGCTCGGCTCCTGTCTAACTGTATTTATGTTTCTAATTTAGGTATTTATTATCTTATATGAAGTACTATAAACTATTAACGGCTCTATAAAAATATAGGTATCTATTTTTTGTTCTTTTCCGAGCCCTGAATATGACCTACATCTAAGGCCGAAACATTGGCACAATAAAAGTTTTTCACCCTCTGACCAATTCAATTCATTATTACAACTTAAATTGTTCAGACATATTTGTTCAAACTAGTAGAACTGCAATAATCCATACTGCTACAAAATTCTATAAACAGTTATATTCTGAAAAGTATCCAAACAAAATTAGACCAACCAGCGGAAATGAAGATAATAACGAGGTGTTTGAAGATTTTCTGGAAGAGGAAATAACAAAAATAATAAAGGAGCTCAAAAGAGACAAAATGCCTGGACGCGATATCATAACTGCAGAATTAATTATCACAGCTTCAGAACTAATTGCTCCTATATTAACCAAACTGTTCAATGTAATTATGAAAACTAGGGAAATACCCGACCAGTTGTTAAAATCAGACATTGTTCTGATTTTTAAGAAAGGTAGCCCATCAAAATTAGATGATTACCGTCCCATAAGTCTGATCCCTATCTTCGCCAAGATTTTCTCAAAAGCTCTCAAAACCCGCTTAAAAAGATTCTTCGACGAGAACCAACCAATAGAACTGCTATAGAAATAGCTGGCTTTCGAAAGGGCCTTTCTACAATAGATAATCTCCATGCCGTTAACCAAATCATTGAGAAATAGAATGAACACCAAATCTCAATATATTTTGCATTTATTAACTTCAGTAAAGCTTTTGATACAGTCAAGCACTCATTTCTTATGAACAGTCTGAAACGCCAAGGCATTAATAAATAGATTTTGGATATTCTTCAATGTTGGTACACCAACAGCCAAGCGAGAGTAGTTCTGGACTTAAATGGAGAGGATTTTCCAATCGAAAGAGGGATTCGTCAGGGCGATTCTTTATCACCTGATCTATTCAACTCGATCTTGGAAGATGTTTTCAGAAACCTTCACTGGGAGAATTTTGGGATAGACATTAATGGTAACAAACTGTCAAATCTGAGATTCACCGATGATGTACTTCTCATTTCACACTCACCATCTGAACTGAAGAAAATGCTAAAAGAGCTAGTCCTAGTCGGAAATGAGGCTGGGCTGGAGATAAATTTTAACAAATCAGTCTTGATGACAAATGCCGAAGAAGAAGAAATATTTCTCGGTACCAGCAAACTCCAATGGGTTAAAGAAACAATATACCTAGGGCAACTCATATCATTTGCAGATAAATCCAAGAAAGAGGTGAATAGAAGGATTAAAATAGGAAGGTCCAAATTTTGGTCACACAAAAATATTTTTAAAAGCAACATGGCCATACATCACAAGAGAAAAGTTTTTGATGCTTGCATCATTCCCACTTTAACTTATGGATGCCAAACTTGGAGCCTATGATATATCTAAATCCCTAGCAACCACTCAGCGTGCAATGGAGCGAAGTTTGTTAAGGAAAAGTAGAAGGGAGAAGATAAAGAAGACAGAACTACGGAAGCTGACTGGTACGCGCGATATTCTCAAGACAGTATCTGATCTTAAATGGCAGTGGGCTGGACACATTGCAAGAATGGGATCAACACATTGGGCTAAGGCAACAACGGATTGGTATCCAATACACCGCACTAGGAGAAGAGGGAGATCAGCTACGAGATGGCGGGACGACATAAAAAACTTCATCGGAGTATTATGGCACCGTTCTGATTGGAATAGACGTAGCTGGGGTAAAGTGGGAGAGGCTTATGCCCAAAGAAGTGCCTTTTTTTCTTTTTAAAAACCTTGTAAAAATTTTAAATAGAAGAAACAGGAAAAAAAAATAATGCTTATTATTATTTATTATTATTATTATTTGTTACAGGCATTTTCAAGGAGTATTGAAAAAACAATAATTAGTTGTTAGTATATAATTTAATAATATTCAATCAGAGATAGGTCGGATCTGGGAGAGACTATACGGGAGAATGGATTAGAAAAAGCAGCTGCTGGAAAACGAATTGTAAAAATGGAAAGATCATATTGATTAACAGAAAAATATCTACAATAAGAAGTTCATCTCCTGAAATGCAAAAATAGGATATTATATAACTGTCCTAAAAACCGAATTCCTCGAGAGAGAGAGAGAGAGAGAGAGAGAGAGAGAGAGAGAGAGAGAGAGAGAGAGAGAGAGAGAGAGAGAGAGAGAGAGAGAGAGAGAGAGAGAGAGAGAGAGAGAGAGAGAGAGAGATGAACTGTAGTCTCTAAAAACTGGAGGTACCGGGAAGAACAATTACAAATTATAGATGCAGTTCAGACTAAAAACGAATGGAAACCGCAAAGTAACAATGAATTCTGCCAGAAAGTGGAATGAATCTTGGATATTATGCAGTACAACAGGCTGGTGTTCCTCGGACATCTACGTAAAAATGACAAGCCTAGATTGGTCAAAAAAATATTCGACTATTTATGGAATACGAAGATCAGAGGTGTCTAAACTACTTGGCCCGAAGTTTTCTTCAGAAGGAATGATTAAGAAAAGATGAAAATCAAATAGTTTAAAGTGAAAAATCTGGAAGGGTTTGAAGATGAAGATAGACAGAAGAGGTTGGACGAAGGTTGACTGAGGATCAAAGGAAACAAGCCAGTGAACTTTTGAAGAAATTTAGGAGACAGAGAAAATTCGAGCAGAAGAAATAAATATAGCTGTAGTGTGATCCAAAGCGGTCGATTCGAAACTTAAAAATTCATCCAATATTTCATCTTCAACAGATTTTCTTTTCTTATTTAGCTGAAAAATGTTTTTTACATTGGCTGGAGTACCGCAGGGATCAATGATGGCTCCTTTACTATAAACATTCTATGTAAATGACATCGCTACTAAATTATTAAGGCTTCAGCTGCAATCAATCGATTTATGGATGTCTCAGATTCGGTAGAAGATGATTCTCATATCTTTACTTCTACTCCTAGGTGCCGGATCCTTTAGGATGTCTCTCTCTCAAGTGTTAATAACAGATGGTGCCATTTGTCTAACTTCCGGTATCCATCATTTCAGGCATCGGCTCAGAAGGTTCAAAGTTTAATTTAAAAAAAATAATTTAAATTATGGCCACATCATTTAATTATTTTTGTATTAATTACCATTTGTTTCAATTCACTACTACTTCGATTTTTCAACAGATTACTTTCAAGCAGACATTTCGACTAAATTAGACACATTTTATTACTCTCTTAGTGGCGTAAAGACTTGAACTTACAGAAGAAGAAAGGAGCTTTGTTCTAATATTTGAAAAAAATAAAATCTGAATATGGAATGTTTGGAAAAGTAAAAGGAAGATTACGATTGACGGCGAGCTTTCAATATCCGTTATATCGCCATCCGCCCTCTGTGTGGATAACAACCTGGGGTCAGAATGAAGTACGGCTTGACATTTTATTTTTGATGTATGTCATATAAAATACTATTTTCTAAACGAATTATTGGTTTTACTTCAGTAGTCCTTCAATATGTAGGTTGGGGTATAACATTTTTTAGGAAAAACAGACGATATTTTTAAACAAACCAAGTTCTACAATTATCATAAAAAAACTAAAAAATAATCCTGCACCATTAAACCGACGAAGGTCTTGGATTTATCACTTGGCTGAGCCTGAACTTTTTCTAAGTACTGTACTTTTTCTAAGCAAACTGTTATACAAGGAATGATTTTGTCCAAATCACGCTCAACTGCCAGGTTTGAGCCTCCAATTAGGGTACCCACTTTATTGAGGCTGGGTGAACCCAGGAAGGTCTGCAGACCCCACGTGGTTTGCGGCAGGATTAATTATTATTTATAGTTCCAGGATCTACCGCTCAGGAGCAGAGCACTTTACACACTCACCTGCTCCTCTCTCACAATTACCATATAGTTTTAATAATAACTGTGCCATATAAAATTTTTTTATAAATTTATATTATAAAAAGTTTTCATTTCAAGAATATCATAGTAGACTCAATTCGCATTGTTGTCAAGGGATGCTGTCAGTGATAGTTCATACTGATATACATATATGAATAAAGATTTTTTTGAAAATTACATTTTAGATTACACGAAAGTAAATGGATTCTTTTTAATTACAATCTTATTTAGTATATAACTACCAAATTTACTAAATTCTTGATTAGGAGGTGCTAACTGTAAGCACTATCAGATCTTTCTGAACTACCTTCGATAGGATGCTACAACTTATATCTTATTTTATTAATTTTGGTTGTATGAGTATCTCACTTTTTTTTTTACATATTTCTCTAATCTCAAGTTATAGAAATTAATTTAATCATGTAAAATAACAATGTTTAATAATTAAACAGCTTGTTATTTTACTTGTTTTGTACGAGTACTGTGGCATTTCCAAGCTATTGTTGAAACTCACGACCAGAACAAATCCCACGTCTTCTAGAAAATGAAATCGGATTTTCTAATCGTCTGATATTCAATTAGTTTATTTTTTCTATTGTAGTGTATTGATGGAGAATAAGAAAAATAATAATAAAAAAATGTATTTGTTAATATAAAAGAGTCATATTAAATTAAAATTACATAAAAAAAAACTTTTCTTATTCTAATTCACATCAAATAAATACTCAAAACATTTTCGACCATGCTTAAATCTAGAGGACACAATCTAAGCTCGAAGGCACTAAGTTAGGAAAAAAGGCATATTTACAAAAATAATAATAGTCGAAATTTCGTGGATTAAAGGAACTTGGAAAGACTATTGATCGAAATGGCAACCTATAGGTTATGTCCTATAGCTACTATGTAGGTTGTTGTCTATAGGTGGCCTGTAGGTTATGACCAACAAACCTATATGGCATATAGCTAACCTATAGGTTATTGTCTACAGCTAACCTATAGGCTATTGACTATATGTAACCTATAGGTGCTTCCATACAGGCACTACAGGGTGTTGTTTTCGGGTTCCTCTCCGCCGCTCATGTAGTAGTTGAGGGCTGTGTTGGCTGCGGCCTGGACGACCTGACTCTCGCAAGGGTTGACGCCCCAGAACGCCCCCGGGCAGCCCAGCAGCTCGAAGCAAGAGTACCTAAAAATCAATGAAAACGTGATATAGTGGATGAAGGTTTATGATAACAAAGTGTAGTGCCTGCAAGATAATGTTATCAAATATAGTAGCTATTGCTCATCAAAAGTATATTTGGTATTGGTATTATTTACTCCATTAGATAAGATAATATCAATAAACCTACAAATGAGCCTCACCTGATCGCATTAGAGTCCGGAGAGCAGCAGGCGACGATGGCCCAGACACATCTGGAAGGCCTCTTGGGCAAGGTGCCGTTGGTGTTACCGTTCATCCTGTCCAAGATCCCCGGAGAGGTCGGGGCTTCCGTCGCTGGAGGTTGCTGTACCGGGGGCTTTTGTACCGGAGGCTGTACCTGTGGGTACCCGGGCAGTACCTGTGGATATCCGGGTAGAACCTGTGGGTACCCGGGCTGGGGAGGCAAGTATGACGGCAGCTGGGCGCCTCCAGCGGACTGGCAGTTAGGGGGTTGCAACATCACCACGTGATGGACCTCAACTACCTGCAATGGTTTAAATCAATTAATCCTTTATAATTATGTCAACATAAATGTGAAGCGGTAAAAAGACACAAAAAATATGTATACATTTATGGTGAAAAAAAATGATATAACTGAAGTGACAAAATTTTCTAGTGCCTAGTAGGGAAGTGAGGAGGCGTTCAAAACTAGAATGATTCGAAGGAAGACAGCGAAGAAGAATGACGAATATCTGGTGGGAGGGAAGTCTAGAAGGGTGGGAATTCTGTACTTCTAATTACAAACCCAAAGGCTGTGAGTTCAAATCGAGGAATCTGAATTCCTGAGGGTTAAAGAAGCTCACGAGGACTGGGCGTAGGAGTGAAGACCATACTCCCTATACTTATAGCGGTCATTGCTTTGTTGTTTTCCAGGTTATCGAACAGCCACTCGGGAGAAAGCAATATAGGTCCTCGTTTGCCTGGTGATCCCGATCCATAATCCTTGGATCCAGACTGATTTATCATTTGTCATTGAACCCGAATATAAGCAGATACGGCGCTCGTACATCATCAGTAAAGAGATTGCTTAGGGAGCTATGTCCAGGGAAACCACGAATCACAGCAACGTGAGGTCTGTACTGTATTTTGTAGCCATATACTTGCAAGAAATATATTCGTTCTCTGATGCTGATTTTAAAACCAGACATTGTGAGCTCGAATCTAGGAATCGGAGTTCCTCAAGAATAACCTCACGGGTAGGAGTAATGTCCGGGTATCGTCATTTTCTAGAATATTAAATATCCATGGAGGAGACCGAAATATATGCTTTCGTGAGCCTGCTGACCACGAGCAGCCATAATCCATGGATCTAAACTCATTCATCACTTGCCCTTGAACCCGAATTTATTTAGGGAGGGCACTTGTGCATCGTCACTAAAGGGATTGCTTACGGGACTATGGGCGTCCTGCCGAGAGACCATGATTCGCAGTAAAGTGAGTTTCTCGCAAGAAATATACGAATATATGCTTGAACAAAGATATACATGGTATATAGCAACAACCAAATAAATATATATATGATGGAATACTGACCTGCTGGTAAGGTATGTAGACAGGTAGGAAGGGGTAGGGCAGGTTCCTCCTGACCTGCTTCTTGTCCTGGTGCTGCTCGCCGTCCCCAGGCTGAGGTCCCGGCCCCAGACCTTGGGCTTTCAAGCTCACAACCGCGATCATCATCACCAGCCACTTCAGCATCTGGAACAGGAAGGTAGCAATTTAATAATGGTACTGCGTGCTTAATGAATTCAGCACCTCAGTATTAATCAGGTAACTTAGGAAAGCCAATTCATTTTAATTTAAGTTTTGTTTTTTTATTAGCAGTTAGGAATTTTTAGTGGTAGATCATAGTGTCGGTTTTCTTTAAATATGAGATAAAACACTACATGAAAAATATTTTAAATCGTTCATGAAATTCGATCAATTAGAATAAAATAAAAACTATTATTTTAAACATTTTGTAAACATTTAATTCCTAATATATTATAAGTATATTATGTATATATAATATACATATAATATCAGGACGCCTCTACGCAACAATGAATGCCACAATAGTTGGCAAGAGACCACGTGGGAGGCCAAAGACCAGATGGATAGACAGGGTCAACAAAGATGCTGAGGAGCTACATGTGGCAGACTGGAAATCAGCGGCCCAAGATAGACAGAGGTGGAGAAGGCTGGTAAAGGCGGCCAAAGATCTACAAGGTCTGTAGAGCCAACAGAAAAAAAAAAAAAAAATATATATATATATATATTGGTGTCTATTGGTTTCTAATTATCTTGACTGTTATGGAAATTATATTGTGTATTAGATCTTGAGTTTCAGTCTTTTTTTTAACTTCTTAGGGGACGTTTCGAGACTAGGTTAGTCTCATACTCATGCCCTGACAGTGAACAAATGAGCTTTTAGTAAAAACATTAAATAGCACACTAAAATAGATGTAATATATATATATATATATATATATATATATATATATATATATATATATATATATATATATATATATAATATTAATCACTTATATGAACTAATGAGCGGATGGGATGGTTGAGGTTGTGGGTGAGAACTCGCGGTTCCCGATCATACCGTGTTAAATCGGGTCTGACCACAACACGGTTTGACACCGCCACGTCCAGCCGCGCTGCATTATCACTGACAATGAATATCCATAATTACATCATCATTATAGTAATGATTTAAGTAATGATCTAAATATTTAAGTTAATCCAAAAGTTCATACTAAGTATTGTACCACTTCCTAAAACATAGCATCAAGTACACTAACTGACTTTTACTTAGGAAGACTACAGGGGAAAAACAAGGTAGCTCGATTTTGTGCCTCAAACTTGGTAAACAGCTGTTTCTGATAGGTTTTTGGATGACGAACACGATGATATGATCAAAACAGTATAAGATGAATTCAGAAAGATTAGAATCGGCTAAATAAGAATGTCTGTAAATGAGAAAAAAATAGTTTATCATCACAGTGCCTGGGGAAGAGTGGTAAGGTGACTTCCACGGATTGGGTCTCGAGTCTATCAAACATCCTCTTCATTGTCAGATTGGCAGGGCCAGCGATCGGCCTGGGTTTTAATAAAAATAATGATACCGATTTGATTTCCTGAACATTTAGAAAAAGTAGTGAAAAAAACCTAAACCTTTACCACTACAACTCATGAAGGGTCTTGGGTAGAGTACATCGAAGAGACTGTACTGTTTCTAGGACAACGGTTGTGCAGGAAGGTGATTTGAACTTTATTTGGTGTGTTGGAGGGGGGGGGGTCATAGGAGGGTCCAAATGTGGCTGTTATCAGATGAATTTTGATAAAAATCTATCGGTAAGTTAATATTTACTTACATTATTATATTTATTCACAACTAATTAAAGTGTTTCACAACTAATTACAACAGTCTTATCTACGAAATTCTATCATTTTATTTTTATTATCCGACAAAAGAAAACTACGTACGTATTTGCAGACGACGCGACGAACCGAAATGGATTCATCTAAAATTTAATTAAAATGGAAAAAAAAATCATAATTAAAATTGCACATCATAAGGAAATAAAAAATTGACATTAAGATAATTCGAAAGTACTGTTACGGGCTACTGGGTATTAAAATTAATTAAACAATGCCTTAATTAAAGATACTAATATTTATTTACAAAAGTGATAAAAGAATACAATTAAACTATTAACAATTACTAACAAAGAAACTAAACAAGGAAATTACTAACAAATAAATTACTAACTGAAATAAATTTACAACAATATTTTTAGATATTTATACTCTAGGCCTAACTTCTATTTAATTATTACAATAATATAAGATATTATTATTACTAAATAGCTGTACAAATAACATAAAATTACAACCGCTACTTAACTAATTAATTACTACTAATTAGTACTTACAGTTCACTAATTAAAGTCCACCGACCGTAAGAATCTCTGAATATAACAAACTGTCACACAATTACACTCACAGACTGTCACTGACTTATTACACTGGCTTATCACTGTTTCCGATGTTAACCGTACCGTGTGCTTTAACACTCTCTGTCCGTACTCGCGCCGAGATGCTGTTTCAATATACAGAATGCCAGATCTAGAACATACGGGATGGATCTCGAAGTTTCGCGAAAAGGCCTCTTTCATCTCTGCCGACAAGAGGGCTTTGTTCTCTTCCAGGAATCGCCAATTCCCGCGCCGGTAACAGTACGAAAAAAAAAATCATTGTATTAATAAGGTAAAAGTCTTTAGATTAATTTTGTTTCATCTGGCTAAAGATAATTATTGTTAGAGATTAGTTTAGTATAGTTCACTAGGCTATGGTGTTATGAGCCAGGCTATAGTGTTATGAGCCAGGCTATAGTGTTATGAGCCAGGCTATGGTGCTATGAGCCAGGCTATGGTGTTATGAGCCAGGGTGGCTGAGAAAGAAGAAGTAGGACTTGATACTACTATCGGAGGATTAGCTCGCTTAGCTTAGGACTTGCTTATTTCCTTTTTATAATCAAACTTGACGCTCTCTGCTTTCTCCTTTCCTTATTATTTTTATCAAATAATATTTCTTCCATTCCCTCGAAATTGAAGAAAGTTTCCTAGCAAAGTATCAACTCGACGAAAAGTTTAATTAAACAAAATTAGGTACCTTATTTTTTTGTTAGTTTCCTTTAATGTCCATTTGACCGTATTAGTTAGAAAAAATCATTATATATTTCTTAATATATAAATACGTGGGCTATCCAGAAAGTAGATTACGTTTTGGAATAAAAAATAAACAAAGTATAGGAAACAAATTTTATTATATACAGATGAAAGCCACACTCAAATACTACTTTTCTACATAGTCACCATTCAAATTAAGGCATTTATCGTAGCGATGTACGAGCTTGGAAATTCCTTCGTCGAAAAATTCTGCCGCCTGCGACTTGTGGTAACCAAGCTTTTCGCTGATGATTTCGTGCAACAAACTTCGCGAAATTTGTGGAAAACTCAAAGAAAGTTCCGTTATTGTGAACTTTCGATTTTCACGGACTTTAGCATCGACTTTTTCGACAAGTTCGGCAGTCACTTTGCTGGGTCTCCCACTTCGATCTTCGTCGTGAACATTGGTTCGGCCATTTTTAAATCTTATGACCCACTGACGCACTCCACCTTCAGTGATAATGTTGTCCCCATACACTTCACACAGCTGCCGATAGATTTCTATCGGTTTACAGTTTTTTGCAGTCAGAAACCTTATTACTGCACGCACCTCGCAGCTCGCGGGATTTTCAATTAACGCAGACATTTCAAACCTTCACAGTATCTTAACGGAGCACAGCACGAACCTCTCACTAGCACGGCTAGATGCCGACTGAGCTGCGCAACGCTCTGACCCCAAGATGGCCGCGCTAGCCCCGCCCCTAGCGGACACAGACGAAAACGTAATCTACTTTCTGGATAGCCCACGTATATTTATAGCTTTAATATTAATTTTAAATTTCGCTTTAATTCGTCGAAAATAACTTTTTAATATCGAGAATTATTTTTTTTATAAGCTTAGAGAGCGTCAAAGAGTAAGATAATCCAACGGGAATAACTTTATGAAAAGGATTTAAAGAAATTAATAGCTTTGTTTTACTTTATAATTGATAACCGGTGGTGAGGGGGAGGGAGGGGGGAGGTCGCTCGCGCTAGAGTGCCGAAAGGTTCGGGTTCAAAACCGGCTGAGGAAGGTAAATTGTTTAATCTATTAGCAGACTCAGGTGGACCTGCAGATAATTTTTAGGCTCTCTCAGCCTCAATAAAGTGGATAGCCTAAAATTGTGGTTGAGTTGACGATCTCGAACGAATCATCCACCTCCACAACCGTTGTCCTTTATTCAGTTCGGTCTCTACCATGTATCGAACCCGGTACACACGGGTTGTTGAGGTAGGTTTTATTTTTTTAGTGATTTATTCAATCGAAAATGAACCTTATAGTTTGTTTATATTTATATATTAGGCGTCAGATGGGTAGCCTAATTTAGTACATGAGAGAAAACACTACAAAGTAACTGTCAGAAATGAATGATAATGATATAATTACGCAGGATCCTTCTTTATGGAAGAAAAATAAATCAAGTTCAAAGCTGATCAACTTTGCTCACTTATTCTACTTTCGGCTTTAATCTGAAGCCAATAAATGATTTTGAATTCTCTTATGGTATATTTATTCATATTTACCTGTCTAACAATTACTATATGCGTTTCTAAGAACTTTCAATGATGAAATTCAAAGCAAAATAAACATTTTTCTGACCTAACATTTAAGATGGAAGCATTTTGAGGAGTTAATATTTCTTATATTAATAAGCTAAAGTAAAAACAAGGATACTTGATTTTTCTCTCTTCTGCGCTTCTTCTATCGGAGTCAATATTATATTTCATGGTTTAATGGACGAGGAACTAGCTGTATGTGGTCGCTGTCAAAACAATACAACAATACCGCTTATCTACAACTTTTGGGTGAAAATGAGTTAGTAACGGTAACCCAATAAATATTAAGGTCATCAACATGGCAGAGTATGATTTTTTGATACTTCTCTTTATCAAAAATATTTTTTGTTATAGTTCCAAAATTGTATAGATAAAAAATAGATTATAAATTGCCAAGTCTACAGTCGACGCAGGTTTTTTTTCTCTCCTTTAAAATCGCCTAAAGTGTACTTAGGCGGAATTGTTTCGACAGCGGCGATATGTTTTATGTACGCGACACCTTAGCTTTACTATACAACTCGATACAACTTTACACAACAAACCCTTGCTTCGGACAGTAGCTCGCCATATCCTTGATGCAGAAGTTGGCCACCAGAGGATTAGAAGGTTCGTCGACTCGGAAGACCACCCAGCGATAGCGACAGGATTCAGAGCTAAGGATACTGAGTCCTTTGTTATTAATTATCTCCTGATTTAAATTATCATCCCTGGCTGAGTCCTTTGAGATTTAATGGAACTGTTCCCAAACCCCACGTTTGTATTAAATTGAGCTCTCCCAGCTGAAGTGGTTCAACTTACTTTCTCTGTATCCCGACCTCGAATCACTATGTAGTGTCCGGCAAATATATATTTTTCAGTTATTTTTTATTCTCATCTTAAATTAATAATTTAGTAGAAATTAAAAAAATAATTTTAGTTACATTAATTCTGAAGCCCTTGTGAATAAGAAGTTAAGTGGAACTTTGTCCAGTTAAAAATAATAGTTTTTGGGGGGGGGCCAATGCCTTGCTTAGCCTTTTATTAATTACGAAAACCCGATTCCGCATCACTAAGTGCATAGAACTAATATTGGAGAAAATTCGACAAACACTTATTCATTGAGACTGCAGAATTTATGTTTATTAAAAATATTTGAAATATCTTATGTATCTATGATGTTGTTACTATTGTTAGTATGGCGAGTTCAGTTGGCCTGCCCAGTCAGGCTCTATGAAAAATCATGATTTTTTTTTTTTGGATGAGCTGTAATCAAAGTTTTACACTCATCGACCTCGTACGGCTGACCAACTAAATCGAGTGATTGGACAGAATGCCCCTAGTATTTAGCAGCAAAGGATAAGTATACGGTCACAAGCATGCGCAAGGTCGCTTCGCACCTTTCTGGTTTAATTTGATTAGGCTATCAGGATAATAATAATGCAATATACACAATGGAATGGTATTTTCAAATAATATGGTATATATGCCACACTAACTCATGAAGGATATTAGGTTGAGTCATGGTGAATCAATGATTATGACCCAACTATTGTGCGAGGAAGTGATTTAGCCGATATCTTGTCCAACCTCCAGCTTTTGCACCCCATTGAGGGTACCCCCTTTGTAGAGACTGGGCGAGTCCCGAGAGGGTCGATCCATAGCTGACTACAGAATGAATAATTTACCTCTCATTGTTGTTCAGATTGAAAGAGTTTTAAAATTTAAATCATAAAGAAATCTACCAGAAAATGGGAAAAACATTTGATACAATCCGGAAGAAGAGACTGCCAATCATTAGAAGACAGAATGAACAAACAAAAGCAAATGTTTAACTATTTTTTTAACAAGACCACAAAAACACAGACTAAGGAAGTAAAGAAAGATTTGAAAATTTGAACATTATAGAGCCTCAAATGATTGAAGGAATTGAATTGGAAGCAGAGTGAAAAATCTGATAGGGTTTCAGAATAAAGAAACGCCAGAGAAGGCTGTACGAAACTGGACAAGGATCACAAGAAACGTGCTAGTGAACGCATGAAGGATTATTGGAGACAGAAACTCCAGCAGAAGAAAGAAAAATAAATTTATAACGTGATTCGAAGTGGTCAATACAAAAAAAAACCTCTATATATATTTACACACATCAAGGGGTAATTATTCAGCAGAAATATTGTTATTTACTATAAATTATTATATCCTTTCCATGTTCCCTAACGGCGACCCCTGATCCTGGACAAAGGACGAATTATCCTTTGATAAGTAAACCTCCCCTCGGGCCATATTGTGCTCATCCTCCACCCTGTGGTCAAGGTGTCCTTAAATAAGCCAGCTTCATGGACTTTGGCCCAATCCGATTTCTTCTCGGGATCTTTGGCGGAGATGAAACGGCTGGCGGCTTTGTACCTAGTTTTCTTTGCACATCCTTTACTGGTTTGTTGTTGTTTTTTTTTATTTTTTTTTATTTTAAGCTAACATTATTCAAAAGCTACATAACATCTCTTTATTCAGACGTATATATTACATATTTTTATAAACTGCTGACTTGCTAATCCGGACATCCCACCCTCAATTACCATTATCTAGAGACTTTTGACCTATGTTTTTGACCGTTCTCAGGATAGGCAAAGCAATACAAGCAGTGATAGCAACAATAAGTTTTGTAAAAAATGCAAACAAACATGTATGACTAATGGGCTAACAGAAATTAAATATAAAGAAAATAATCAATTCAATTAAAAAAAAAAATCATTTAATCCATGTCACATCGTCAAATTGTAGAAATTTGACCACTCGTTGGTTGAAAATGTCATCCTCTACGGATCCGAAACGTGGATAATTGCGAAAAAGGAGGAAAGGAAGTTTTGGCCGTGGAGATGGACTTCTGGAGGAGCTGCTGTGCTATTTCCAGGATTCTGAACGTCCCTAATAGCACATTTAGGCAGCGGGTTGATCAGGAAAAAACGACCCTTATCAGTAGAAACAAGGAGATTGAAATGGGCATGACCATTATCCTACGGAAGGGAGGAAAAGAGGACGACCCACAAAAAGATGGTTGCAGGATGTGGAGGAGAGCACGGTAGCCAGAGGTATTAGGGGAGGAGGCTGGCTGGAACCTTCTAGATTCGAAAAAAAACTAACTTAACAACAATTCAACAATAATAATTTAATAATAATAAATAAAATCAAGGCAGAAATGTATGTAAAAAGTAATACAATTTAATAAAGAAGTAAAATAACCCAATTATCCAAATTTAGCGTGGTCGAAAACTCGTGGTCGAATCAGAAGATTTAGAAAAAAAATGGATCACCTGGACTCCGCCTGGGCTAGGATGGAACATTCCTAAATCAACAAGCGGGTGAATAAGGTAAAACTTTAGCTGGAAAAATGTACGAGTTTATATTTGACAAATAAAAGACAGAATTCAAGTATAAGAATTAAGGGGGAAGAATTCAAAACGCGAATTGTTGCGCTATAAGTGAATTGTTGGAAACAAAGAAAACGCTAGAGACACAATTTTAAAACAAAAACCACTGTAATATTTTTATCGTAAAGGGGAAAGAAAAATGTGTTGGGTGGCAATTTGTTATATAAAAGAAGAAAAAAACCGTTTTTCTTAACGCGCATCTCTGACCTACTTCTTAAAGCTGCACCTCTATTACATCCAAGCCTACAATTTTTCTTGTTAGTTGTAATTAAAATTGTTAGATGTAATTAGAATTGCCAAAGAAGAGAACTCGATTCCACTTCCCCTTCAATTATTATAGGTCGGGAAATAGAGGGCGCTAAATGTCTATTATTCAATATCAATCTGAACCTATTGGTAGAGTTTAACAATGGCAGTGCGTGAATAGGTTACAGCTCAAATATCTCAGGTTATTACTAATTACCAAATGGTTTTTGCCCAGGAATTCGATGCATTGAAATAACATGTTCCAACTGATCTTATCTTTTAAAATTACATAACTTTTTTTATAAATTTATTTATTGAAATTTATAATTATATTATAACAATTCAACAAGTAAATGGCAGGAATCGAACATATTGCCATGAATAAAGACAAGTAGACAAACTACCCAGTGGTAGCACTCAAATAACAAGTTCAACTTAAAAGGTCACGAGGGACCTCGGAGGATTATCAGGAATTGAAGAGGTTGCTAAGTTAGAAACTAGTGGGCTTGAGTGGGAATGAAGTTTATCAAGAAAAGATTGATATCGGATTCGGGCCAAATCAGCAACAAATGGGACATTAAGGTCATTATGGGAAGGTCACCTGTGGTCTAGTGGTTAGCGTAACAAACTAATAAGCCCAAGATCACGGGTTCGTAGGCCGGCAGGTGACCCTAGGATTTTTTAAAGGGAGTAAAAAATCCTTAGTTACGCCGTCCTTCGGAAGGGACGTTAAACGGTGGTCCCGAGCCTGTACGATGTCAGGTACTCGTTAAAAATCCCTATCCTAATTAAACCTGGATAGGCAAAATTTAGAGCTCCCACTGTAGCATCGTCCGATTAGCCATAGTAGCAAAAAGTGACGTTAAATAAAAAAACAAAAAAAAAACAAACAAACAAACAAGTTCATTATGGATTACTTTTTTAGTAACAAAGTAAGGAACATTGAGGATTTTACGAAGGATTTTGGATTGTGAGGATTGAATACGAGAGGAATTAGATGGTTTAGTGGAGCCACAAAGCTCTACTGTGTAAGTCCCGATGGGTCTTATGATTGTCATGTATATGATTACATAACTTAGAGAAAAACTACATTACATTAAGTTATGCAAAAAATTACTCGTACTTCTACAAACCATGAATGGTCTTTGGTTTGACATTGAATAAGTATTTCAAGTCAACGTGCAAAGCGGTCATTTGGCTATTTAGTACTTACTGCTATTTAGTACTTACTGCTATTTAAAGTACATATCATATCAATGTTCTCGATGGCTGTAAAGTGAAAGAAAATCCTTCAATCTTTTAACTAGCTCTTGCTACGTTTCGTGTAAAATAAATTAGATAAAGAAATGCAATTATTATTAAGGAAATATCATATTGAATCTGACCGTTGTGTAAGGAGGTCGATTGGTCATGTTGCATATCAAGGTATTTGACGTACTCTTCATTTCCATGTTTTCTACGGATATGAAGGGAAATCTTACTAATATAAATGTGAAAGTCTGTATGTTTGTCTCTCTTTCACGCAAAAACTACTGGACGGATTTGGATGAAACTTTACAGTAATATAGGCCATAGCAAGCGCGGATTTAAGGGGGGGAGTGCACGGGGGCACGTGCCCCCCCCCCAACAGTTTTTTAGGTACTGTGGAGAATCCATGATTGTACATAATTAAAGGCAAATCGCATGATCATAGTTGTTAAAATAACAGAAATAACATGAGTGAAACTATTTGTTTTGATATCCAACTAATCCTACTAATATTATAAATGTGAATGTTTGTATGTCTCTCTTTCATGCAAAATCTACTGGATGGATTTAGATGAAACTTATTGAGTGAAATAGGTTAGGTTATACATCATAGGCAAGGGCAGATTTATGTGGGGGCATGTGCCCCCCCCCCCGTTATTGTACATAATTAAGGGCAAAGGTTGTATAGAATCCGTCAGTTTTGAAGTTAGACATCTGATATTTTGGATGTATGAGTAACTTATATTTTAAAAAAATAATTATTTATTTAAAATGATCTTTCACGAAACTTTATGTGACAGACCAAATTCCAAGTGAGCGAAGCTGCGGGCATAAGCTAGTTCTTTATATTTTTCAATCTTTTAACAAACTCTTATTATTTTTCTAGTAAAATAGGTTACTTGAAGAATAGCATTAACTACTGCAAACCATAAATGAATGGTAATAGTCTCAAAAGTAGAGCAATGAAGGAGTACTGTATTTATCTTTAATAAATGTGAAAAGATGGTGTGGAACGTCGGTTTTATTCTGTGATGATTGGGAAAACATTCATAATTTTAAATATTTTTATTAGAAAAGAAAAGATATGTTCAGGACCGGAATTCGAACCCGGGTCGCCCAGGTCCCTAGCGTGGTGCTCTCCCAACTCAGCTAACCTGGCTCGCATCTCGGTCAGGCACATCCTTTCTTTTCACTGATCCCATATCCTCGTGTTCACGCAATTTGCATACAGGGGGAAGAATGCTCATTGAACACTACTTTAATTAGGATCTTGTTGACTTACGTCATTTTATATTATTATAATTTATTTTATTTTATTTTTTATTAACTGTTATAATTTTTAGTATTTTATTTTCAAATAAAAATATTTAAAAATTATAACAATTAATATAAAATAAAATAAATTTCAAATTTTATTTTAATTTGGAATTGTTTGGAAAATTAAAATATTTGGAAAATATATTAAGTATTAGTAGGTAAAAATGATGGGATTATTTTCATAAATATAAAAGTCCATATTTCAGGTAAGATTACTCGAAGATGGAGTGCGGAGTGGCTCAGTGGTAGAGCACTGAGTTGCCATTCCTAAGTTCCTCATCTTCAAATCTCGCAACCGGCAAGGCTTATTTAATCTGTTAGCAGCCGGAGAAGGATCCTATGAGATCCAATGGTTTCTAGGGCCTCTACAAAGTGGGTACACAACATAAGGAGAACAATCTGGCGGTTGAGCGTGATCTAGGACAGGTCACCTCCATGCACAACCGTTGTCCAATAAATAGTACAGTCTCTACCATGTAATGAACCGCAGACCCTTATTACCCTATTACATTATTATACCCTAGAATTTATCTGTGCAACATAAATAAGTACAAAAAAGGAAAGGAATATATTTAGTTAATGATATATATATATATATTGCTATGTATTGCAGTGCTATGTATAATACATAGGATGCAGGCGGCACCATGAAAGGAATGCTGTACGGGGAAAATGTGTCATGTCGGGACACATGAAAGGGAATATGTTTGGGACAATAAACAGACCCTTGGTCCCCTTATGGTTTTATGGTCCAAGATAGTGGATGAGATGGAGGTACTCTGGAGATGTACAGCAAGAAGGAGAGATCTGGCAGAAGATAGAGAATCCCAGAGGCAGCACGGCGAAGAGCGACCAGCAACCCAATCTACCCCTATCCACAGATAAGTTTAGTTTATATCCTGTAATACATTTTATGGCAATCCTATATATATATTATTAAAATCTGAATCATTAACCTTGTTGAAATTAAATAAATAAACGACCCTTACTATAATTCTTTTGGTGCTTACATACCCCAGATACACTATTTATTTATAAATAATATATTTAAGGAATAGATAAGTAAATTGGTAAACACAAGAATAGACCTTTGGAAAGGAACCCAATTAAGATTAAGGAATCTAGATAATAATTTGAGTACTCATCATAAATGAGACTCTGGCATCCCAAATATCAATATATATATATTCAAGATATATTTAAGAGTAGAAACATAGCAATATATATATATATATATATATATATATATATATATATATATATATATATATATATATATGAATTTCTATTTCAATTTTTGGTCGGAAATGGTTTTGTTTTAACTATCTTATATTGCGTAGTGTTTACAGATAAAGGTAGAAATAAAAGAGAGAGAATGAAGCAAGATACCTAACGCAGATTTCACACTTTGTTTTGCTGACTCGAATTTTCGAGTGTACTTGAGCCTTTCAGATTCGAGAATTTATTTCACAGCTGTCTGGGAAATAAAAGAGCTTTTACTGCGAAAGTCTCCTTTCAAATGACTCTCCCGGTCGTATTTAATGCCTAACAAATGTGGCGGGTGAAAAACCATTTCAACTCTAGTTCATCAAAAAAAAAAAAAGCTCTAAAAATATCAACCGCAAAAATATTCCTTAAAAACGAGATTTAGTTGGGTCACCAGACAAAGGCATACATTTATTAGGGAAAAAATGTATTATTGGATTAATTAATTAAATACATAGTGATTAAGACACGAATAAAGAGTTTCAAACAAGAAACGATAAATCTCGAAAGACCAGAAAACCTATTTTTTCTTCTCAATTTTCGATTTATTTCTTAGCGATGTTCAAATGCTTTTAGTTTTTGTCTTTACTTTAAAATTTAATGAGAATTGGACAAATTAACTTTGAGAGATGAAATATTCTTTATAAAGTTTATCAATAATCAGGATTTATTAATCAGAAGTCATTGAGGTGTGCTAAACATGAAAATTTTGCTTTACATTTTTCCGATATTTTTTTAATGTTGTGAGTATACGAAGAATAAGTTGTAGAAAGTCGTGATTGATATCTGAACATTAACAGAACGTACAGTTTGAACTAAATCAAAACTTTTTCTACCTCGATTTGGGTTCCATATATTGCTGATAAACAAAAAATAAACTTAACTTTATAAACCTGGGATAAAATAAAATTCATTTAAAATGGTGCCGGGTTTAAATCCAGCTGCAACAAATATATAGTTCAATCGGTTCTCAGCCATGGTTGAACCCTGTGGTGGATCTGCAGATCCTCCTGGGTTTCACCCAGTCTCTATAAAGCGGGTAATATTCATTGGGGAAAAAACTGGCAGTTGAGTGTAATCATCATGAATATATCATCTCTGTACACAACCATTGAAACAGTACAGTCTACCAAGTGCTGAGTCCCCTACCATGTGCTGAGTCCCCTACCATGTGCTGAGTCCCCTACCATGTGCTGAGGCCCCTACCATGTGCTGAGTCCCCTACCAAGTGCTGAGTCCCCTACCATGTGCTGAGGCCCCTACCATGTGCTGAGTCCCCTACCAAGTGCTGAGTCCCCTACCATGTGCTGAGTCTTAGAGTCTTAGAGTTAAACTTTTTTTTATTTTATTGTGATTATTTAAATATTTTTATTTTGAATGGAAAGTAAAATATTTGAATTTTGAAGATTGTCCCGCCAAGAACAAATCTTCTCTCTTCAAAATAAATAAATATACATAATATAGTATTGTATAATTTATTTTATATATTTGAGCAGATTTAAAATTGTATATTTGAGTTTAAGGCTATAAAGCATTTATGTCCGTGTTGGTATGATAATACGCTAATGCTAGCAGACAGCGTTCCCTCATGTAATGTTTGCACTCCCTCAATAGGCCCATGCTTCACGCTGTGAGACACGTTCTCAAACATATTTATTGGCATTATTGAGGATTAAAGAGCTGTCGTGATTCTGCAAGAGCTGTTTATATTTAACTATTAACGAGGCGAAGGGATATTTCTCTAATAGAGTAATAAGGAAATTAGTCATTACTAAAAGACCAGTCTTGAATTCAGTATTCAACTCTTTAACCCCAACCTTTATGTTAGTAAAGATGATGATCTCATGGTCTGTAAAGGTTACCCTTCTGTTTCAGTGTCGAATGAGTCGAGTCGTGTAAGCGTTAGTTGAAGGAGACATAACAAAGATAAATGCCAAAACGAGCAAACCGGTAGCTAAGTCAAATTTATTAAAAACTAGGCCACGCTTTGTGTGGATGTTATAATAGTATTAAAAAAATATTAGTTAAAATTTGAATTTAAAAGAAATAATGAATTAATGAAAACACGAATTAAATAGATTTTTGATTTTACATTGTATTCATCTTAGATCTAACTATATTATATAATAAATATATAATATACAACACTCATAACTGATAAAATATAAATATGATTTAATGAATGGGGTATATAATGTTTGATTTTTAATTATGGATAGTAATATTATATTAAATTATCAATATTTACTTCAATTTAATTGATGGCTAATCGATGCACAATATTTTTTGTTAATCTGTCCGTTGCTAATACAAATATATTAGATGATTTACTAATACGTGAGCATGCAACATATAATTGCCATGGGAGAAACATGGATATTTTAAGTCCAAACCGCAAATGGACATTGTCTGGCCTTGAGACCTGTTGATGGGTATAGCAAAACCCAAGCATATATCAAATTGAAGTCTTTTGAACAGTATTATGGGTTCTGATGGTATTATTGAAATACGTAGCAACACAACGATTTATTCTTTAAAGATTCCAGTCAACATGGCTGCTTCAATAACAATTCCAGTAATATTTTGTATGACCAAACATTTACCATTGCATAATTTAGGTGGATTCAAATTACGCAGAAGAATAATAGATGAACCATTATATATAACCATATCGAGAGAATTTAAAAATTCAGTTGGATAATTTACAGCTTGGTTTTCATCAACAATATTATTGATGGATTTAAAGGGCATTAGATCACCTGGTAACAACAGTAGTATTAAAAAGTTAATTTCGTCAACATCAGCATTTTTTGGTGACAAAATAACACAATTACTGAGCCAATTATAGTAGGAAAGTAAATCTTCTTTAAAAAAGGTATATTACGATTTTTTCCCAAAAACGCACCGATTAGGAGATACAGGCCAAAAACTGAAAAAAACTCCGAAAATTTCACGCATCTGTGCCGAATTTCATTTAAATCGGTCCAGTAGTTTCGGAGATTAGCCCGGACAAACATCGTGACAGGAGATTTTTATATATATAGATAAGATTCCGATCATTTGATACATGATAGGACTGAACTCAGATTCTATTAGACCTACAGATCTGCGATTGGGCTCAAATTGTAGAAAATGAAATCTTTGTTAAAAAAGGTCGAGTACGTTTTTTAGACAAATAATTTTTTTTTCTAGAAATTTTTGAAATTTTTTTTCAAATCAAAAAAAAATAAAGTAAGAAAAAAAGTTGGTAGAAACCTTCCCTAGAGTGTACTGAATTACTTCCCAAAGTTTCATGACAATCGGATGATTGGTGTAGTAATGCATAAAGGACAAACACACATACATTCATTTTTATATAAATATAGATTGAAATTTTGAAAAACTCAACATACCAAATTAAATCTAAGGCCGCGGTGATGAAGTGCTAAAGTCCAAAGTAAAATTTTGTTAGATAAGTTGATTGGCCTGAGGGAAGCGGAATCGTCTCATTCCTGAAGTCTTTGGCATCAAATGGAGTGAGCTATACAAGCAATAATTCCATTTGAAGGCAACACTTTAAAATACCTACTGTGGCAACTAAATTTGCTTTCATAACTTTTTTTTTGGTTACTAGCTTCTATTCTGTTTTAGGCTCTGATTGCCTTGAATGGTTAGTCAGCATAAATTTGGCCTTTGCCTGGTTTTACTTGAAGGTTTTACCTATACGCAGTTCAGCATTCTCCAAAGGAATGCAAACAATTTTGTTGTGAATCCCTCTGTGTTCTTCCGACCATATCTATGTCATCCGCTTAGGCAAGTATTTGGATGAATTTGTCAGAATTATACCAGTGACCTGTTACCGTGAGTCGCTTATTACGTTTTCGAGAGCAATATTAAACCACAGACACCACAATCCTTCCTCTTTTCTCAGACCCCTAGACCTCTTGAAGACATTTAACAAGTCATTCTGGATCTTGGCCTGGCTCCATCATCAGCAATTCCACAAGGCTTATTATTTCCCTGGGGACATTGATTTCTTCCATACCTTGATATAGTTTCCTCCTGACGATACAATGAAATTCTAAAAATAGGCGGTGAGCCATTATATTGTACTCTCAAGTCCTTTCCATAAGAGTCCTCAGGAAAAAAAAATTGATGGACAAAAGATCTACTACTCATAAATCCGCATTGATACATTCCTATCTATTATAGTAATACATCCAGTAAATAGAATGAAGGGTATATAGTTATATATATAGTTAGGGCTACGAAAACTTTATTTCATTCGCAATAAGTGTGACCACTCCTTTTTTGTTGAAATTTTACTATGCTCTAATACATTCTGTTTTAGAATATGGGATTGTATGTTGGGGTGGTGCCTATGCCAGTATAATTAAGCCGTTACTGATTCTTCAAAAAAAAGTTGTCAGATCAATATTGAGGAAAGCCAGTAGGGAACCTTCTCGACCACTTTTCATTTCACTGCGGGTATTGCCCGTTAATTATTTGTTTTTGTACAAAACCTTAAGAGTATTTTTTATCAGAAGTGGTAATATTGATCGCCATCCGGCTGTATATGGAACCAGGCGAGAAACCTTTATAGTGTGCCTACACCTGGTTAGACTTTTTTTAAGTCGTCTTTTGTTTACATGGCGCCACGAAATTTTAATAACCTTCCCAACAGAATAAAAAATGCTTCAACCACAAAAATCTTTTGCACTACTCTGAAAGAATATATTTTTTCAGAAAAGATATAGATCATTTACTGCACAGCACTTCTCAATTTATAGTCTACTTTACTTCTTTACAGCGTAACTTTTCTTTTTTATATGCTCTCAGGCCAAGACTTCATCTTAATTAATAGAATTGTGAGGGTAACCCTATCACAGGTTATGACCTTAAAGGGTACCTATACCCATTTCCTTAATTTATTTTTATGTATTGTTTACTTATAAGCTTATTTACTGTATTATAAAATATGTACTTATGTTAATTTTTAATGTGGAGATGGATTAATAAATAAATAAATAAATAAATATATGGCACGAGATAAAAGCAGAGGAAGAGTGTAGTACTAGTAGCATACAGGATACAATCGGAGGATTATCAGCAATGAAGGGGTTAAATAAGATATAAAAAAGGAAATAAATATTTCCGTAAATTGAATAATCGTTCCATAGAAATTAAAAAATATATTTCACAATACAAAGCAAACGAGGTTCGCAGTAATGAGCAGATAAAATGCCCCGCCTAAGCGATTTCTTTTAATATGGCGTGCTTTGGATAAATTGGGCAGTTTATTTTTCAATAAAGGGGGCGCATGTATTATATTATTCCTTAACGACGCGACGGAGAGAGTGCTCCATAACACGACGCTCATTGTTAAGGGTCGTATTATATTCGCGAGCGATAATCCGCCTCTCTCCTGGCTGGCTGCGATATTCTTTGGAGGGGGGCGCTTCTTTAATATCGAAAATCGAAGATCGGATAATGGCAAGGGCTAATCTCGACTAGAGGGAAATATTAGGATGACCGGGCTAATGCATCAATTATAGCTTTCTCCACCAGTTATTACAATTTCGCGAAAAAGGGTAATTTTCGGAGAATTGCCGCATTTAGACCGCAATAAAAAATATTGATGCCAAATAAGCAGTATTTTTGCCGAATGCTGATCCTTGCAGAATGTTGGGAAACAGTTCGATCGTATTTTTCCAGTGGTTCCCAATAATTGATAGTCTGATTTATTGTTTTCCCTTTACAAATTTTACTATTTTGTAACATATTATTTACGTTTGTTTTTATTACTTAGAGAAAATTCATATTTTTAGTTTTTATTGTTTAATTTCACTTTATGCTCCTATTACTAATCGGACGATACTACTGTGGAAGCTCTACATTTTTATTATCCAGGATAGGGAGCGGAGTGTCCAGTCTCTATAAAGATGTTAATATTTTTTAAATAATATTGTAACAATATAATTCTAAAGCTAGATGGCCGATAACTAGATATTGATTTTGCTTCTGAATTGTTAGGTAATTATAAACTAAAATAGAGCCAAAAACTCAAAAATAAACACTATTATTTATAATAATGCAATTGGGAAAAACCACAATGCAAAGCCTTATGTTTCAAAAATACACCTACTTACCAGTCGACGTTTCGCCTATTCAGGCATTATCAAGATTATTGCACCTTTTTCTTCGAGATGCGATTCACATAACCCCCTTTTTGATTTTGGTGTCTTGATAATGCCTGAATAGGCGAAACGTCGACTGGTAAGTAGGTGTATTTTTGAAACATAAGGCTTTGCATTGTGGTTTTTCCCAATTGCATTATAATAAAAGGTAATTATAAACTTATTAATTATCTTTCAAAATGATCCTATCATTCCAAGTTTAATATATATATAATTCGTATTACCGACTTCTAACCACGTCATAACTTTTTTTTCCTTTCTCCTATTGGAGTTTTTTCTTTCTCCAATATTCTTTCATGCGCCCACTAGCACGTTTCTATGTGCTATGACCTATGTCCAACTTCGTATACCCTTCTCTGGCATTTTATTATCCTCAAACCCTTCCAGATTTTTCACTTTGCGTCCAAATTCATTTCTTTCTAGTAGTTGAGGCTCTGTAAAGTTCAACTTCAAGTTTGATTTTTTGTTTTATACATCCAAGGTTATGGGATTCTACATTTCTTTAAACACCGAATTTCCACTTTTGAGGATAGTTATGATCTTAATATTTTTTTAGGCTAATTGATAAATATCTTATGCCTCATAAATACTTGAATTTTTTTTTTCATTGTGACGGTTTATCAATTAATTTAAATATTTATATAATTTTTAATTTTATTTTAATTTAATTTATATATTTATAATAAAAAATTTAATCACAAATAGGAAGTTTATAAAGGTGATAGTTGCAAGGTGCGCCGTGATTGGCTGGCTGGCAATCGCCCCGAGACACACAGCCAATGGGAGACCGCGATGCAGGAGGCTTGCCAAAACTGGACCGCAGGGAAGGTGATTTAGGCCCTATAAATCCGGAGCCTATGCAAACTACCTTATTAATCAGAGCTCTTACATTTGCATAACTAACTAGCGGATAATACACCGAGGGATTACAACATTGAATTCAGACATTATGACGGAATTACGACATTAAATTCAGTCATTACGAGAGGTTATAACATTACATAGCTGAGGACTAAGATGGCGACCGATACACCGTAGAGATGTATCATGGTAAAAGCTTTCCTAATTGGGCAAGCTGTTTTCTTCCCTTCGCAACCTCTCCAAGTCGGCGCCTATTCCTTTTTCTCTTGACAAAAGAAAGGCACCAGTTGAGAAGTAACTGGGGCAAAAACCGTCTCAATGAATATTTTGTTTTTATCTATATTAAAACTTGGAGGAAGCGGACATTTTTTCATCTTAAGATGATCATCGGGCAAAACGGATTGGAAAGCATTTTTTGTTTACAATATTGAATATTAACTAAATTAGTTTTTGGGTTTATAATAGCTCTTATGCTAAACTCATGTATAAGTATTAAAACAACGAATTTTTTAGACTCATACAAAGCACATTTTGCTAGACTTGGTTAATTTTGACCCAAGAAGTATTATTCTTGTTGAGAACTATGATTCAATTTTTTTTCACGATCACAATATTTTATCTTTGTTTATATTTCATAAATGCATATAAATATATATGTATATTGAAATTCAGGGTCCTGAATCAGAAGCCTTCGGGGAGTTATCGGGGTTGATGAACATGGACTTGAATATTTTGGGATGGAGTTTGTTAATAGAAAATTTTATTATAGCACTTACAATACCAAAAAAATAATAAATTGAGCTGTTATTTTTGAAAGCGGTTTAAGTCCACTTTTTAAATTCGGAGGGTGGAGTGGCTCAGTAATTCTGGTTCGAATCCCGCTGCAGGCACATTTTTATTTAGTCCGTCTGCAGCCGGAGGTGGATCATATGGGATCTAGGACCCTCCGGGGCTCACCCATCTTCTATAGAATATTATAAAAATAGGGTACCCAAAATAAGGGGGAAAACCTGGCGGTTGAGCGTGGACAAGTCACCTCCTTGCAGAACAGTTTTCCATGAAACAGTACGGTCTCTACCATGTACTGAACCCTAAACCCGTTCACAGGTTGTAGTGGAACAGTTTTTTTTTTCAAATTTACGATTTGGAAACCTTTAGTTTCCAATATTCCAATATTTCCTATATTTGAATTATCTTAAAAATATAGCAAGCGGACTAATGTTTTTTCACTTAGCACTTGGCAAAGAGCGACATTTTAAACCGTATACACCTTTTAAGTTTTATTATGAAGTAATAATCATTAAAAAGATTTTTTTTTCCTTTTTTTATTTTAGAGACTTAAGGCTTTTTGTTTGTAATTTTTTCTTGATAAATATTTGATGTCTTTCTTTTGTTTTTTGCTCTTCTATATTAACATTTTTTGTCGATACTCGTTTCGATAGATAGGTATCTCCTTTTGAGCCACAGATTTATAATTCAGTAAGCACACAAGAAAGTCATATGTCGTCCACATCAGACATCTGTTAAATATATATTCGTAGTTTGGATTACTCCTTGACGATTGAATAGATTACCCTGAAAGGAGATCCCTTCTTTCGAGATCCAATTTAATTTCTCTAGTTGAGAACACCCGCGCCCTGCACCTCATCTCTTCCCGATTCCCTTTCACGATCCTCCTCCTCATTTGCGAGGGCTAAGGTACGCAGCTCCTGTCAAAGGCCTGATCCGATTTATCCGGACTCGGCTTATTGAAGGTACCTCTGCTGGTCCGGATCGCCTCTTCCTCTGCCATACAGCCTATAGCCTACTGCCTTCCTTCAAAGGAAAGGGGACGGATTCTAGAGAAAAGTTATCTCCGCTAATATTACTTGGGGAGATTTTATGATAAATTGCTTAGTGCATAGCTTATAACGTATTTACTAATCTGGTAGCTGCGAATAAATTTAATTATTTATAAAATATTAAGCATGACATAAGAATATAAATAATGTGCATTTAAAGAATACAGTGCTCTCCAAAATAGGCACAACCATTGACAAATATGACACCAAAACATCTTTACAAAGAAAAGCATCACATAGGAGCTTCAGGCAAAAGCCATACCAAATCTTGGATATCTATAACAAATTCTTGCGTTTTAAAAGACCCTGAAATAAAAATGAAAAACAATTCTGTATTATTACAAATTTTAAAGGATAATAAGCTCAATACCTGTACTGACAGAACTGCTTACTAAGGAAAGGTTATCCAAGGAGCTGTTATCCCCAGAGCAGGATCGATCTGAGGCCAGGATTCGAGAGAGGCCAGGAAGCAGATGGAAGAACAATGCTTCAGAGGACATTCGAAATCTTTACGTGTCTCTTCGACTTACTGTGGACCAGGAAAGGGTGATTGAAGAGGGCAAGAACTACCTAATGCGTTTGTCGTGCATATGAAGAATGAAGAAGAATCATGAAATGAAAATAAATACTACAACAGCGCACATTTCGATTTACCTTTTTCTTTGCGTAACTGATTTGGACAAGTAAAAGCCACTGGTTTCACTTTGGTTTGGCAAACACTGGCAAGTTCTATGAGCAGTAACTAACTATTTAGGAAGGTAATTGGGTAATTAGTGAACTGTCCTATGTTACCCCGCTTCCCTTCTATTTCCTGATCAACTACGTTTTGAGGGACTTAGGGGCTTTATTTGAACAGCATGTTCATAATTAATATAATATAGTTCCCGAACTATTTTAGCTCTCATCACAAATACAAACCTCACACCTCCTTCGGAAGATGCCTCCAGCAGCAGAGCATTGCCCATAGAACCGTGGTCCAACTAAGCGCATTACAACCAGCGCCCCCTCGCTTTAAAACTATTAACTTGTTGCTCCCCCCCAACTGATCCTCTCATCCAATAATAGTCCGCTTTACTTCCAAAGGCTCATGTTGTTTAAAAAAAAAGTTTTGGCACCTGTTGTCTTCTTGACTTATTGTATAGGCAACTCCTGTTGGGAAATATCAATAAACCGGTATTAAAAAATGAAACAAATCGATGCTACCATCTGGTACTGTTTTCTGAAATATCTTAAATCTATTTAAATAAAAATATTGAAAACCTATAAGTTTTCTTTAAAAAATCAACAGACTGTGGGTTCGGCAAGCAAAAACAAATATTTTCACGTTACAACTTAACTAACTATAGATTATGAAATGGCCTGGGCGGAGGTTAGAGAAATAATTTCCTAAATAGGATTGAAATATTTACTTGAAAGTCAACGTTTCGACCGAATTGCAGGTCATCTTCAGTGTAAGATATAAAAGATACAAACAAATTAAATTGATACATTAAAATTGTAAAAAATAAAAATAGAAAAAAATCACATTAGTATATCAATTTCAGTTCATTAAGTCCAGTTAGATTATCGATTTTTTTGTCATGTACTTTTATTCTTTATAATTTTGTATAACTAGCCCTGAAGAAGACCTGCAAAGTGAGCCGAAACGTTGGCTTTCAAATAACTCGTTGAACCCTCTTTAAGAAATTGTTACCCTGACCTCCACTTCAACTATTGTCTTCCATATGTTAAATGTCACCTAATATTATGCGAGGCTACCTAACTATAGCATTCTGCAAAACTAATAGTTTAAAGTATTGATGGCTTTTGATCGAGTCTGGCATCCGGGACTGTTGTACAAACTCCGTAAATTCTTACCTTCTACTTACTTCCTTATTATCAGTTCCTACCTGAGTAATAGAGCCTTTAAAGTAAACCATAATTTTTCCTACTCTTCCCTCTTTACCCAGTCTGCCGGAGTTCCTCAAGGCAGTTTGATGGGTCCCATCCTATACACGATATATACAGCTGACATCCCAACCCATCCAAGCACTGTCCTCACTACGTACGCTGATGACACATGTGTGGTATCAGTAAATAATGATCCATTTGTTGCATCCCAAACTCTTCAATACCATAACTCAAACCTTCAAGAATGGTGTCAAAATTGGAGAATTAAAATTAATCCTAACAAATCCCATCAAATTACCTTCACCCTTCGTCGTAAAACTACAAATTCCTGCCCTACTGTATCCTTTAATAATATTCCTCTGAACCCTGTCGAACAGGTACGTTACCTAGGACTCCATCTGGACAAACGTCTCACTTGGAATCCTCATACAAGACTGAAAAGACAAGAAACTGCTCGTCGTTTTCGCTTACTTCAACATTTACTGGACAACGCTCTAAGCTCCCAATTAATTACAAAAGACTCATTTACATGACAGTTATCAGGCCTATTTGGACATACGGTGTTGAGCTTTGGGGCTCTACTAAACCATCCAATTCATCTCGTATCCAATCCTTGCAATCCAAAATCCTCAATGCTCCTTATTACGTCACAAACAAACTCATCCATCATGATCTTAATATCCCATATGTTACTGATTTGGCCCAAACTAGATACCTATCCTTCCATGACAAGCTCCATACACACTTGAATCCGCTAGTCTCTCAACTTGCTTCCCATACTATTCCTGATAACCCTCCGAGGCGTCTGAAAAGAAGATGGCCTCGAGACCATCTACTATAGAACTTTTTGGAGTGCTACCGATGGGTAGTTTCTCCACAATGCTTTTCAAGTCGTATTGTACTTATAGCAGATTTACTTATTGTAATATTATTATAGTTGTAAATATCAATAAATTAAATTAAAAAAAAAAAGTATTTATAATTTTGTTATTATAGGCTGCTTTAGTTCCATTTTCAGTATTGTTTCATATTTTCTAGTTATTTTATTCTTTTCAAACATTGCTGCCTCTAAGGTATTCATTTTCATTTCTTTATGACTCAAACTTGACTTTTGAATTTTATATTCGTCTCGATTTCTAACCTTTTCATTTTTTAAAAGAAAAAATGTAAATATGAATTTTATCACTATGGTATTATAATATCTGACAACTTCTGTATAATGAAAAAACTGTCGATACAATGCATATTAATTTTTATATCTCTTATAAGCCACTTTTAAATTATTTTTAAATTTTTTTTAAACTAATATTACAACAACATATTAAAAAATTTCTATATGAATTGTATTGATAATCTTTTCAATGTTTACAAGCCTATGTAGAGCTGAGAAAGCAACAGTTTCTAAACAAACCTTAATCAACTAATGCCTGAGAAAAATCTCATGTTTCAAACCATTAAAGATCTCACATGTAGTTGAGTGATATCTGTTTGTAATCTGTTCAGCAAATTCATTATGTTAGTCAGTAAGTATGTTTGTCAAAATTTAAAATTAAACGTTTGTTTATAAGTTACTAAAATAAATAGTTTTAATTTATGATGTAATATCGGGATTCCCAAGGCTAATATCAAGTCCTTTATCAAACAAGTTCAAATTGATTAAGTATTTTTCATTATAGTTAAGACCGTGGAAAAATTCCAACGACAGATAATTTCTATTTCTGTTTTAGTTTGGAGACTTAGGGCTTTTCGTTGGAATTTTTCCACGGTCTTAACAATTATGTCTCTTTTTTACTTTTCAATATTAATATTTTTCATTATTTTATTTATTTTAACAGTTTGTGTTCTTTTTAGAATATATGGTACAGGCATCTCTCTATCGTTTGTATCCGACGCCCACCCACAAATACACATTCGAAAAGTAGATACATTGAGAAAATTTGTGAAATATATCAATTACAAAATGTTCCCGAGAGCTGTATAACTTCTGTCAAACATCTCAAAGTGTGATAATTTTTATTGTTGTTTTCTCAGAGGCAGAAACCTTCAGCATGTTAGCAGGTTAAAAGAAGAATTGTTGGCTATAAATATGACCATGGACCCTAATAAAACAAAAGTGATGGGGGTAGGAAAGAAGCCAAGGAATTCTCAATGAGGGTCATTAGAGTTGAAGATAAAGTCCTGCAAAAATTGGAGAACTTCAGGTACTTCGGAGCGCATCTAAACGAAAACGGATATATCGATTTGGAAGTGACCGAGAGCATCGGTGCCGCGGGCAGGATCTTTGGAGCGGCCAAGAGAGGATTTCTTGGTCCGGCAGAGCTGGAGGAGGCTGTGCAGGATTCCTCCTCAAACTGATTAGTTGGTTCATGAGGATTGATTATGAGGATGATGAAAATAATTTTTAATAATTAAATGAAATTAAAAAAAAAAACACATTGGAAATAATATCTATGGAGCTATTGCAAAACATTTTTATTTTTATCTAAAGTGATATGAAAAGTCGTCGGACACTCCAGATATTTTGAAATTGATAATAATTAGTTTCAATCGATAATTAGATCGACCTCAACACTAATCGACTAAGATACTTTCACATATCGATAATTGTCCACTTGTTAACCTTGTAAATCATTATATAGTAAAGTATTTTGAAGGATAGTAAGTACGTTTTTTTCTAAGATAAATCTGAAGCCGTTATGCGTAAGATCTACTGTTAAAGGTAAAGTAGAATGTCTACAAGAACGAAGCCTTGATTAGGATATGAGAAGAATACAAACACAACTATAAATGTGTGTATAGTTTGTTGTTAATTATCACTTGATATATTTAAGACTAGTTTATGCCCGCGGCTTCGCTCGCGTGGAATTTGGTCTGCCACATAAAGTTTCGTGAAAGATCATTTTAAATAAATAATTTAATTATTTAAAAAAAAATATAAGTTACTCGTACATCCAAAATTTCTTATGTCCAACTTCAAAACTGACGGTTTCTATACAACCTTTGAACCCCTATTATATAAAAGGAGAAACCCTTTGGGTGGAATTATCCAAATTTCTTTCTTAAACTATACAAAGAACCTATCTATAAATTTCAAGATGCTAAGATCCTGATATGCCTCTAATTATGTACTATAACGGGGTGGGGACATGCCCCCGTGCTCCACATAAATCTGCCCTTGCTGTAGCCTATGATGTATAATCTATTTAACTCAATAAGTTTCATCCAAATCCGGTCAGTAGTTTTTGTGTGAATGAGTAACAAGCATAAATACCAATATTTATAATATTAGTAGGATATCAAAACAATAGTTTCACCCATGTTCGTTCTGTTATTTTAACAACTATTATCATGTGATTTGCCTTTAATTATGTATTATAATGGATTCTCCACAGTGCCTAAAAAACTGTCGGGGGGGGCACGTGCCCCCCTGCGCCCCCCCTACATCCGCGCTTGCTATAGCCTATGTGTTATTCTGCTGTATAACCTATATTACTGTAAAGTTTCATCCAAATCCGTTCAGTAGTTTTTGCGTGAAAGAGAGACATACATACAAACTTTCACATTTATAATATTAGTAAGATTGTTACAAAAGCTCCCATTTTTGTTGAAAAGGTTAAATGATTAACTGAATTATGGGCTATAATGATAAGGCTTAGCGATCCCAAGGGCTAGATGATGATAAGGGCTAGGTGTCGATAAGGGCTAGGTGTCGATAAGGGCTAGATGATGATAAGGGCTAGATGATGATAAGGGCTAGATGATGATAAGGGCTAGGTGTCGATAACACCAAAGTACTTACAAACTTCTGGCCTACGGACCACTAACAAACACCCAACACCCAAGTATTATGGGTTAAAGGTAAATAAATCTGATATCAATAAATACATAATCATAATTCTGGGTTTTGTGAAACAAAAATACTCACACCAGTTTCTGACGACCTTCAATCGATGGTCTATTATTTCAGAGAAAGGCTGTAAAGATTAGAAGAACGAATAAGTCACACCTCTCCTAATTTTTGTTTGATTTTAACGTGCTTTCAGTTTAAAGGCAATTCGATGAACCTTTTAATGCTTAACTTATTCCGGACGAGTCGAGGTGCGTAAAACGTTATACAAAAATGAAAAAAAACCGAAGGAATGAGAGAAAAAAATGTAAATTTCTCTGTCACAAATACAATTTACATACTAAATTTCAGCCCAGTGACTTAATTGGTTAGGCTTTTGAAATTTAAAAGCCGTAAAATTTCAGAAAAACATACACGAATTTCGACCCGCTTTTAGTGTATTTATCGTTTTGCCTCGGGAAAAAACTTCTGTGCCGAATTAGAGCCCATATAGTCCATAAATTAGAAACGAAAATGAACAGCTTGTCATTGGACCCAGAGCTTGCTACACATTTTCAAATTATATACTAGTTATTATATCTTTTATAAGTTTTATAGTGAACCATTTTGTTTAACAGTCGGGTGGTAATCAGTCCATTAAAAAGTCTCTCTTAATAAAATAAAAGAGAAACTGCATTTTTCAGAAACTGCAAATTTTTCTTTAACATTTTTAAAACGTATTTAATGAAATTAGCTTTGAAGGCAAGTAGAGAAACTAGCCAGTTGTAGTTATAACAAGTTAAAGTTGGAAGGTCACGAGGCAATCTTCTTTTAAGACTCCCTTCATAATAATTTCATTTAAATTATTATTGTGCTAATGATAATAGTTTTGAAAGTTTTATTATCTCAAGTTAATAAATAATAAGCAACTAAATAGTTTTATGGCTAAGAATATAATAAGAATTCATAACAATTTTATTTTACTTTATATTATATTTTTAATCCCCTCCCGAGTTTTATATATTGTAGAAATAAATATTTAAAATTGTCTGCTCTTTCATATTTTATACAGTTGTAGTGACAAAGTGTGTGTGCCTATTCCATTTATATTTTAGAACGTTTACAATATTTAAATCGAATTCGGGACATTTTAATTTGATAGAGTTCATTTCTTCTCCCTCTCTCCCACTTCTCATAAAAAGCTCTTAATTTATTTTAGAAAACTACTAAAAAAAAAAAAAAAAAACAATTCACAGAACTGAACTCACTTCGAAATGGGCTAACTTCCATTCCAAAGTATTTGGGTGGAAATAAGAAATTAAAGAAAACAAAAGATCAACGACTCTTTAGGGGGCCATCAGTCGCAAAAGGACCTCAATCTCTTTCCCTAAAGTAGGGGAACGAAATACAGCTGGAACGCTGGAACTACTAAAGAGCGGTTATTGACATCCTGGAAAACCACAACGGGATTCCCGATAGAAACAGACGGAGTAGGGTCATCACTCCTTCACCGGTCCTTAGTAAGTTGTGTCCTGTAGTCTGACGGACCTCACACACCCTTGGTGGAAGGCAAGTCTCGTGCTTTGTGGTCACTTATATAAGTTAGTGTTATAGGAGCACATCTCTCTTCAAAAGTATTTACTGTTGATGTGAGGATGTCTTGAAGCGACATTACTGTCTCTGATTGATGCCTCTTTTGATAGACTGTTAATGTATTGTTACGGGCGCCGGCAGGAAGACGGAAGCAAGAGGATTAGCGGCTTAAATCCGTCGGCGGGAGAAATAGGATTAGGACGGTTCTAGATCGTCTCCTTTTGTCGGCAAAGGATTAAGAATATTCCTGAATTGTCTGGCCCCTCCGTGTTCTAGAATGTTCGGCCTTGCCTATAAAAAGACTTCCCTCACCTCGAGGCAGTCAGTCTTAGCCTGAGAGTAGACCACGCAAGATCTGTGATAAGTGAGTGTCAGTGTGATAAACTAGTCAGTGTTGAACCGGCCCGTGTAATAAGTTTATCAGTGAACTGTAACAGTCTCGCGAGTGTAATAAACTGTTTCTGTTTGTTACTGTGTGTCAGTTTGTGATACTTGAAAAAAAAAAAAAACTCGATGATTAATAAAATAATTTAAAGGGTTTAATATCAATGATGAAGTGCCAGCCAGTTGAAGATTAACTAACGTATAAAACACTAAAATACTAAATTTCTTATTTCAAACAAATTAATTCGACTTTAAAAACTAGACTAGTTTATCACTCACTTATCACAGGTCTTCTCTGGTCTACTCTCAGGCTAAGACTGACTGCCTCGAGGTGAGGGAAGTCTTTTTATAGGCAAGGCCGAACATTCTAGAACACTGAGGGGCCAGACAATTCTGGAATATTCTTAATCCTTTGCCGACAAAAGGAGACGATCTAGAACCGTCCTAATCCTATTTTAACTTCTCCCGCCGACAGATTTAAGCTGCTAATCCTCTTGCTTCCGTCTTCCTGCCGGCGCCCGTAACAGTATTATTATTTGTATGTTTTTTCTCTGTTTTATTGGTTGTTGTTTTCGTTAATTCTGCTGATCAGCTGTTTATTTATAATAATCTCTCAGCTGCTCGGCTATTATTTTCCTTAATCTTTGTTGTTTGTTGAGCGCCTTGGAGGAAGGTTGCTTTCACTGCAACAGATGAGTCTGTTTGGACTGTTGGTGTGAGATGTGCTGCGCTTTGATCTTTATTGAAGTGAATGATGATACCTGAATTGGTGAAATGTTGACTGGTCAGATTGAACGGAGTCACGAAAGAAGGGATCTCCTTTCAGAGTAACCTATTCAATTTTCCGAGAAGTAATCTAAACTACAAATATAGAATAGATCTCTGATGTGGGCGACATATTACTTTCTGGTATGCATGTTGAATAATAAATCTGCCATTATATTTCATTCGAAAGGAGTATTCTTGTTGTTCGTTTATTTAAGGTCATTTCATGCCGCTATGGCTAATTCAGACGATGTTACTGTAAATTTTGCCTACCCAGGTATAATTAAGAAAGAGATGTTTAACAAGTACCTGAGACCGCACAGGCTCTCTTTTGAAATATCATTTCATCGGGGGCTACGAACCCGCGATCTTGGGATTTATAGATTATGCTAACCAAAAGATTTTAGTTATTTCCACTCTTGTACAGATTTATGGCTTTGTATCAATACCAATAAATTCTATTAAGTATCGTTTTTTCTCAAGATTGTGAATTGTATTTATCCTTGGATCAATTATCATTCAACTACTCTCAAATGCCTGTGATTCATCAGATCGAAGTTATAAAGGTGAAAACAAAGAATTGATCTGATGATTCCTCAACATTCCTCAACATGACAAGAAATAGCAGCAAGGACTAAGAAGTAGGGACTGAGGACGATTAGCAAGGCTCGGATAAGAGAGCTGCTTTATTAAGCTAATTTATTCATTGAAAACTGGAATACTAAAAGGTCGGGATGAAAGCCCTTTATCGCCCTTATCAAGAAGAAAAGATGAAATATAGGGCCGGGGGGGGGCCGGGATATAAGTGGGGCCCCCTCCAATTATGAACGACTTGGGGCGCTAACTACGTCATCATTTGCATAATCTTTGTTGTGCGCCGTTCGATGGAGTCGCGACTTCCTCTGCCGTTCCTAACGAGTAGCTGGATCATTTGTCTCATGGAGATTAAGTAGCATGAGGAGAATAATGTGGCTTAAGAGTCACTTCTAGGTAGTGGCAGTGTTCTGTAGTGGCAGCAACCATATATATAAAACAGATTCAAGACTTTTTGTTGGAATTTTTTTATCCTATTCTAAAAAACTTTTTGTTTTTCTATGATAATATATTTCGTGGTATAATTATGTATCCGCCGAGTTCTAAATAATAACATTTCTCCCTTTTACTTTAACTTTTTTTTTTTTATCGGTTTTTATTTGTATTGTTTGCTGTTGATTTATTTAAAGTCACTTGATGCTGCTATGGTTAATTGGAGAAGTCCTAAATTTTGCCTATTCACTTATATTTTTTTGTTTGTCCGGAAAATAATGATGTATGTTCTTTATAAAGTACGCTCCAAATAGTAAACTGTTTATGTTTGTCGGACTTTTGACTTTTATAAATGTAAACACTTATTAATCATGCTTAAAAGAAAAATGTTTGTTTACTTCTAAAACCTTTTGCTTCTATAATTCAGTCTTTTCTGAGATCTCAAGGCGTGATTTTCGCATAATTTTACTCTACTACTTAAAAAGCCTAAATTATTTCGATGCAGCAAAATGTTACTGAGACAAACTAGCATTTTAAAAAAAAACGATTAATACGTGTTTACATTTATAGAAGTGAAAAATCTAACAAAGATAAATAGTTTCCCACTTGGAGGAGCATTTTGAAGATAACATTAAGTCCTGCATTATTTTCTGGAAAAAACTAATAGAGCAGGGATAATTAATCGGCATAAAAAGGATTTTTTAAAAGGATTCCCGTATACACATATATATATACACATATAGACAACAACGATCTCGTCATTACAGACACTTGAGCCCCAGAGACGACCCTTTGATCCCAACCCCTGGGGCAAATTCCTCTTCAATGGCCCCAGCTTAGCCTAATTTCAGTTCAAAGGAAGTCCTTGTCTTAGCAATCCCAGCTCTGCTTAATAATAATCAAGTCCTATATCATCTTAGCTTAACTTGAAACACCAATCTAATCATCAAAAATAATATTTAAAAAAATACATTTCAACGACGTTTCAAACATTTTGTAAATAATTTTAGTTAACGTTTCTTTAATAGAAAATAAACATTTTTGAATTTTGAAATTTAATTTACAGCAAATACTTATTTGAGATCATTATCGGAAACTGTTTTGAATACGAAAAAGATAATGTTTTGATCAAATTAGTTGATAAATTTACAAACATTAGGCCCAATAAATATCTAATACTACTAACTATTTAAGCATGAATAATAAAATGCAAGAGAATAATAAAATCTCTAAATGTCTCTATAACATAGTACCTGTTTAGTTATTTACTTTCAAAATATTATGTAATTATTGTTTTATTCTGATGACCTTTTGGTAGATAAATATTTATTTTAGTTTGTTCATCTCTGTTATTCTTAAGGGACCTGGCCCGAGAATAAAATTATTTTTCTATTCTATTTTATATAATTTTAACTTTATAGGCGTGGGATAAAATCAAATTTATTTATCATTATTACAAGAGTGTAGTATATCAGTAGAGCGGTGAGTTGCTGGGAGGGCCCAGGGTTCAAATCCAGACGTGACCAATAAATTGTTTTATTTGTCAACAGCCTTGGATGGACCCTGGGGGAGGGGGAGGGTCTGAAGACTCTCAGCGAGCTTCTATTAAGTAGATAACCAAACAAAGGGGGGAATTTGGCGGTTGAGCGTGATCATGGCCCCCCTGAAAAACCTCCCAGCACAACCGTTGTCATAGAATCAGTACAGTCCCTAAGATGGGTTAAGATGCTACAATTTGTTTTTCATTATTTGTGATCTCTAACAAGATGTTTTGTTTTTTATAATTGCGAACGAAACTATATCAGTAAACTATTCACGGTCACCTGTGGTCTAGTGGTTAGCGTAACAAACTACTAAGCCCAAGATCGCGGGTTCGTAGCCCGGCAGGTGGCCCTAGGATTTTTAATTTAATTTAAGGGAGTAAAAAATCCTTAGTTAGGCCGTCCTTCGGAAGGGACGTTAAACGGGGGTCCCGAGCCTGTACGATGTCAGGTACTCGTTAAAAATCCCTATCCTAATTACACCTGGATAGGCAAAATTTAGAGCTCCCACTGTATCATCGTCCGATTAGCCATAGCAGCAAAAAGTGACGTTAAATGAACAAACAAGAAGAAGAGAGAAATGCTTTATTTTCAGCAGTGCTGTCCAATTATATTGGATTGCCTTAATACACAGCATACTGATCAATCCAATCGGACATAATGTACATTAAAATTTGTTTGTTTAAAATGCATACTTAAAAACTACAGTACAATTCTTAATTTTTTTCTACTTTCTTTATTTTTTTTTCATATATAAGAAAATAAAATATAATAAAAATAAATGAATAAATAAAAATATCAGCTGTCAAGACCTAATTGGATTGACATCCAAATCTTTGGCACTTTTATTTTAACTTCTTGTGTATTGGTTTTTATTATATATTTAAAATGTTAAAAGACAAATAATATTCAGAAAATTAATACACGCACACACGCATATATATATATGTATTTATATATATATATAAATTCTCACGTTATTTATCTCAAGCTTGGTACCGTTGTGCCATAGGACCGGTTTTGGCGACTTTAAATCCAAGCCTTGACGATCCGGATTTTCAAGAATATCAATAAACTAAAACAGTTAGCTTCCATGAGTAATAAAAATAAGCTCTTCTTTCCCGCTACAGGTCGTTGTCACGAAGAAAACCGATGTTTAAATATTATGGCCTCAATGAAGAATTGGAAATTTATGCTTATGATTTCAGATATGTACCATATAATATAATATCAAATATAATATAATATTAAATGCTAGCTAACAGATGTTGGGTACTAGTATGTTTAAGGGCCTGCTGACATCAGCGCGCTCAGATGTCACTTACCTCAACTATTTGGACCTTGTCAGGTTATGCATGAATTTTAAATAGGCATTGCCTTTGATTATGATACAATATATTTATAGGAAATGAAATAGATGAGAAACATGCAGACAAAATTAAACTAGAAATAATAAAACATTTATTACAAGCAATATTCATTAAATAACAATTTTTAACTAAAATAAAATTTTTAAATGTTTTTATTTTAAAGAGAAAAGATTTGCCCGGGCAAATACATAAAATAACAAAGAAAATAATCAAAAACACATTCACGTTCAACTTCACATAAACAATAATAAAACAATAGAAAGGTTACTATAACAGTAGGAGATGGTTAAGAAAAGTGACACCTGAGCGCGCTGATGTCAGCAGGCCCTTAAACATACTAGTACCTAGATGTTTTTTGGAAAAACATTACATAGCAGGAATAATGGACTTTCGTTCATTTTCATTACTGACCAAAGGTGGCTCATAATTATATCTTAAAAGAGTCTGATTTTGTGCCTGTCTTCCTTGATTATGTTTAAAGTTCCTGAAACTCTCTTTTTTGAACTGAAGTAAATATATAATCAAAAATTTGTATTGTAATGTTAAGATTGCTGATTAAAATAATTCAGAGTAACATAAAGTTACAAATCACTAAAATAGAGCCAAAAACTCAAAAAGAAACACTATTATTTATTATAATGCAATTGGGAAAAACCACAATGCAAAGCCTTATGTTGTATGTTGAACGTCTTAGTGGTGGGGTGCTGTCTCATGTTAGGAGCCTGTTTGGGCTGTTGATCGTTGGGATGTATTGCACCTTTTTCTTCCAGATGTGATTCACATAACCCTTTTTTGTTTTTATGTCTTGATAATGCCTGAATAGGCGAAACATCGACTGGTAAGTGGGTGTATTTTTGAAACATAAGGCTTTGCATTGTGGTTTTTCCCAATTGCATTATAATAAAGTTACAAATTAAAGAATGAACAATATAATAAAATTGGATATTCGTAACTACATTTTAATTTATAATTATAAAGTGAAGCTAGCTGCACTCAAATTTTATATTTGATTCAAATATAAATATGAAACAGATTTTATTAGTAATGTTGTGTAAATTAATTATATATATGAATTCATGTAATTTTGATAATACTGGTGAGAACATGATAAGAAGAAAGATAGAGAAGAAAGCGCTGAAAAAAACCATTACAGGAAAAGACGAAATACTTTTAGCATATAATTCCGTCTTCTTCAAAATGATAACATAATCTGTTTTTATTTAATAACAGTTTAATCTATCAAAGCCTTTATCAATATTTCAATTGGCTTCTACTGCCTTTGAAAGGACTTCTTTTTAAAGGCCTCTCCTTTATCGATGCTACATATTTATATCTTTCATACATATATATATATTAATTATAACATATATCTGTCCTCAATAATAGCTTATACTATTAAGTGTAATAAAAAACAAATATATTTTACCTTGGGTTGCGTATATCTTTTTCAAACTCGACTTAAAAGCACCCTGAAACAAGAAAAAAAAAAGTTTATTAGTAACTTTATTACAATCTAGTAATAATATTTTATAGTTTAAGTGGTGGAGATGGTATATATTGTTACGGCCGCACAAAGGAAGGCGGAAGCGGGGGATTAGCGGCTTAAGTCCGTCAGCGGGAGAGGATTAGGACCGTTCTAGATCGTCTCCTTTTGTCGGAAAAGGATTAAGAAGATTCCAGAATTTTCTGGCCCCTCCGTGTTCTAGAATGTTCGGCCTTGCCTATTTAAATACTTCCCTCAACTCGAGGCAGTCAGTCTAAGCCTGAGAGTAGACCACGCAAGATCTGTGATAAGTGAGTGTTAGTGTGATAAACTAGTCAGTGTTGAACCGGCCCGTGTAATCACTAATAAGTGTATCAGTGAACTGTAACAGTCTCGCGAGTGTAATAAACTGTTTCTGTTTGTTACTGTGTGTCAGTTTGTCATACTTGGAGAATCTTACGGTCGGTGGACTAGTGAACTGTAAGTGTTAATTATTAGTTATAAATTGTAGTGTAATATATTCATAGAAACTATTGTAACTAGTTAAGCTATCTAGAATTAGTAATATCTAATATTATTGTAATAATTGAGTAGGAGTTAGGCCTAGATTATAATATTTAGAATATTGTTATTGTAAATTTATATTAGTTTAATAATTTAATTGTTAATAATTTACTTGTATCCTTTTTATCATCTTGTTAATAAATATTAGTATCTTTAATTAAGGAAAAGCTTAATTCATTTTTAATACCCAGTAGCCCGTAACAATATTAAGTGGTGGAGGTGGTATATGGTAATCATTTCACATCAGTTCGGTATGAAATCAATTTGATCAAATTTCGGTAAAAAAATTCAAGTAACATTTCGAAGTATAGTTGATTAATGTTTCTTGAAACTTTTAATTCTTGATGAAATGATGACTGAAGTATTCACATTGCCCATAATTACATTCTATTTTCCACACTAGAGCTCATGATAACTTGCATTTTTGGAAAATATTATAAAGGAAATAAATTAAAAGTTAAAACCTGTTTTGATTCAACTCGAAGCGACAACTTGCGGAATAATTACATGAAAACATTTGTTGCTATAGTATCAAAAAATCTATCTTTTTTTTCGAAATATGCACACTTTCTTTCGAATCAACGACCAGTTTGAATTTGAAATTAAGTGTTCAAAACAAACGATATTAAATAAAATAAAAATCATCTTTTAACTAAATATTAGAATTATAATATTAAAATAACCCAAAACGAAGACCGAAGCTGGCCCAACAAAACAAGACTTCTTGTTTCGTATTCAATAACCTTGGAGTTAATTCGACTCAAGCGATCGCAGGAATTTCAAGGGTACTTACTATTTCTTCGTGTATATTTCTTTACCAAACTTAAGATGTATAAAGTCCAAAAAAGAAATTTGGTTCGTGAACTTTAGCCGAGTTTAGAAAACCTCGTAAATTGAAGGAAGATTAATAGGATTTTTGCGAGAGGCGAGCTTAATTTTGCCTCGCCGTCTTTCACCTCCACTCCAATAAAACTCAACAGTTTTATAACAGTAATTGATTTAAGGTGATGCTAGGTAAGTCTCATAAGGTATCGCTAAATCCAGAACTTTTATTTTGGAAGCATGAGGTTATGTATCAACAGCAGCAGCGAAACACGATACTTGTTCTTCAAGTTTTGTTTTGCAAGTTTTAATTTTTGAAGAAAGTGAAGACTTCAAAAGCAGTAATCAATAATATTATGATTTACAGTTACACTTTTTGACAGATTTATATTTTTTTTTTATTCTAGTCAAGGTATCCTTGGCCAAATATATCAAGAATGACCTTGAATGTTATACTTGAAAATAAACGCCTAAGAAAAGTATAAAATAAAAAGAGGCGAAGCTAACTTTTTTTTTTTTTTTATTTTTTTTATTTATTGATATCTACAACTGTATTACAATAATACAACAAGTAAATAGGCTAAGTGATATATAATGACATGATAATGACTAGTAGAGAAACTACCCACTGGTAGTACTCAAATCAAAGTTCAAGTAAGGAGGTCACGTGGCCATCTTCTTTTCAGACGCCTCGGAGGATTATCGGGAATTGAAGAGGAAGCTAGTTTTGAAACTAGAGGGTTTGAGTGGTAATGAAGTTTGTTATGAAAGGATAGATACCGGGTTCGGGCCAAATCAGCAACAAAAGGGACATTAAGGTCGTTATGGATGAGTTTATTCTTAACAAAATAAGGAGCATTGAGGATTTTACGAAGGATTTTGGACTGTAAGGATTGGATACGAGAGGAGGCTTAGTGGAGCCCCAAAGCTCTACTCCGTAATTCCAAAAAGGTCGTATGATGGTCATGTAGATGAATCTTTTGTAGTTAATTGGGAGCTTAGAGCGTTTGTCTAGTAAGTGTTGAAGCAGCCTGAAACGTCGTGCGGTTTCTTGTCTTTTCAGTCTTGTATGAGGATTCCTGGTTAATCGTTTGTCAAGGTGCAACCCTAAGTATCGGATCTGTTCTACAGGCACCAGAGGGATATTATTAAAGGATACTGAAGGGCAGGAAGTCATTGGTTTACGACGTAAGGTAAAAGTGATTTGATGCGATTTTTGAGAATTTATTTTAATTCTCCAGTTTTGACACCATTCTTCAAGATCAGTGATATGGGATTGGAGACTTTGGGATGCAATAACTGGATTGGTGTTGACTGATAATACACATGTATCATCAGCATACGTGGTAAGGATAGTATTAGGATGAGCTGGGATGTCAGCTGTATAAACTGTATATAGAATTGGACCAAGGATACTACCTTGAGGAGAAGCTAACTTTAAAAGTCAAAATTAAGGAAATGTAATGTAAATCTAATATAATGTACACCCTTGAAATATATTACTTGTCCTTAAACTATTTTTCTTCTTTCTTCATAGGTATACTTTTCCTGCATCCAATTTGAAATATATAGGGCAATGACGGATCTGTGTTGTAACATCGGTGTAACAATCTTCTGGCAACGAATGATTTTGCGCTCAACCAAACTTGCAACTTGCTTATACCCTGTATGGACTTACACAGGTGCAGGATTATACTTTGTACAACTCCATTAAATTATCAATTTCATAAAAATCGATCTAATGTAATGTAACAAATGTAAAATTAAATGGAACTGAAAAACTAAATAGAGATGGAGCTAGGTTTGAAGCTTTGAAAAAAAAACCATTTTAACAGAGTGTAAAACGGTGAGAGGGTGCAGTCTATAAACAACACAAAATAAGTCTATCTTATTTTGACATATCCAGATCTTATTAAGATAACTTATCTTATTAAGAAATATCCAGTCAACCATTTCCACATCAATATAAACATTTTAAAGTTCCGTAAAGTTGAAGTTTGGTAAATCTGGAGCGCACTTTCTCTACATTTCCTTAAAATTCTGCATCGAAATATTTATTTATTTTCCACTTATCCTGAACTAATTCAATCCAGCCAACTATTTTCCCCACAAAGATGTAACCTAAACTAGTCCCCCCTCTTAGTTTCCCACCCACTGAATTCTGCCGTCAGGGCAAGAGCCCCATTGACGCCTCCTCCCAAAGATGCCTGAGTTCAGTGTACTGTCCTTGGCGAAGTGGCTTCTGGTCAACACAGTTCAGTCCAATTAGGATGGGCCAATCCTATCTAGTTTCTTTAATATATCAACTATATTATTGATAAATTTTGCTATAGTTTAGGTATAATTATTTATTTGAAATAGAAACAGATTATATTTAACGATGGGGGCTACTTTGCTGTAATTTTGCAATCATTTTGTAAGGCACAAAAAAAAAAATAGGAAGTGCATAATTTAAAAAAGTAAATCAAAAGCATCTGTTTAGGCTTTATATAAGAAAAACATACTTCTGAAGATGTAACTTTTTTTCCCTAAAACGTAAACAATGCTAAACATAAATACATATATTTTATAAACATGGGAGCAAGACGTTTAACTAGTGATTGTTTTTATTTATAATCGAATAAAAATAAGACAGTTAATAATAATAGCTTCAGTTCATTATTTTTTTGGCCGTCAGAGATCGCGGTTAGCGCTTCCGACAGTCCTAACGTATTTTTCACTTGGGCCGTTGATCGCCTAGCCGCCGCGTGGTTTATTCGGTTAGTACACATCTTAATCTTTATCTTACCTCCATCCTTTCCACCTTCACCTTTCTTCGCACCTGTTCTTACACCTATTTTTGGCATCCATTATATGTTAATAGCATAGAGTTCATTATTATTTAGCCTCACATTTTTCATCTACTGTATTTCTTTACCTATTTTCTATATGTTTATGTTATATTCACATCTTATTTTATATTAATACCACTCTATAAATAAATAAACTTCCCTTACTTATATTTTCTATTTTCTTGTCATACTGTAGAGTTCATATTTATAAACACTATTTTCAATTTTTAATTTTTGAAATTTATCAATCTTTTCTTTCTACATATGCTTGTATCATTATATTTTACCTATGTAACCTCTAGATGTCTGGTATCATATCCATATCTATAATTAAACTAGTTTTTTCTAAATCCTTCATACTCCACCCCCTTTTTCTATATTTTAATCTTCTCATTTTGTATCTTTCCGATTACCTCCTCATTTTTCTTTCCCTTTATATTATGTTTACATTTTATCCTTTCTGGACATTTATTTTCTGTATTTTATATTCGTATTCTTTAATTATTATATCTGTCACTATTTTAATTTCTGTTCATCATCTATAATTTTATTTTTATCTATCACTATTTTAATTTTATTATATTCTGCAACCACTTTTATATTCATTATCTTTAATTATCATATCTATTCACTATTTCATCGTATCTAGTCACTATTTTAATTTCCACACTTGTGCCACATTACTACATTACTTGTCACTATATTCTTGTTACTGCAACGTTTTTTATATGTTTTTCTGTTTGTTTCTCTCTCTTAGCCCTGAAGATGGCCTACATTGTAGGCCGAAACGTCGGCACACAATAAATAAGTTACACTTATTAAGGTGTTTTTATTGACTGCACCACCAACTATTTCTTCCTTATATTAGAAGTTACAGTCAACCAATTATTCTCTAATAATAACTTCAGGTTCAGGGATCAGCAAATACTCTAATAAACAATATGTCGGCAATGTTTCGAGACAAAACTATATGTTTATTTTTTAAACTATATGTTCATATACAATGTTGAGAAAATATAGATTTCTTTTTAAGTTGCTGACACCGAAAGATGTTGGAATCTTATATAACAGACGTTATTTGGGCGTCTAATCGAATTGTTGAAATATCAATCATGACTATATGTGTATATACACACATATTCACCCTGAATATTTTATTATTACTATTAGATGACAAAAATACATTTGATAAATATTAATATTGTATAGCCTTGATGTTCTTGTTCGAATTTAGAAGCTATATGTATCAGCAATGAGCAATATCCAGAAATAGTTGAGGTTTGCTTTGAGCCTTAACTGTCGACGAAAATAATTTATAATTTGAACGTTGTAAAGGCCATAAAACAAATATAACTAATATTTAACGAATTTAACGAATGTTTTTACCTGTAATTTTGTATTTAAGAATAAATCATTGTATTCATTAACCTGGCACTGTGTTATGTATAATACATGTAACCATATTCATTAACTAATTGATTATCGGATCCAAGGATTAAAACAAAATAAAGGCAAAATTATTATCATGGAATTATTATAAAAACGAAAATTCAAACCTCTCAAAGCATCTGTACCACTAAAACCGTCATTTTCGTCATCAACTACTGTATTAATATTATTAATCATTATTTTTTCAATATAAATACATTTATTTTCGACAACTAGTTAAAAAGCAGTCAAGTTCTTCGTACTTTATTTATTTATTTTCTTATCTATTTCTATTTTTACAATGTTTTGTCACACTTGATTATTTCATGATTTGTGTTATTATGTAGCCTTCAGGCCAGATGAATTGTATGTTTTTTTTATTTGTTCATTATTGTTATTCTAAAGGGACTTGGTCTCAGAATAAAGTTTATTTTCTATTCTATTCTATTCTAAAACCAATCGTTTCCAAGTCAATGGTTTTGAGAAAAATTGATTTAGCCGAAATCACGCTCAAACAACTTTTTTCTATCCAAATGTGGGTACCTAATTTATAGAGGCTGGGTGAGCCACGGAAAGGTCTCCAGATCATACAGGCCCAATCCGCAGCAAGTAATAAATAATTTATCTGTCTTGGCCAGTCTCGCTGCCCGATATGTGTACTAGCAAAATTATAATAACATCCTGTAATGTTTTGTCTATACATAGCGTGTATAGATATTACTAGGAAAAGTTAGAGAAGAATTGGTCGACTGTATCTTTTAATTTAAGGAAGAAATAGTTGGGGGTGCAGTCAATCAAAACACCAAAATAAGCATAACTTATTTATTATGTGCCGACGTTTCGGCCTACAATGTAGGCCATCTTCAGGGCTAAGAGAGAGAAACAAACAGAAATATATAAAAACGTTGCAGTAACAAGAATATATAAAGTGGTACAGGAGTGAAAATAAAAATAGTGACTAGATATGATTAAATAGTGAATAGATATATGATGAATAAGAAAGAATATAAGACTGGTTACAGAATATAATAAACTTAAAATAGTGATAGATAAAAATAAAATTGTAGATGATGAACGTAAATTCTAATGGTGACAGATATAATAATACAAGAATACGAATATGAAATAGAAAAAATACATGTCAAGAAAGGATAAAATGTAAACAATAATATAAAGGGAAAGAAAAATGAGGAGGTAAACGGAAAGATACAAAAAGAGAAGATTAAAATATAGAAAAAGGGGGGTTGAGTATGAAGGATTTAGAAAAAACTAGTTTAATTATAGATAAGGATAAGATACCAGACATGAGGGGTTACATAGGTAAAGTGTAATAATACAAGCATATATAGAAAGAAAAGCTTGATAAATTTCAAAATTAAACATTGAAAATAGTGGTATTTATAACTATGAACTATGAAGAATGAAAAGAAAAAGAAAATATAAGTAAGGGAAGTGAATATGTAACTGTATACAGTAAGAAAGAAGTGGCATAAATGCAAAATAAGATGTGAATATAACATTAACATAAAGAAAATAGGTAAAGAAATACAGTAGATGAAAATATGAGGCTAAATAATATTGAACTCTATACTACATTTACATACATTGTACAAATATAAACTTTGCATTAATACATATGACCGAGACGTTCTGCCTCACAATGCCTCGCTTTCGTCAGAACATAGACGAAATAAATATACTTGAATACGCTACGGTTAAAACAGAGGGGATAGTATTAGTATTATACTATTATACTATAGTATTAGTAGCATTATTATCTCGGGTAGTATAAATGGTAGGGGGACTTTTCTGTTTCTTGGACAACGGTTGTACAGAGAGGAGATTTATCCTGGATCACGCTCAACTGCCAGGGTTTTCTCCCAATTAAGGATACAAACTGTAGAGGCTGGATGACCCCAAGGAGGGTCTCCAAGTCCCACAGGGTCCAAGCCCGGCTGTTAATATCTTATAGTGTGTGTGTGTGTGTGTGCGTGTATATATATATACATATATATATATATATATATATATATATATATATATATATATATATATATATATATATATATATATATAATAAGCTGTTAATATTATAGAATAAATAAATTATCTACCACTGCCGGATTTTAACCCGGGACCTTCACAAGGCAACTCAACTCTTGCAGCAATTGACTTGTGTCCGTGGGTCTCCACTCTACAATTACTGCATCCATTATCAGTAATTCAATAGTTGCTTTATTATCAGCAGCAATACTCAGCTGGCTATTCTATTTAATATATCGTATAAACAATAACAACAATTAAAAATAATAACCGTTTTAAATGAAAACACTATGGTTATAACGTTGGTTAAGGTCACCTGTGGTCTAGCGGTTAGCGTAACAAACTACTAAGCCCAAGATCGCGGGTTCGTAGCCCGGCAGGTGGCCCTATTTTTTTAAGGGAGTAAAAAATCCTTAGTTACGCCGTCCTTCGGAAGGGACGTTAAACGGGGGTCCCGAGCCTGTACGATGTCAAGTACTCATTAAAAATCCCTATCCTAATTAAACCTGGATAGGCAAAATTTAGAGCTCCCACTATAGCATCGTCCGATTAGCCATAGCAGCATAAAGTGACGTTAAATGAACAAACAAACTATAGTTATAATAACTGGAAACATTGGCCAAGAAATTGTATCCATAAATATGCAACACTTACATGTTTTCATAACGAAAAGAAAATCTTAATTTATGACGGAACAGAGCATTTTTTTTTCATATGAGAGGAATAAATTACTTTGCAAATAATTAAGGTCGTTGAGTTTTCCGAATATTTTTTTAAAACAGAATGTTGATCTTTTACTAAGGGAAATGCTTGAGAAATAGTTCTTTTTATATAATTTAAAAAATCTGAATTGTATTGTTTGCTAAAATAAAAATACAGTGTATTGTGTAAAATTGTAGTTTAAATAGTATTTTAAAGTAATAGTAGGTCTGGCTTTCGAAAATAATATTCCTGTAATATTTTTGATCGGTAATTTGGGCAAATCGGTTAATAAATTAAACTTAGATTTAATTTTATCATTGAATCGTGATAGGGAAGTGTTCTATATTTATCTTAGAGAGTTTATTTATGCTTGTATCCTCAAGCCAGAAACCTATACTAAATTTAAAATTGTATGCTAACTGAGTATAATTGTTTATTTCTAACAAAAAATATTTGATTAGGTCTAACAGACTAATGATACATATATTTCAATTTAACCTTGTCATGAATCTCTAGTAAATCAAAAAATATCCTCAAAATATTATTATCGAATGAGACCAGTAGAATAAGAATCGATTAAGGGTTCAATGCTTAGTAGAGACCTTAATGTTTTTTAATCCAACTGTAGGGCAGAGAGGTGATATGACCGAAGTAACGCTGGACCGTCGCCACATTATGGATATTGGATATCAAGACATTATAGAGGCTGGATGAGCCCCAGTAGGCTTCCAGGTCCCAATGGATCAATTCAAAACAGTTATCAAGAGGTCAGAAACCAGGAATCTCGGTTCCTATCAAGAATAATAAGAGAAAAAATAAATATTAGGTAATTGTTTAAACTAACACCTAATGGAGAATTACGTCGGCTAAATTGATAATGGTTTTTAAAATTATATGAACTTTTTAATTAAATTATATGTTACTTCTGCTAATTTACTTATTTTGATGCAAAACGTTTTTAATATTGATTATTTTAAGGATTTAAAATTATATTTCACACTATCCACCACTCTAATGACCTCCCTGCACAACGGTTGTCCTTGAAACAGTACAGTCTCTACCGTGTACTGAAATCCGGACCCGTTAACGAGTTGTAGTGGTGCAGGTTTTTCTTGTTTTGCTTTCACACTATCCAAGTAATATAAATCCGTTGTTATTTATATACGGGCGTTTATTAATACCGCCGAAGGAGCAGTTCCATTAAATCACGGTTACATTAGACAGAACGGTTACATACATATGCAACATGGTATTAGGTTATCATGGAAGCTTCTATCCTCATCTGCAAGTTAAATTCAAGGAATGAATATTCTTCAAGAATGTCATGAAGGTTTTGGTACTGCAAATTTTGGAATTGGGAATTATTGTTATTTGTTTGACGAAAATCAACGATTTTAACAATTCGGCCAATTCAGTTAGTCCAGAATGCCCATTCTATTTTTTGTAATAGTCTACTGTTGTGCAGGGAAGTGATTCAATAATAGTCCTGAGCCCAAAATGTGTCGTGCTCCAACCATATGAAAAAACTAGGGCACATGAAAAAATGTATTATTTTTGATACTTGAAGGTGGGGACAATATAGAGCACTTATTTTTTGGAAAAAAATGAAATATTCCGACAATCGAACTAGTATTACATTTTTTAGATGCTATATTTTTCAATGAAATTACTCCCTTAATATGTTTGAAAAATCGCTTAAATAAATCAAGCATAATATTTTATTCACAAGCACATTTATTATGTTTTTTTTATATTTGTTGACAAATATAAATTACGAAATTTAAGAATAATGGTATTAATTAACATAATGGTAAAGAATTTATTTGTATTTTAGTCGATATTTTTATGATGCAAATGTTATGTATGCTAATAATAATTGACAAAATAAACAAACAAATGACCATAACAACACTAAAAGAAAATAAGAGAAAATAAAGTGTTTCATTTAAGAAAAAATAATTAACTAAATAAACAATTAATAAATAAAAATAATACAATAACAAGTACGAAGGGAAAATAATGGTTAATAAAAGAAAATATGATTGACTAAATATTTAAATAATACACAAAAAAATTTAAAAAAAATTATAATCAGAAAATATTCAGTGAAGATTGTAGTCATTATGTCAAACATCATCAAATCAACTTCAAACGTTTTAAATATTTTGGGGTATTTACTAAATAAAGTTAGTTCTTTTGGCACCATGATATAGTGCACGATGGTACAGTGTAGATATTAAAGAACTGAATGGATATCGTTAGAATTTGCAAACTTTTTTTGCCGATCGGTTAGAGAGAGAAATAATATTAGCAAGCAATAAATTTTAAATTTTATTAAAAATATTAAATTTTAAAATTAACGGATGCCATATAATGTTATATTTATGTTGGTATAATTATTACTATTTACACCACAACTATAGTTTATATATATCATTATATATTACACTCACGCGAACTATTGGTGAAGACGTAGAGGAATGTCGATGGACAGTACACTGGTACACACAGATGGCACACTGAGACTAGACTGCCGGGGCAAGAGAATGGAGTTGATATAAGATCCTTCGCCCCACTCCTTTCTCGTGGTTCTTCCTTGTTCAGGTTCGAGTCTCTGGAGGAAGGATGTGGGGGAGGTCCTGTTATCAGTGATAAGGGGGCTTCCAAGTAGTCCCAATGCGTAATTAATCATATACAGGTGTACAGACTTTTTAATACTATTAATGGGAAATCCCTCTTAACGGATGAAGTTTCGCTATTAAATGAAACATACCAAGGTTTTAAAAAACTCGTGTAATTCATTCCTAAACAATTTTAGTGCCTATAAATTGATTTTCGCATTTCATGATTGTTATTTATTTATTTTTGCAATTCTACAGTCCTATATTTTAGTACTTTGTGTCTTCTGACCTATAATAAATAATAAAAAACATAGTACATGTTATAGTTTATAGTACTCGTATAAGACTAGTTTCGCTGATAATAAACCCTTTACCACCACAACCCATGACGCATTTTGGGTTCAGCGCTATGTCGGTACAGTACTGTTGCCAAGACAACAGTTGTGCACGAAGGTCATTCGGCCAGCATCACCCTAAAACTTCAGGTGTTCCCCCTGATTAAGGACACCTACATTACACTACAATAGAACGGTAAAGGGTAATAGTATTATAGAAAAATGTGTTACTCGTGGTTCAGGCGCCATATCGGAACGTAGCAGGGCAAATTCTGCATGACTCAACCCAGAATGAGCTGTCCATGGAATATGATCTCTGAATAGAAGTACATTGCGGGGGTATCTGCTAAGATATTATTAAACAGAATAGCTTCTGTTTTTTTTTATTACTATTTTTGCAAGTTCGCGAAACATTAGTGGTAGAGAAATAATTGTTTTTTTTAATGAGGTGAGGGATGAGGGTATGCAAACGGAGATGGATAAGGAACTCGAGGAACGGATAATAATGGATTTTGTAAAAGAAGCAATTATGTAAGAAGGGATAAAATACGAGTTAATGGTTGGGATCTGCTATTTAGGGGATGGATTGAGGAAGGAGCAGCCAATAAATGTAGAATGTAGGGGAGGATTTTTGGTTCTAAAGGATCGGAAGTTTTAACATCCAAAAACTTTGTATTCTCCCACCTACGCCTCGGCCCAGTGCTTATTAACTTTTTTGGAACTTGTTCTTTACTATGCTCAGCTTTGCTGCTTTACAAGCCCATTTCAATCTTCGCGGCTAAATCCCTTAAGTTATACTAACCGGGTACATGCTCTGCAATTCCGCGTTGTGCAATCTTCTGAACTCACTAGTAACGTCATCATCATCCTTTTTCTGATTAGTATTCTACACAATAGCTTATAATTCTTCTGTAATATAATAATATATGAATAGCTACAATACAGTAATATATGCGTATATATTGTGCCAAATCCAAAATGGCGTATCTGAAAACATTAGTATTGTGTTTGGATTGTAGTTACTGAAGTATTGTTGTCTCTTAAAGTTATTTCGGATAATATATATAATATATAAAATCTAATATAATTTACCAGCGCCAGACAGGTATTGGAACTGAAGAGTTTTAAATGTTGTTTGTGAGGAGGCATGCCGGATACTAGGAGGAAGCGAATTCCTAGGGCCTGCCTGGGGCTCTCCCAGCCTCTATAAATTAGTTACTCAGAATAGAGGAAGAATGTGGCGCCTGAGCATGATCTAGGAAAGATTTCCTCTCTACACAACCGTTGTCCAAGAAACACCCAAGACTCTCGGTGGGTCAAAGTGGTACAAGTTTTTTTTAATCTTATTCACTTACCGCATTTATTTTTTTAGCTCTTAGAACAAGAAATATTTTGCAAAACGTGGGTCAAAACAATCATATACTCATTTGCGACCATATTGATACTTAATGCCATAAAGTATCATTAAAAAGTAGTTAAAGCATTTTCATTAAAAGGTATGAATGGTGCAACCACTTCACGCTTAAATTATCATATCCTTAATTATTAATTGCTGAATTAGAAATGTCATAATAAATTGTAATCCTTTATATAAGAAAATCTTCAAAAATAAAAATAAAATGCACGCCTCGGTAACTATTTAAAGCTGAGATGTCTAAAACCTAACCTGCCTATTAAATATCACCATTATTTTTCAGTAAATATCAATTGGAAAAGTCTAAGTGACAGGAACATTTTTAATCATATTTTTTTCAACTATCACAAAATAGAGAGATAAATGATAGGAAGGAATCTAACGAAATAAGCAAACTATACTCATCAGTGATTTTAAAGTTGAAAATGAAATAAAGAAATATAGAAGTCTACACTTATTAGATAACACAGATAACATAACCTTCTCAGGAACCTCATAGCATTGTTTTCATTTTTCCAATTTCTTAATTCATACAATTAACTTTTTAAAATAAATAAAAGATATAAAATAAATCAATATAGATCAAAAATTACTAATTTATATTAATTGACCATTCATGATGACTATATATTGAAGAAAAAAACAAATTAAAATACTATTTTAATAATAATAATCAAAAACAGTCCAAAGTACAAATTTCAAAAATTGTTAATTGACCATGGAGTACACAATAACTCTAAGCTTTGTTTTAAATTGTATGACAATCAACCAAAAAGGTATCTATATTTTTATTCAGTATTTTGGAACATGTTTGTATGTAAAATTATGTATTTATTTGATTTGTCTTTTATTTTAGGTTGAAAATGTAAAAATTTAAAAACATTTTTTAGAGAATATTTTAAAAATTAAATAATGTTAAAGGACTTATAAATAATGTAAATTGAGAATGACATAAAATTGTTGAAACGTTTTTTAAATAAAGAAAAATAATATATGACTGGAAAAAGGTTTTAAGTTACTCACTTGAATGATTGATTAAAAAGTAGTTAAAGCATTTTCATTAAAAGGTATGAATGGTGCAACCACTTCACGCTTAAATTATCATATCCTTAATTATTAATTGCTGAATTAGAAATGTCATAATAAATTTTAATCCTTTATATAAGAAAATCTTCAAAAATAAAAATAAAATGCACGCCTCGGTAACTATTTAAAGCTGAGATGTCTAAAACCTAACCTGCCTATTAAATAGCACCATTATTTTTCAGTAAATATCAATTGGAAAGGTCTAAGTGACAGGGACATTTTTAATCATATTTTTCAATTATCACAATCTAGAGATCTCTTGTGTTTCGGTAAATCATTGTTTAAGAATAAATTTGTCTTGAGAACTATTAAACATAAAGATTTTTTTTGTGCCCAATTACGGTAGCTGTTAATGACGCTTTGGCGAAATTGAATATTCATTATATCATGTTTACAATTTAAAACAGAAACTGATTTAAAAAATCACTCTACGCGACTAAAAAGATTTCAATTAAAAAAAGAAATATTCAAATTCATTAATGGTGTTTAAGTTCCTAGCTATGAATCTTAATCCATTGAATTTAATATTTATTATTTTAGTTTACATTAGAATTTTACAGTTGATATGTTTTCAAGAAAATATTGGTAACTATATAGCGTTATATGTTTTATATTTAATTATTACCAATTATGTTTTTTTAATATCGTGGTTTATTATTTTGTAATATTATATGATTGTTAATAAAAATATTTTTTTCAGGTAAGAATACATTTTGGTTCTTCAGGGAAAATAAAGGAAATAATGCATAGTAAGTATGTATATTTCAGTTAAATTAGAAATATAGATCATATTTAAAAAAAAAAGGAAGTAGGTAGAAATCCGTTAGTAGATAGCGTTTAATCAATTTAGAATCATTAGAAAATTTTTAGAAAAAAAAAAAGAAAAGAAATTCCAAGTTCATTAGAACAATATTACATTCCCTTAGTATAACTTTATCGTCCGTTCAGAATCAACTGGTGCATCTTCAAATATTTGTTTTTTTATTTATTTAACGTCACTTTTTGCTGCTAGGGCTAATCGGACGATGCTACAGTGGGAGCTCTAAAGTTTGCCTATCCAGGTTTAATTAGGATAGGGATCATTTACGAGTACCTGACATCGTATAGGGTAGGGACCCTCGTTCAAAGTCCCTTCCGAAGAACGGGATAACCATGAATTTTTACTCCCTTTAAAAAAAATCCTAGGGCACCCTGCTGGGCTACGAACCCGCGATCTTGGACAAAGCAGTTAAAATATTGTTATGTTTCATACACGTATAGTTTCGTATTCGTTGTTCCAAAAAAACCGATGCCTAATATAATGCCTGACATTCCAAATTAAGGATCCTTTTTTTAAATTATTTTCATAGCTATTTTTACATGCTCGCGGAAGATTTGTAAAGTTTAGAGAAGTAGAGAAATAATTTTTTTTTATGTTAGAGAAGAATTGGTTGACTGTATCTTCCAATTTAAGGAAGAAATAGTTGGGGGTGCAGTCAATAAAAACACCTAAATAAGTTATGCTTATTTAGGTGTTTTGATTGACTGCACCCCCAACTATTTCTTCCTTAAATTTTTTTTTATGAGGCGAGGGATGAGAATTTACATAGGAAATATGGATAATTTAACTGAGATTGGCTATTTTTATTACTTCTGAAACTATAATCCATAAACAATACAAAAACAATTCTAGGTATTCAGATACGTCCATTTTATATATATATATATATATATATATATATATATATATATATATATATATATATATATATATATATATATATATAAGGAAGAAATAGTTGGGGGTGCAGTAAAAAAAAAACACTGAATAAGTAATAAACTTATAATTATGTGCCGACGTTTCGACCTACAGTGTAGGCCATCTTCAGGGCTATGAGAGGGAAACAAACAGAACAAAAATATAAAAAACGTTGCAGTAACAAGAATATGGTGACATGTAATGTAGAAAATTAAAATAGTGACTAGATATGATAAAATAGTGAATAGATATGATAATTAAAGATAACGAATATTAAAGTGGTTACAGAATATAATAAAATTACAGATGATGAACAGAAATTAACATAGTGACAGATATCATAATTAAAGAAAACGAATAAAAAATACAGAAAATAAATGTACAGAAAGGATAAAATGTAAACATAATATAAAGGGAAAGAAAAATGAGGAGGTAAACGGAAAGATACAAAATGAGAATATTAAAATATAAAAAAAGGGGTGGAATATGAAGGATTTAGAAAAAACTATTTTAATTATAGATATAAATGGTATGGTACCAGACTTCTAGAGGTTACATAAGTATATATATATATATATATATATATATATATATATATATATATATATATATATCAACATATATAGTAAGTGATTGTTAGGTTTAATAATGAATAGTCCAAGAGCTATCCTCAATAATAATACCTTAGCACATACCCCGCAATGTATGCAGAGATCATATTCCACGGACAGCTCATTCTGGGTTGACTCATGCAGAATTTGCCCTGCTCATTGCACGTCACGTTCCCGTATTGCGCCTGAACCACGTGTTCTGAGAAATATTTACGATATCTGGAATATTTGTATAGCAGTTTAAGATTATTTTTAGATCGCCACTAGTCTGAGTCAGCTGATAGTGTTTTTGCTCTCGTATCACCTGAGTCGTTTATAGAAACGACCGGTGTACAATACCATTCCTTTGTACTGTCGCCGTGAATGGATCAACGAATGAATGAATGAATCATTAAAAGGCGATTTTACTTTCGGGACACCTAGCCCCATTTAAAAAAGAATGAAGTATGATTAAAGGAGCATTTGTTACAATGAGAGACTATATACGTGTGAAGTAAATGGAAAATATAAATCACATAAATAAATAAAAAAAAAATCATCAACACAATTGCAATTATAAACCTTTTTTTATTACTATTTTTACAACTTCGCGAAAGATTAGTGGTAGAGAAATAATTGTTTTTTTTAATGAGGTGAGGGATGAGGGTTTGCAAACGGAGATGGATAAGGAACTCGAGGAACGGATAATAAAGGATTTTAAAAAAGAAGCAATTATGTACGAAGGGATATAATACGAGTTAATGGTCAGGATCTGCTATTTAGGGGACGGGTTGAGGAAGGAGCAGCCAATAAATGTAGGATGTAGGGGAGGATTTTTGGTTCTAAAGGATCGCAAGTTTTAACATCCGAAAACTTTGCATTCTCCCAACTACGCCTCGGCCTACCCGTCTGACTTTTACCAGTGCTTATTAACTTTTTTGGAACTTGTTCTTTACTATACTCAGCTTTTCTGCTTTACGAGCCCATTTCAATCTTCGCGGCTAAATCCCTTAAGTTATACTAACCGGGTACATGCTCTGCGATTCCGCGTTGTGCAATCTTCTGAACTCACTAGTAACGTCATCATCATCCTTTTTCTGATTCTACACAATAGCTTATTTTCGAACACGTTCTTCCTTCACCCTTAATGACCTATATTTAGTTTTAGATCCTTTTTCAGTAGTACTAGGCAGCTATAATTGAAGGGGGTAAATATAATGCATGAAACTAGCTGACGGAAGGTCACCTGTGGTCTAGTGGTTAGCGTAACAAACTACTAAGCCCAAGATCGCGGGTTCGTAGCCCGGCAGGTGGCCCTAGGATTTTTTTAAGGGAGTAAAAAATCCTTAGTTACGCCGTCCTTCGGAAGGGACGTTAATCGGGGGTCCCGAGCCTGTACGATGTCAGGTACTCGTTAAAAATCCCTATCCTAATTAAACCTGGATAGGCAAAATTTAGAGCTCCCGCTGTAGCATCGTCCAATTAGCCATAGCAGCATAAAGTGACGTTAAATGAACAAACAAACTAGCTGACGGATTTTGAAGGGCTTTCTGGGAAATATGGTTATTTCAGGAGAGGTCCTGGATGGAAATCAATCCAAAATTACAACCAGAGGAATGAAACTGAACAGGGAGGGTATTGATGAGGTATATTTTGAAAATGATCTAAGATGTTTGGAATTGATAATATGTAACAGATTCAAATATGTACATGACTTCAACTAACCTTTTTATTAATATATAAACGACACATATTTATCAATTAAAACTTAAAGCCATATTACGCCCTTCACATGAAATAAGTTATTATTTTTTTATTGTGGTGTATTACACTTCGATCAAAGGGTTTATTATTTTTAATTTTTTATAATTATTGGTCATTTTTTATGGAAATATGGAAATACCGTGACATCGCTCTGCCAATTGAGCTATCCAAGGCCCCTCCCGGTCAAGGACAAACCTTCTCTCTCATAGATCCTAAAGCCCCAGTGTGCTCCCGCCATTTTTGCGATGAATACACTAGAACGAAGTTCTTTGAACATTAATTTTAATTTAGGATCTTATTGACTTACGTCATTATATTATTTATAATTTTTTATAATTATTGGATCCATGAGAGAGAAGGTTTGTCCTTGACCGGGAGGGGCCTTGGGTAGCTCAATTGGCAGAGCGATGTCACAGTGAGACAAAGGTTCCGGGTTCAAATCCCGGTCGAGGGCCTATCTTTTCTCTTTAAAAAATAAAAATATTTATAACTCATAAAAAATGACCAATAATTATAAAAAATTATAAATAATAAAATGACGTAAGTCAATAAGATCCTAAATTAAAATTAATGTTCAAAGAACTTCGTTCTAGTGTATTCATCGCGAAAATGGCGGGAGCACACTGGGGCTTTAGGATCTATGAGAGAGAAGATTTGTCCTCGACCGGGAGGGGCCTTGGATAGCTCAATTGGCAGAGCGATGTCACGGTGAGACAAAGGTTCCGGGTTCAAATCCCGGTCGAGGGCCTATCTTTTCTCTTTAAAAAATAAAAAGGTTTATTATTTTACTTATTAATACATTATGTGTATAATTAAAGCAGATAATTGAATTTAAAATTTAATTTTTTATATTGATAAACTGGATTTGATACATTGAGTAAATCACTAATGAACACCTGTACTCCCTCCTACCTTCTACAGTGAAACCTAATATATAGGTGATCTAGTCGGTGGCCGTTATTGGGAGGTTTCACAGTAAAACAGTCGGTGGCCGTTATAGAGAGGCTTCACAGTAAAACAGAAATTATGAGGAATGGCGAGGAGCGAAACTGCTCGAGATCTATTGAGATCTTGAGATCTATTCCTGAGCTTGAAATGAAACACACCCGACTCCTACGACTATTTTCACATCTGATTAAATATTCGGTTTATCTTCAGCTGGCCAAGCGTCCATTATCTTGAGTGGCTTCGTTCGATGAGTTATATTCCTCTAGAAATCATGGGAGTCATGGAAACAAAGACCAGAAGGTGGGCCGATGAATTATATTCCTCCAGAAGTCACGGAAGTCATGGAACCGAAGAGCCAAGGCCACCGAACTGACTTGATAAGTTTGCTAGGTCATGTGGTCGTTTTTGATCATGTGGTCAACTTAGGTAGATAAACTGTCCTAAGTACAATTTTGCCAATGTTAGATTATTTAATATAAATATATCTGTGTTACACTTGCCTAACTCTGCCAGTAAGAATATCGTAAATCTTACTAATATTATAAATGCGAAAGTTTGTATGTTGGTCTCTCTTTCACGCAAAAAATAATGAACGGATTTGGATGAAACTTTACAGTAATATATGTTATCCATCAGAAAAACACATAGGCTACAGCAAGGGCGAATTTAGGAGGGGGGTACGGGGGTACGTGTCCCCCCAAAACAGTTTTTTGGTTCTGTGGAGAATCCATTATAGTACATAATTAAAGGCAAATCACATGAAAATAGTTGTTAAAATATCAGAAAGAACATGAGTGAAACTATTGTTTTGATATCCTACAAATCTTACTAATATTATAAATGCAAAAGTTTTTATGTTTGTCTTTCTTTTACGCAAAAACTACTGAACGGATTTGGATGAAACTTTACAATAATACATGTTATACATCAGAATAACACATAGGCTACAACAAGGGCGGATTTAGGGGGTACGTGCCCTCCCAGACAGTTTTTGTGTTCTGTTGAGAATCCATTATTTTACATAATTAAAGGAAAATCAGGAACTTAGCATCTTGAAATTTGCAGATAGGTTCTTTGTATAATTTAAGAAAGAAATTTGGATAATTCCACCCCAATGGTTTCCCCTTTAATATAATAACGGTTCAAAGATTGTTTGAAATCCGTCAGTTTTCAAGTTAGACATCGGAAATTTTGGATGTACGAGTAACTTATAGTTAAAAAAAAAATTAAATTATTTATTTAAAATGATCTTTCACGAAACTTTATGTGGCAGACCAAATTCCACGCGAGCGAAACCGTGGGCAAAAGCTAGTATCCTATAAGGTAATGAAATAGGCAATATTTACATCTATCCAGGACAATCTATATAGGGCTACGTAAAGCGCTTCTAGGTATGATTCGAATAATATGAGAGAATATTACTATTATTGAAGCGAAGGCTTTAAAATTTAGCCGTGATTAGTGAATTTTGGCAGGTGAAAAACTTATACATTCGTGACACCGACATGCTTGTGAGGTCTAGCGGCCTGTGTATGAGTTGTAAAATTTATTTTGATAAATTTTAATAATAATAATAATATTTAACTAAAAGGCCATTTAATATTTGTACAATTGATACTTATAATAACTTATAACATTAATAACTATTTGAACTTTTTGTTTTCCCTAAAATATTCTATTTGTCATTGTTAAATGTCTTGTTTTATGAAAGGATTGAAAGTACATATGATCTGTGTATCGTTGAACACAGCGATGATAATAATGCAAAGAAAGGTCGTTAACACCTACGTAAATACTAATACAGGTAAATAATAATAAAAATATATACAAACTTACTTCATTCTATTTCTTTATTTATCCAACTCCGATAACTGGAGCTCAAGAAGGCAGGGCTGATATTGAACTAAGAGGACAGGCCTCAATAATTCATCCGTTCCTCAGGCCTGCAAAGATTGCTGCAAAAAGGCCTGCAAAGAACCTCGGCTACAATATGCATAGGCTCGACTGCAATATTCATAGGCTCATCAAGGCCCGACCTACTCTTCTTGTCAGAAACAATCACCTTTCTGCTACGCAAATTTTAAATTTTAAAATTCCTTGAGAAGATGGAGTATGACCCCAATGGGAAGAGAAATTTTTGTTAGAATGCCTCATTATCAGATATTGGAAAATCTATTTAAATTATTTATTTAAGAATGTTTAAATTTTACCTTTTTGATATTTTAAATTTGGTTTTCCCCTCATGTCTTACATTTTAGCCGTGAACATATAGAGTTGATTGTTATGCTTGTGCATTGAAATTGAGTATAATTTAGTTAAATAATGTGGTCCAATGAACTGTCGGAAGGAAAGGACAAAACAAGAGGATGGTTAGAATTAAAATAGGCCGCATCGAAAACATGTTCAAACACAACTACCTTTAATCAGATCTTGACAACAATTCCAGAGTATTATTACTTATTCTGTGAGCAGCCGTAGGGGATCGACAGACCATCCTGGAGCTGCCCCAACCTCTGTACAGTTGGTACCCTTCGTAAAGAGGAAAACCTGGTGATTAGCCGAGCATTATCCCGGCCAAATCATCTCCCCACACAACCGTACGAGGCCTTCACGATTTTAAAGTGAGTTAAAAATCCATGGTCACCCCGTGAAATGATATGCAAATTGGCAATCTTGAATCTGTATAGTGTCAGGTACTCATTAAGGATTCCTAACTTAAATATACCTGGATAGGCTAAATTTAGTACTTCTACCGTAGCATCATTCGATTACCCAGTGCACCAAAAAGTGACGTTAAACGAATAAACAAAAACAAACAACCGCTGATTTGAAAAAAGTGCAGTCTCTACCATGTACTGTGCAGCCTAAGCATTCAATGGTTTATGTTAGTAGTTTTTTAATAGTAAATATAGTGTTCTTCAGTTTTATTTAATGTAATGATTTTTTTTCGTAAATAAAGGACACGTTAAGAATAGAATTTTTCCTTACAAATTTTGTGACAGCTCGTAGAATGTTATTTAATTTTTCTTTGACTTGAGCGTCCGTTTTTAAAATTGAAAAAGAAAATGGAAAAAGCTATGTTTTGTTTGTCTCTCCTTTAGATCATGGGACTTAACTAGGCCAAATGAAGTCCTTATGTCATGTCATGTCATTTCTATGAGTCCATTAATATTTATCATTTTTTAAATTAAGTATTTGATGAACAAAATGTTTTAAAAATGCACATTTATACTTCCTTATAGCCTTAACATTAACTGGACGTGGACACACTGATCTTATCTATCTCGTTATCAATGACCAAAATCGTCATTTTTTTCGAAAACGTGTCGCGGACTGTCGTAAGTCGGATTGCGACGCTTGTTATCAGTATTATTGAATGTGGCAATCTCTATGTGAATTCCTGTGGTAATACCCAATGTGTCATATTACGATTACAAATGATAACTTTATAGATATAATATACCTTCGTATTTATAGTTTTTAATTTTTTTTTTTACAAACTACCGTTTACAAACATTCCCTAACCAATTTTAGTACAAATTTATAATAATATCCATTTTATTTTATTTTTTTATTAATTGTTATAATTTGAAATCTTTATTTTGAAGAGAAAAGATTTGTCCAGGCCGGGATTCGAACCCAGTTCGCCCACGTAACTAGCGTGGTGCTCTAACCAACTGAGTTAGAGCACCACACTGGTTATATATATATTCTTTACAAATATAAACTTTTAATACCCTTTTAATGAATCTATTGAATTATTTTCACTGAAACACGACTTTATTTACACCAAACTAATAAAATAAATTAGATGTGAATAAAATATTAACAGACACTATTATTATAACAATTATCACTCACACTATTTGAAAATTATTTCACAAATTTGTAATTTTAAATAAGTAATCTTACAGAGGACCTTCACCAGCCGGCACTATCCGGCTTTTTAATTTAAATTTCATTTAAATCGGTTCATCAGTTAGTAGTGTTAGGCGTGAAAGTGTACCAGACAGACAGTGCTACTTTCGTATTTATAATATAGCTTTTGTCCGTGACTTCGCTCGCGTGGAATTTGATCTGCTACATAAAGTTTCGTGACAGATCATTTTAAATAAATAATTTAATTTTTATTAACTATAAGTTACTCGTGCATCCAAAATGTCAGACTTCAAAACTGACGGATTCCAGAGAATCTTTGAACCCCTATTATATTCAGGGGGAACTATCCAAAGTTGGATAAATCCTTGGGATGGAATTATCCAAATTTCTTTCTTAAATTATAAAAAGAACCTATCTGCAAGAAAGACAAACATACAAACTTTTGCATTCATAATATTTGCATGATTATCAGGATATCAAAACAATAGTTTCAATCGTGTTCTTTCTATTATTTTAATAACTATTATCATGTGATTTGCCTTTAATTATGTACTATAATGGATTCTCCACAGTACCTAAAAAACTTTCTGGGGAGCACGTACCCCCGTAACCCTCCCTAAATCCGTTCTTGCTGTAGCCTATGTTTTATTCTGATGTATAACATATATTACTGTAAAGTTATATCTAAATCCGTTTAGTATTTTTTGCGTGAAAGAGAGACAAACATACAAACATTCGCATTTATAACATCAGTAGGATTACATTCTCAAAAAGGATTAATATTTTTTGTAATTACGAATTATTTTTTCTCTTTTCCTCTATAAATATATTTATTTTACTATATATATTTATAAAAATTTACAAAAAACATATAGGAAGAGATAAACTATTTGACTGAGGCCAATGGTAGAATGCTTCTGAATATACATAGTTCAATGGGAAAAATTCGAAATAGAAAATTCTTCGAAACCTTTAAAAATAAACTCGGTGTGCCACTTGAGCGGACCTTAAAGTAGAAGTGAATTTTCGAACCAAGTTCTCGGAATACGATCGTCAATACGATTCGCATGTGGTCGAGGTTTTAATTATATTAGTAGAGTTAACGGATTTCATTAGTCACATTCAGGAGTAGTAAGTTTTATTGCCAATCATAAAAGGCTTTATTTATTTTTTTTATGTGGTGATGCTATTAAAACGTTGTAATGTTATCATATTATACTTCGACATTCTGCCCAAATGAACCAATGAAGGAAGCCAACTAGATTTCATGAATTGGAAATGTACAAAGTCACTTTATGCTGCTATGGCTAATCGGACGATGCTACAGTGGGAGCTCTAAATTTTGCCTATCCAGGTTTAATTAGGATAGGGATTATTAACGAGTACCTGACATCGTACAGGCTCAGGACCCCCCTTTGACGTCCTTCCGAAGAACGCCAAAACAAAGGAATTTTTTCTCCCTTTAAAAATTCCTAGGGGTAGTGCCACCTACGAACTCGGGACTAGGTTGGTTTGAAAACCACTTGACCACAGATTGCCCCAGGAGTGAATAATTCACAAGAGTTCCACTGAAGATCATAACACTCTATTGTTGCATTTTGAATCGAATTGATTTCTTCCAAACTTACAAATAGTAAAAGTGTTAACAAAACCTTAAATTTTCACAAAAAAAATACTCGATCCGCTGATGATCCAAATCAGCATTGTTGCTCCTGGCCCACCCCTCCCTATTACCACTTATTAACGTTCATGTATGCTCATGAACTCTTTAGGAATTTGTTCGACACTCAGTCTAACAATTTTAGTAACCCATTTCAACAGGATGCACACTCCGCAATTTTTTAAAAACTTTACAATTTTTATAATTTCTTCTTATAATTCTTGCTCCCGAATTGTTATACCGAAGACCTCTCCAAACCTTCAATCACGATTCGAAATGCATCTCTCTCCAATCCTAATCCTAGTCTATCACATCCTTGTCATCTTGTACCTCCTTATTTTCTATGGTAGCCTAATATCACTTTGCATTGGTTTAGTTTTGAAGATGAGAAACCGCAAGTGGTGGTTGATCTATATTGTTTTCTGCTATAGAAGATGTCTAGAAATGATAAGGTTCTGTTGCTCCTGGTCTTCGATTTTTTCTCCCAATTTTTAGTAATACTTGTTATTTTATTTTATTTTTTTACGATTTGACACAATTTCTTAATTCTTATAATGCTTTGGCCCAATTATACTGTCGTTCACCTTCTGCTATTACATACAACCATTACTTACTTCAAGATTAAACAGACTTCGCTTCATCCTTCCTCCTTGCTCCAAGTAGCCAATTAACCAATGAGACTCCATTCCGAATTGGAAAGACTTATCGCGAAGCAATTGACAAACTAAACAGCCGACCTATTTAAACAATTAAGAACCAAAATGACGCCCAAGACGCCTCTCAAATAGACTACGAGTACCAAGAAGCGACAGGCACGTCTGTCTTCTTGGCGCGGAGGGAATCCTCGTCTCGAATTAGCTTCGTTAAAGGCTTCGCTTGATTAGACCGCGTTTTATGATGATTGATATCCGCAGTTATCGAATCCTCGCGGCTGGCCAGTGGCGTAATGTGTATTTAGGGATCTCAGTCTGCTGTCTGCCTTGTGGTTCAAGATAAGTTTAATGTGTTTCTTTATAAATACATCTACGCGCAAATGTAACATAACTTTGCTTTCCGTGACATTGACAACTTCTTTCACTGGCAAAACAACTTTTATTAACAGTCAATCAATTCAAATTCCAGACTGGCTTCACTGAATTAAAAGAAATAATTTTTTTTTTTTTTTTAATTTATTTATTGATATTTACAACTGTATTACAATTATACAACAAGTAAATAGAATGCGTGTTACATATTGACATGAGAATGTCAAGTAGAGAAACTACCCACTGGTAGTACTCAAATCAAAGTTCAAGTAACGAGGTCACGTGGCCATCTTCTTTTCAGACGCCTCGGAGGATTATCGGGAATTGAAGAGGAAGCTAGGTTTGAAACTAGAGGGTTTGAGTGGGAATGAAGTTTGCTATGAAAGGATAGATACCGGTTTCGGGCCGAATCAGCAACAAAAGGGACATTAAGGTCGTTATGGATGACTTTATTCTTAACAAAATAAGGAGCATTGAGGATTTTACGAAGGATTTTGGACTGTAGGGATTGGATACGAGAGGAATTCGATGGCTTAGTGGAGCCCCATAGCTCTACTCCGTAAGTCCAAATAGGTCGTATGATGGTCATGTAGATGAGTCTTTTGTAGTTCATTGGGAGCTTAGAGCCTTTGTCTAGTAAGTATTGAAGTAGCCTGAAACGTCGAGCGGTTTCCTGTCTTTTCAGTCTTGTATGAGGATTCCAGGTTAATCGTTTGTCGAGGTGCAACCCTAAGTATCGGATCTGTTCTATAGGCACCAGTGGGATATTATTAAAGGATACTGTAGGGCAGGAAGTCATTGGTTTACGACGTAAGGTAAAAGTGATTTGATGTGATTTTTTAGAATTTATTTTAATTCTCCAGTTTTGAAACCATTCTTCAAGATCAGTGATATGGGATTGGAGGCTTTGGGATGCAATAACTGGATTGGTGTTGACTGATAATACAAAATAAAAATTTAATTTGCAAAATCGTTTCTCGCCAACAATTGTTGAGGGAGGTAATTTGGCCGAGAACATGCACAACATCCAGATCCTCCCCCCTATTTAGGGTACCAACATTATGCCTTGGGAACGTTTGCAGATCCCACAAGGCCGATCTATGGCTCTTAAAAGTTTAAATTATTCGAATATTAAAAACTGGATTTTTTTTTTCATAAAAGTATTTATTGAAATTTGCTGCAGTACTATAATTATACAACAAGTAAATATATGGGAAAACCTTCTTTTCAGGCGTTTTGGAGGATCATCGGGAATCGAAGAGGTGGCTAAGTTTGAAACTAGTGATTTGAGTGGTTATAAAGTTTTAAATTATAAAGTTTGCCATGAAAGGATTACTATCCGGTTCGGGCCAAATTAGCGACAAATGGGACATTGATGTCTTTATGGATGACTTTATTCGTCAAAAAATAAGGAACGTATTGTAAAGATTGGATATGAGAGGAATTGGCTGGCTTAGTGGAGCCCCAAAGCTCTACTCCGTAAGTCCAATTAAATCTTATAATAGTCATGTATATGAGGCTTTTGTAATTAATTGGGAGCTTAGAGCGTTTGTCTAGTATCAGAATGCCAAGTTTTTACGTTTGCCAGTATCTGATTTACTCTGCAGGAGTCAGTGGGGTATTATTAAAGCACTGGCGAATCTAGAAGAATCTTCAGGGGGGCCATGGGTCAATGTGACTTTTTTATCAATGGATACGATCCATATATGAATGAAGATACATAAAATATCAATTTTTAATTTAAGACAACTGAGGCCAGAAAACAATAACATGGATAAAATAAGCTCCTTGATCAAAGCGGTAGCTATCTATATGTGAATGGAAAACATAAAAAGGTTCGGAATCGCCGATTTTGGATGCACCCATTGAGAAAACATTCCATACAACGAATAATTTTGGTGTGTAAAATGTGTTTTGTTTGTTTGTTTGTTTATTCATTTAACGTCAGTTTATGCTGCTATGGCTAATCGGACGATGCTACATTGGGAGCTCGAAATTTTGCCTATCCAGGTTTAATTAGGATAGGGATTTTTAACGAGTACCTGACATCGTACAGGCTCGGGACCCCCGTTTAACGTCCCTTCCGAAGGACGGCGTAACTAAGGATTTTTTACTCCCTTAAAAAAATCCTAGGGCCACCTGCCGGGCTACGAACCCGCGATCTTGGGTTTAGTAGTTTGTTACGCTAATCACTAGACCACAGGTGACCTTAAAATGTGTTTTTTTCTTGTTGAAAACCAACTAAAATTCAGGTCAATATCAAGTAATGAGAATTTTAGGGGGACCATGGCCCCTCCTCAAATCCGCCAATGTATTAAAGGATACTAAAGGACAGAAGTCATTGGTTTACGGCGTACGGTAAACGTGAGTTGAGGGAATAGATTTTTACGCTCCAAAACTGGAATTTGTCTATTATTATAATTTTAAAGTTATATAGAGAAGAAACGCAGTCCATTATCAAATGGCATTGGCAATAAATAAAGAGGGCGGCGCTAAGTGCAATTGGTTTAAGAGAATAGACAACGGTTAGTGAGGCGCTGTTGCGCGTTCGTGCGGCAAAACGGCGCCGCGCGATCACGCGAAGGATAATGGCTCGGCTACTTCCGTCTCTGCCCTTTCCTATCTGGTCGGCTTCGAGGCCCTGTGCCCATGATCATGATTGTGGAACCAACTTGTAGAACAAACTTTTGTCATAATGAATGCTGTGGGGTAGTTTCTTTGGCTATAACTTTGCCACTGAAGTGTTATATTGAGACAGAACAGGCATAGAAGTGGAGTCAGCTTAAAAAAAAAAAAAATCTTACTTCTATAAATCGAACATTCATAGTTAATTAGTTCATAATAAGGTACAGTAACCTGTTTTAAAGTACAACCAAATGAATATATACCCAAAGCAAAACATCTTATACCACAATAATCAAATAAAGTGCTTTTTTTTTTTTTTTTTAATTTGTTCCCCCCATGGTAACCCCATTGAGGGACCGTTTATTAATATTAGGACATTCTCCATACTTAAGTAAGCATATTACATGTCATTACATGTTAATAATTACAGATCAATTTGGTATCATAATTACAGAATACATTTTAGTATAATTTAAGAAATTCAAAATTTATAGTTTGACTAAATTGATAATTTCTGAGAATAAAATTAAAATTAAACTTGTAATCCTAAATTATGCAATGAAAAAATAAATAAATTTAACAAATATACAAATAAACAAAAATGAAAGGTTTTATGATATAAATGATGTAACTAAAAAAAAAAAAAATCAATTCATGAGTTATACATTACGATTAGCGACAGTACTTAATAAAAATGTATACACATATATTTATACTCATAACAGTTACAATTAAAAATGAAAAACCAGGTATCTGGTGAATTGCCCTTCTTATGTCCTAGAGCTGATCAAAATTTATGTCTTTTATAAATGATAATAAGTCAGTTTTAAAATAAAGTGCTTGTTTACTCGATAGAACATGGTATACCGTTCTTAAACCAACGGTTACGCAAGGAAATGATAAGGCCGTGATCGACATCAAATTTTTCTTACTAATTTAGCGGAATATACATTTCACTAACTTAGATTTCGGCCTTGCGTACTTAGCTACCCTCTTCCATTTTGGCTAACAAATTTTCTTTGTCTCACCGGTCACAGAGCTTGTGAATGCTAAAAGAGATATAGACATTCCATCGTTTAGGTGTTGCTGAGTTAATAATTTAAATTATTTGTTGTGTCATTTCTAAACTTACACAAATACTAACAAGTGGTAAAACAGCACAAAACAGCAAAGTGGTAATAATTTTAATAATAAAGTGTTAATACTATACTTATTGTTTAAATGAGAAGTAATTAACTTTGTCAGGGTCAATAATTGACTAACGCAGATGAATATATTAGGATATAGAATTGATCTATCAAAGCATTTTCCGAGCTTTTGAAGGATAAGAAGAAAATAGTCAAAAAGAAACCAGTCATGCCTTTAGTATAGGTAACCTATATGTATAGACATATATAGGTAACCAATATATATATACACACACATATATATAGGTAACCTAGATATATATAGATGTATATAGGTAACCTAGATATATGAACCTGCATCAGTACTACCCATAAAGAGTCTTCGGTTCAGGACGTGGTCGAGACTGTTTCTTAGACAATGGTTCTGCAGGTCGATTATTTTTTCTTGGAACAATGGAGCACTAAAATGGTCAAAAAATAGCCAGAAACGTCGTTAATATGGGTAAAACATAATTTATTTCTCAAGTGAAATAATACAATGAAATAATAAGCCAAAGATTTTTAAAATTAATTTTGATATGAAAGTTTTGTACATCCGTTAACAATCAAAACAGGAAGAGTTACCCTCAGGTTGCCAGCCCGTTTCAGCCACAGTGGAAATAGCAATTTGTTCCGCTGGTGGAACATGATTATAAAGTCAACCTTTGCCGGCCGAATTCGGGAGATGTTGGCCAACTGGAATTAATAATACACAATCCTTTGATGGGAATAGGAACATGAGGATCGATTCATCAGGTTATGGTAATATTGCCAATAATCGATAATTATTTCTCGCCTAGGACTGTCATAAAACAAGATTATAGACAACCGGACTGGAATTGCTACCCTTCGCTACATCCAATCATGAAGACGCTTTGATAGAATTCATTATAAACGAATCAGCAATTGGCCATTTGGATGCTAATTCCTCTACGATTGTGTGGGAGGGGGGTAATCGATATTGGTCAGGATTAAAGAGGAATCGGACATCGCACGGGATCGTCCTTAAAGGATCAGCGGATGGCTTGTCCTTTTTTCTTATCATCTTCCTCTGTGTGCTACGGTGGAACTACAGGATTGGTTTCAACGATGTTCAAAAACCTTGGGCCTGGCAAGAAGGCGGAAGACTGGTACGCCCTTGTAAGATGGATTCATTCTTTCTTATTTATTTTTGTTAGTATTCATAGAATTATCAATAAGTATTGATTCTATTACTGAATATATACCTATTAATTTCTATGGCAATACGAAAAACATATCTGTGCCCCGGAGGTAAAAAAAAAAACTTGTACCACTACAACCCAAGAAGGCTATGGGTTAAGTACGTGGTAGAGAATGCACGTACAACGGTTGTGCGGGGGGGGGGGTGATTTGTCCTAGCTAAAACGCCAGATCCCCCCCCCCTATTTTAGGTAACCCCTTTATAGTGGTTCTTTAAGACTCAAGTAGCCTTCTAATATCCTCGACATACAACGATCATTCTATATATTTCAACTGTAGGTAAGTAACAACAGGAATCGGTTCATAAGAAGTTGTGGTGCCAGAGATATATGTGAGATGTGACTGACATTTTCTATTTCTGCAAAACAGTTTTGTGACATGGGTGAGGAAGTAGCGTTCATTCAGTTTTATTTCTTGAATGATTTCAGTTTCCCTGTTTTTATTGATGTTGTTAATCGATAGTGTTTGGATTTTTATATTTAAAGTTGACCACCTGAACTAGGAACTAGGTGGAAGAGCGAAGAAAAAAAAGTTCGGAAAATCAACAACCACGTTTGGCCTGGGTGAGGAGGTCTAACTATTTATTTATCAGAATGCAAAATTTCGGCCCACATTCCAAGTCCTCCTCCACATTAGTATCTTCAATGGTTATTAGTGTTTGAGATTATTAAGTCACCATTCCCGCCCACAGTTGCGACAAGCCCAGAATGAAGAACTGGGATGTGGGTTGAAACCTTGGTTTTATAACAAATTGTTTCTTACTATTGCAGAATTTGTTTTGAGCTTCACACGGATCATTTTTTTCTCCATATAACTTATACGGTCAATCATTAAGTATTCAAGAATACATATTTTTAATTGCGTGTTAGTATGAGCCAGGGATCGGTGTGGTTCAGTGGCAGAGCGTTGAGCTGCCATGCCAATGGCCCAGGTTCGAATCCGGCTGAGGCAGATATTCTATTTAAGCTGTTAGTCGGGGATGTGCGACTTTACTGGGTTTATCCAGCCTCTATAATGCGGGTACCCAAAATAGGGTGACAAATCTGGTGATTTGTCAACACCTGCACAACAATTGTCCAATAATCAGTCTCTACAATGTACTGAATCAAGGACCATTGACTGTTTATAGCGTTATAAATCGTTTTGGTTAGTATGAGCTACTGATAGATTGCATTAATGAAAAAATATGAGAATATTTTCAAGTTTATCATTTATTATTGTGAGAGCAGATGTTGTGTAAGAGTAGACAGATAAGAAAGGAAACATGATGTACAACAGTTTGTAAAGTTTCAGTCGTGGGACATTTTGAGTGGCTGGTGATGTGCCAATCTGTCTCTGCCAAAACCCAAATGACAGGAACCCAATCGCCTTACAGTATATACCCAATTGCCTTGCAATCTACACCCAACTATTGTCTTCACGACTGATGGCTAAGGAAAGTCATCACCGATTTAGAAGCTATTGTTATAGATTCGTGCTTTGAGGCCAATTCGTATAGTAATTGTGGAGGTTAGGGGCTATTCTACCAGGAAGCGATGCCTAGAAGTCATGACTGTGCCCAGGCGATCGAGTTTAGAACAAACTTTAGCAGGCACGATTGCCATCGTATGTGTGCTCTAAGGTACCTTATCTCTTTGAGCAACTTGCGAATCATAAGGTTTTCCTTGTTTTGTTTTTTGTTTTTTACTAATAAACAAAAATACTAATAGCGTAACCCTACAAGTTTAAAGCCTGTCATAATCTTCGCGATGCAATCACCAATCGTATTGTATATGTATATGTTCAGTTAGCTAAGAAATTTCACCTTCTTATTTATCTGTTAAATGTTTTCTATTTGTTTAATTTATTTTTTATTAAATTGATGTATTTAAATATTAATAGTAATAACCGGGAAGATTATGCACGCATCTAATGTATACAATATTTGCAACGTATGCATGTAAGTGCAATATTTATATCCTATTAATTTTCAAGAGTTACATTGAAATGTATGACTTGTGAATATTGTAAAAAAAAAAAAAAAAAATATATATATATATATATATATACATATATATTTACGTATTAATGTACGTTTGTAAAAAGTGGAAAAATGTAGGATTGTAAAGATAATAATAATCTTCACTACATTCCATCATTCACTTTGTAATGATCGCTGCTAACCTTCTTTTTACTATAAGTCGGAGCAAGAGCTCGTAAGGAGAAGGTCCTTCTTAGAACGACATCTGTCAGTCATGGCGTCAACTATTGAAAACGATCATTATCCGGCATGCTCATGACGTCATATTATATATTATGATATCATATCGCACGTCATTACCATCAGGAATTTTCAATGACATCACTCATCTTATAACGATGCTCTTGTCCACTATCAGAACTTCATATTGCGCTAGTTGTGGTTTTAAATGTCAAGAGAAAAGCAATATTAGTTACAATACTAACTACTACAATTGTTTTGTTCACATGAAAATAAAATATCTTCCTTGTTCTGTAAAAATGGAAATTTTAGAAAATTGGGTAAGCGTTGTATTTATGCATTCCTCCAAGTTGTTAATCTAATTTAACTGTATAAAATTTTAGTGAAGAAATTATGAGACTATTGAAACAATGTAGGGATTGGCGGAATGGCTCAGTGACAGAGCACTCACTGAGTTGCCAGGCCGAAAATCCTGATTCAAATCCCGCTGCAGGCAAGACATTTATTTAGTCTGTTAGCGGCTGGAGATGGATCATGCGGGACCAAGGACCCTCCTGGGGCTCACCCAGCCTCTAAAAGTAGGTACCCAAAGTAAGATGGAAAATTCTGGTGGTAGAGCGTGTTATAAGACAAATCACCTCCCTTCACAGCCATTCTCCAAAAAAAAAATACAGTCTCTCCCATGTACTGAACTCCAGACCGGTTCACGGGTTGTAGTGACACAGGTTTTTTTTTTTTTAAACAAAGTACTATAATTATATGATTAAATGTTAGAGAAGAATTTCTTCCTTACATATATGATTAAATGTTACATAATTTTGTAATGAAATATAAAATTAATATATTTTCGTAACTAATTGTTTATAGATTTATAAACCCGCCGTAACTTGTTGTTTATAGATGACGATCTGTAATGAATATAGTTGAGACACTGTCATGGAATATGTGTACTAAACATAGACTAATACACCCTTGCGAGAACTCTCGTATTTGATATTAAGCCTTCTCCCTAATACATACCAGACTTAATTAACTCGAAAATATAGGGATATTTAAATATAGGAAAATATAGGAACGAAGGGTCGTTCTAGAAGCTATGTTCTATGTATTAGTATCCATCCATACATAACAATAATTCTACGATAAGTTTTCGTATGTAGCCAACACGCTCCCGTAACTAAGAATTGATGCCTTGACGACACTTGCGCAAGATCTTGCCAAGATTGATACCTCATTCTCTCATATTGGTGAAAGCCTTTAGTCTTAATAATATTTCCTGAAGACGATAAACTATTTCCATAAAGGATTTCCCACGTGTCCGTCGTGGTGCTTACCCACCTCAGACGGACACGTGGGAGACCCAAGTTCGAGTCCCGGTCATATCTTTTCTTTTCAAATAAAATATTAAAAATATTATAACATTGAACTATAAAATAAATATTTCCATAAAGGTTTTAACAAATTATTATTGTTATTGTTGCTTGAGAGTAGCGGACGAAGAAACGGAGAGGATGTTTTGATCAATCCACAGCCGACCTGAATTATTTATGCCCGTTACAAACTCAGCCTTGGCATTCCTTTTGTGATAGCGAAACCTAGTAATTTACTCACAGCGTTGTCTTTTTCGTTTTTTGGGCCAATCCCTCTCAAGTATGTCCTTCCTTTATCTTCAGCTCCTGATGCCTCCTGCTCCATGTACACATGGTGAATTCAACGACAATAATAGCTTAGATGTTTAATTCATTATTCAAATAGTTTTCTGTTCAACATATAAGGTTATGGCGACTTGTGGTCTCCTGGGGCAATCTGTGGTCAAGTGGTTTTCAAACCAACCTAGTCCCGAGTTCGTAGGTGGCACTACCCCTAGGAATTTTTAAAGGGAGAAAAAATTCCTTTGTTTTGGCGTTCTTCGGAAGGGACGTTAAACGGGGATCCCCAGCCTGTAAGATGTCAGTTACTTGTTAAAAATCCCTATCCTAATTAAACCTGGATAGGCAAAATTAAGAGCTTCCATTGTAGCATCGTCCGATTACCAATAGCAGCATAAAGTGACGTTAAATGAACAAACAACAAGTATTGGTTTATAGGTTAATAACGTAACAATTGATTTGTCAAATAAATAAAAGTGAAGAATTTTATAATAAGGGAGGGCGAAACAAAAAGGAACAGGAGGGGAAATTTGGCTCGTGGAATCTGGAAGGACTCATCGAAACAAATAGAGAAGTATTTTTCCAGGTTGAAAACAAATTTTCATAAATAAGTTTAATACAATAATAATAAATAATTATTAATATTGAAAAGTAAAAAAGAGACCTTACATAAATGTTAAGACCGTGGAAAAATTCCAACGAAAAGCCTTAAGTCTCCAAACTAAAACAGAAATAGAAATTATCTGTCCAATATTTCGCCCATTCAGGCATCCTCAGGGTAGAACGAGAATAACAGCAAAACAAAACATGAATAATGCACCCAAGAAACATCCCACCACCTCCAAGGCTCAAATGCAACTAATGAATCATAAGGAAGGAATTTTTCCACGGTCTTAATATTTATGTAAGGTCTCTTTTTTACTTTTCAATATTAATATATTTTGTGGAGTAGCCGTAGGTCCACTGGTTTCTTGAGAATGATAATTTTTTTTTCTTGCATTTTTACTTTCATTTTTTTCATATGGTCTTTCGTCTTAAGTTTTGTGAAGTTTGCTATTATATATTTTTCCTGTGGTGCTTTTTGAAGTTTGGTGAGTGTATATTGAATTTTGAATTTCTGAAGTATCTATCAGCTGTTTTTATCTAACCTTAACCAGCTGGGGTCGAGTAACCTTCCTTATGATTCATTAGTTGCATTTGAGCCTTGGAGGTGGTGGGATGTTTCTTGGGTGCATTATTCATGTTTGCTTTGCTGTTATTCTCTTTCTACCCTGAGGATGCCTGAATGGGCGAAATATTGGACAGATAATTTCTATTTCTGTTTTAGTTTGGAGACTTAAGGCATTTCGTTGGAATTTTTCCACGGTCTTAAAATAAATAATTATAATAATAATTCAGGAGATTACACCTCGCGGAATTGGGGATCATGTGCCGGAGAATAAGATGGGCTTGTTGGACTGAACAAACGAATTCATAAAAAGATAATAAGCGTTGTGTCGACCGGTAGCCTGAGCAGTAGACCGAGGCGTAGCTGGGAGGATTACGTAAAAAGTTATCTGGCGGATTTGGGTTGGGTAGTGTTGTGTGGAGGGAAGATTAGATTGGTGTCGGAATCGAGCCTTCGGGTTCGCTAAGCATCATTATTATAATATAATAATAATTATAATAATTAATAATAATAAATGTCCCCACTAATCTATAACCTCTATCCATATATTACACATGATGCAATCCACCCACTAACGTCTCAGTCTTAGTAGGCTCAGCCCATGTATTACAGAATGCACCTTGGCTTTAATATACTTTGAAATATTCCAAATAAGTTCAAAGGGCCCTACCAGTTCTGATGTAGATCTTACTACAAGCTATTTTTATGTTCCCCGAACCTCGCCTGCTAAAAGGAAAGTACTTGGACTTTATAACGTAAGGAGGTTTTGGCCGTAAAACCTGCGAATGTGTTTTGCAGAGTAAGCTTCTCAGGATATATGTAATACTACAGGAATAGTATATATATAATATTACAGGAATAGGAGCCAGGAATAGAGACGACCAGGTATGGTACTTCTGGCAAGAGTCCATATTGAGATGGTCACAACATTGGAGTATGTATATTGTAATCATTACGATTAATTTATATATATACACTATGTACCTAACTTTATGCTCTAAAATTCGAGGTGATCACTTCAATGTAATTTAATTTGCGGACCTTCGCTGGCTGAAGAAAGCTGTAGGAATTAGCCGTGCTGTTTGTCTTAAGTCAAAGAAAAAAAAGTTCAACCTAAAAACGAAAATAAATGAAGAAAGCAATCTTATATAGAAGCCAAAAGGCACGTATATTACTTGTAAACTATCACTATTACCCATGGAAGATCTAGAGTTCAGTACATGGTAGAGAATGAACTGTTTCTAGACTACCGTTGTTGAGAGAGGTGATTGCTTGCCCCCCCCCCAAGAGTACCTATTCTATCCCATCCACCCCAAGAGGAGGTTTTGAAGTTCCCACAGGTCCATCTGTGGCTTCTAAAACATTAAAAAATTTCTCTGCCTCAGCCAGATTTCAACCTTCAGTTTAGCAACTGAGCCCTCTACACACTCAGCTTCCCGACTCTTCTCATTAAATAATACTTAATCTATAATCAATAGTTAATCTATAATCAATATTTAATCTATAATCAATAGTTAATCTATATTCTTCTCACAGAGACCCAAACTTAGCATCTATAGCTCTCCAAAATCATTTATTTGATTTAGAAAAGTGGTTCTATAATTGGTAAATAAAAATAAACGCCTCAAAATCGAGCCATGTAAGCTTCTCTCTACGCAAAGCTTCGTGTCCGGCAGTCAAAATTGACAACGACGAAGTACCTTCCAAAAATTATGTACGCTACCTAGGACTATACTTGGACAAAAGACTTACATGGAACGTACATACAAAATTAAAAAGATAAGAACTGACTAGACGGTACAAACAACTATCACATCTTCTGGACTACAGATCTTCACTTGACTTGAGGAACAAACGACTTATCTAGAACAGTATACTAAAACCTATTTGGACATAAGGAGCAGAACTTTGGGGTTCAGCAAAAAAAGTTCACATACACAAGATTCAAATAACACAATCCAAAATTCTCAGAAAAATTCTTAATGCACCGTGGTATGTTTCGAATCACACTATACACAAGGACATGAACATTCCTACTATAAAATCATATATTCACAACAAATACATAACATTCCACTCATCGACACAATATCACCCAAACCCACTCGTTCTTCCGCTTTCCTACTCCCTGTTACCTGGACTTGATAAAAAAAGATTAAAAAGACATTGGCCAAGAGACCTACTGAAAAATTGATATTTCATTCCAAAACTCGATGTTCCTGTACAATAGCAAAGAGAAAAACATCTGGATCAAATTTGCTGGATGCGCAATTGCGCAGGTGCAAATGAAAATTAAATAATAATAATAATAATAATCTGGAGCGAGGTAAATGAAAACTCGCATTTTATTAATCATTGTGGTAACTATCCTATAAATGTGAGAAATCGTGGACACTAACTTTAATATTTGACATAATATGTTAAGGTATTCGGAAGAGATATTCAGATAAACATTCACTTTGAAAAATGCGAGTTTATTGATGAGTTTATGATGTTACACAACGCGGACTTACACCTAAAAAAAATATTTAATTTTTGAGGCTTTGACTGACAAAAAAAAAATCTCTGTATGAATATTTTTTTATTTGAAAACTCGAGTTTCTTATGAAGGCTTCAATACAGTTAAGTTTATGTCTTTAACAAATCTTCAAACTTTTCTTATACAAGGTGGTCAATAACGTTTTCCATCTACATCTATCAGACCTTAAGTAGCAGGGAAAAAACTATGATTGCTCCCACTACACCACCTATAACTTCACCATTCCGGCATTCCATGAGTAATAATATTATTGCAGAATCAATCTGTTCCTATTTTGGGAAGGGGGTGTTAATGATGGATAATAATTAATCTGACATTTAAAGAATCGATGGAGAAACTTGGCCTGAAAAAAATCAGAACATCAGAAGATATACCCGGGAGGGAAACATGGCGAAGGTGGATCTAATGAAGCGAATTAATACTTTATCAGCTGATCGTCAGCTGTGCGGCAACTTTTTGGGAATTAATTAAAGAAGTGTGTCAAGAGCGCTCTCACGTCTTGATGGATTAGAACTTACTTCGGATTGACTCGGGGTGGGGGAGTCAGTATTCACAAAGTAATGGAGGAAAAACAGAGTTTTTTTATTCCAAATAGTTTAAATAAAGAAATAGTTTCAAAGCCAACATTCTGTTTGCTACTACAACACTATGTGTAACATTTGGTCAAGGCGAATACCAAACAGTCTTGTAAAACTGCAATGAAATCAGCTTTTGTCAAGCTGCCCAAAAATCAAATCTATCAGAAAACTCATCATCATTGTAAGTTTACTTTGTACTAGGGATATTTTCGTATGCTTTTATTCATTTTTCAAGTTATCTAAAATAGCATAAATTGTGCATGAGACTATTAAAGTAAAAAAAAAAAGTTATTTTTATCTTAGCCACCCTCGGCAAATTATTGTTTACTCTCTTTTTGACAAAGCTCTAATAGCACCACTAAGCACAGAGGTCACCTCTTGTCTAGTAGTAATGATAACAACCTACTTTGACAAAATTCGCGGGTTCGCAGGTGGTCTTAAGATTTATTAATTTATCCAAAACATGCTTAGTTATACCGTCCTTCCAATGGGACGTAAAGTAGTGGTCCCGAGCCTGTGTGATGACAGCTTCGTTGAAGACCCCGATCCTAATTTTATACCAGGAAAGGCAAAGTTTAGGACTGCAGCATCGTCAGATTAGACATAGCACCAGCATAATGTTAAATCAAACAAACAAGCCATTAAGCATTTGAAATTTTCTCTATAGAATTTCAAGTAAGAACTGTGTTTTCGTATTGTAACCAACATGTCGCTGATATTTCGACTCAACTAATTAAATTATTTGATCTCGCCTTTAACCTGTTGTATTTTATTAAAAATGTATTTCATCATGGCAGGAAGACTCATTCCTTACCAATGGCAAACGCGAATTTTAGGAAACAACATATGATCACAGGTGTGTAAATATGATAAGCTATGATTCAGATGGTTTTCCCAAAGTTTACTTCAGCCCTTCAGTAAGATTCGTAGAAGATTTTGAAACGCCTGTGTATAATCGTTCGTTATAGAAACTAGATCTCGAGAAGAAAAGTCATGGCCACGCGAGAATTAATTCTGTGAGCGTTTGTCTTGAGTAATTTCGGTTCACTAATATTAGGCGATATAATTATTTGTTAATTTCTTCATTATTTTCAGTAGTGAAGCATTCAGAGGGTTCAGAGTTACAGTTAGATAGTAAGCTCGGTAGCAATGACACTAAGTCGTTTACCGGAGAGAAGGATCTAGTTGATGTGTATATTATAAAGCTTTCAATAAGTATGTAACTGAAGTCCCCGAAAAACTATGATGGAACATGGGAAAAACTAAAAAGTTTTGAAGATGTGTATTTAGGAACTCATTGATCTATTTAGGTACCCACAAGATTGTATTTATGAACTCATTAATCTATTTAGGTACCCGCAAGATTGTATTTAGGAACTCATTGATCTATTTAGGTACCCACAAGATAGTATTTAGGAACTCATTGATCTATTTAGGTACCCGCAAGATTGTATTTAGGAACTCATTGATCTATTTAGGTACCCGCAAGATTGTATTTAGGAACTCATTGATCTATTTAGGTACCCGCAAGATTGTATTTAGGAACTCATTGATCTATTTAGGTACACACAAGATTGTATTTAAGAACTCATTGATCTATTTAGGTACCCGCAAGATTGTATTTAGGAACTCATTGATCTATTTAGGTACCCACAAGATTGTATTTAGGAACTCATTGATCTATTTAGGTACCCGCAAGATTGTATTTAGGAACTCAATGATCTGTTTAGTTACCCACAAGATTGTATTTAGGAACTCATTGATCTATTTAGGTACCCACAAGATTGTATTTAGGAACTCATTGATCTATTTAGGTACCCGCAAGATTGTATTTAGGAACTCATTGATCTATTTAGGTACCCGTAAGATTGTATTAAGGAACTAATTGATCTATTTAGGTACCCAGAAGATTGTATTTAGGAACTCATTGATCTATTTAGGTACCCGCAAGATTGTATTTAGGAACTCATTGATCTATTTAGGTACCCACAAGATTGTATTTAGGAACTCATTGATCTATTTAGGTACCCGCAAGATTGTATTTAGGAACTCATTGATCTATTTAGGTACCCACAAGATTGTATTTAGGAACTCATTGATCTAGTTAGGTACCCGCAAGATTGTAATTAGGAACTCATTGATCTATTGAGGTACCCACAAGATTTTAGAATCATAAAATGACAAATCTAATGTTTAGCGGATTTTATTGTTGCGAGTAAAATGCTGGGTTTGTTGTCTAGTATATCCGAATACATATATATGAGTAAATATCTCGGAAAAGAATTTCATTTTTTAAGTTTTAATTAAACTTCCAGTTGCCCCTGTGAGGAACAAAAGAGGCTCGGTTTGTATGAAGATTGATTCCTTATGCCATCTTAGATCGGAATCAAAAACTAAAAATCCCTCCCAATGCGTAGATTTTTTTAACTGTGGGAAACATTTGTGCCGAATTGGAAGAAAATTGGACGTATTTGGTCGCTATTGTTTTACAGACAAACAAATGAAATGACCAATGGTTCTGTTCAAATGAAGAAAATTAAATATACTAGTATAGTCTAACAAACAACCTGCGCAATAGTCGCCTCGGGCAACCCGCGCATTGGGAAGCCACGCCCTTCCCCTACAACCTGGCCCACTTTTAACGAGCTCTGTCCTCATCCTGACCTAGATTGCTCCTACTGTAATATTACAGTCCCGATTCCGATTCATAAAAAGGTCGTCTAAATTGTCGGACAATAATTCGTTGAACTGCAGAACACACAGTGAAGCCCTGCTCTTTTTGTAGCATTATAGCAAAATACTATATTATAGTAATGATATTTGTATTATGAAATCACCTTTGATTTAAAAAAAATGGAGAACTGTTATCCAGTAATGGCATTTTCCCCCAACGGTTTCTCAGATTGAAGTTTCCTTCAACCAAAAATTTCCTTTAATTCATTTTTCCATTTTGTTCTATCTTGTACACCTTCCTTCCTCAGTCCATGGCCTTGCATACTTTCTGAGGAGTTGAGACTCCTTCCAAACATCTTTTTCGTGGTCTTCCTCGCCTTTTCCTACCTTCAGGACTCCAATTGAAAATTAAATTGGGCAATCTTTCGTCCTTCATTCTACCCAGATGACCATTGCAATATTTTTTCTCTATATTTTGAAGGACGTTTTGTTGAGTTTGCATTTGTTTTCTAATTTTGGCATTAGTCCTTCTTTCTAGTCTGGGTACACTGGTAGCTCTCCTCCAATAATATATTTCAATAGCAAGTGTCTTATTTCCTAGAGAAGCGCTTATCGTCAATGTCTTTGCTCCATGTGCTTTCAATTATCGACTTATGCATGTGCTTCTTGTTATCTTTCGTCACATTATTGGACCAAAGGACCGAGTTAAGCATACCAATTGCTTTGCGGGTTATAATTATTCTTTGTTTCTTTTGTTTACCTCCTCCTTTTTGATTTTCCTTTATATTATTTTTACTTTACTATCCTTTCTGTACATTTATTTTCTGTATTTTATTTTATATGCGTTATTTATAATTTATCATTTCTGCTCATTTCTTTAATTTTATTAAATCTGTCTTACTTTATTATATCTGTCATTATTTTCATTTTCTTTTCATTATCAATATTTTTGTTATATCTGTCTTTATCTTAATTTTATTATATCTGTCAATATTTTAATTTCTTTTCATTATCATTAACTTTTTTAAATCTGTCTATATCTTGTTTTTATAATATTCTGTCACTTTTTTAATATTCGTTATCTTCCATCTTCATATCTGCCACTATTTTAATTTTCTACATTACTTGTCACCATATTATTGTTACTGTATATTTTTATATTTTTTGTTCTGTTTGTTTCTCTCTCATAGCCCTGAAGGTGACCTACACTGTAGGTCGAAACGTCGGCACATAATTATAAGTTTATTACTTATTCAGTGTTCTTTTTGACTGCACCCCCCAACTATCTCCTTTACATTATTCTTTGTTTTATCTATTTTCCGATGTTCCGTTCTGTTTCATTACAGAGCCCAAATTTTATAAAATTATTCACTCTTTTTATGACATTTCCTGCAACATAAGGTCCTCCTGATCATAAATGGTCATGTATTCAATTTTTCTGAAGTTTATTCTTAGGCCCCTACTATTATATGTCTCCCCCAGTTTTCGTAGCAAGTATTCTGTATCCTCATGGTCTTGAGCGACCTTGAGTTATCTGCAGATAGTTGGTTTATGTATAGCAAGATATAAAAACAAATCTTGTACCACTACATCTTAAGAACGGACCTGGGGTTCAATACATGGTAGAGATTGTACTGTTTCCAAGGACTGCGGTAATTTGTCCTAGATCACGCTCAACTGCCAGATTCCTCCCCTTTTTTGGGTACCCGCTATACAGAGGCTGGGAGAGCCCCAAGAGGGTCCTAGATCCAACATGATCTATCTCCGACCGCTAACAAACTAAATAAAAGTCTTGCCAGGAGCCGGATTTGAACAGGGTTTGCGGAATGGCAACTAACTGATCTACCACTGAGCCACTCCACTCCCTTGTTATTGCTAGATTATATGAATGAATAGATTATTGCTGATTATATGAATGAGTTGAGGTATGTGAAGGTGAAGGTACATGAAGGAGATACGTGGCGAACACATTAGGACGGATGTAGCGAGAGGCCTCGATGGCCTATTAAGAAGTTATCTCCACCAGCGCAGGATCTGAGTCCATCAATATCGCGTACAAAAGTCATCAGTAACGCATTTGTCACGTCGCAGTCTGGCAAGATTGCCTCTTCTATCGCCACATTAACATCAACATCATAATTTTATATTCAACATCATCTTTCCATATTAATACTTCACGGTTGGTTGACGGTATTTACTATAAGAGCTGTTCTGGAGCATTTGGCGATTGTACAAAATAAAAAATAAAAAATCTAAATAAGAAATACAATCAGATAAATGCGGAAAGAATAAGGTACTTAACATAAATATAAATATAGTATAGGTACTTAACATTTAAATAATCTACTGTGCCAGCGTGCACAAGGCAGAATGAAATACTAAAATATTCATAGAGAATTCTGTATTTTTACTTTTTACTAATACTAGTTTGATGAAGATATTTGTATATATATATATATATATATATATATATATATTTTTTTTTTTTTTTTTTTCCTGTTGGTCCTACACCTTGTAGATCTTTGGCCGGCTTTACCAGCCTTCTCCACCTCTGTCTATCCTGGGCCGCTGATTTCCAGTCAGCCACATGTAGCTCCTCAGCATCTTTGTTGACCCTGTCTATCCATCTGGTCTTTGGCCTCCCACGTGGTCTCTTGCCAACTATTGTGGCATTCATTGTTGCGTAGAGGCGTCCTGACGGATTGCTTCGAGCAACATGCCCCGCCCATCTTAACCTTCTTGATTTCATATCCTGAGATATCGCCTGACCAGTTTCTGTGAGCAATTCCTTATTGGTCCTTCTCCTCCAAGAGTGCAGACTCTCATCCCAGACCGCTCCGGTTATCGTGCGAAGGATTTTCCTTTCGCATCTCTCTATTCTGCTTTCCAGGGTGCCAGTGAGAGCCCACGTCTCACAGCCATATATCAGAATCGGCTTTATTACCGCATTATAAACCCTTAGTTTTAAGTTTCTAGAGATGCTTCGGGATTTCAATACTCTTGAAAGAGCGAAGAATGCTCTGTTTGTGCTTGTTATACGCTGGTCTATCTCAGTTAATTGTTCATTGGTTGAGGTTATTGTGGAGCCAAGATAATTAAAGTTATCCACTTCATATATATATATATATATATATATATATATATATGTTCTGATTCTTGAGTTCCAGTCAGTTCTTAAACTTCTTTAGGCGAAAATATAACGTGACACATTTATTTTTACTCTGCTAGGGTATGAGTGTGAGACTAACTTTGTCTCGAAACGACGCCTAAACAAGTTTAAGGAAGGACTGGACCTCAAGAATTAGAAGGTATCTGTACTTTCCATAACAGTCAAGATAATTAGAAACCATATTCTAATTATGATTGTGTAAGAACTCGCGATGGAAAGACAAAGAACATATTGAAAAGCGAGAAGACCTCTGTATTCTTTGCAGTTTTTTTGTTTCTATTTTCTGAGACGGAGAGATAAGAGAAATGGTAGAAAAGGTATTATAAGAGAAGACGGATCGTAAGGGAGGATATGGAAGAATTGCAAAAGATCAAATTGGGCAGGTCTAATTAGTCCTATCTCTAGATCTACAACTGCCTTTCACCAGAGCAGCCTCTACAGGGCTGGCTCAGCGTGATGGACTCCATTGTCCTGGCCTCAATTATATTCATCAGATCCATAGGATATCTACTTTAAATGGGTTATTTTGAAGAATCATTCAATATAGAAAGCAGATATTTGTCATGCAGCTTGATTGAAGTTTTTCCGAATTAACAAAAATCGTCATTAAATAAATGATTTATTTAATTCAACTTAAGTTTTATATCTACACGAATATTCCTGTGTGTGAAAACGGGAAGTTGCTAGTGTGTAAGAAGAAATAAATCTATTAATTTGATGTCATATTAACAAGAAGCGAACATCTTTCTGCTTTTCATATGCAATCAGATAGGCCCCGAGCTTCACAGCAATGATATTTTTGAACTATATCAAACTAAAGCAGTTGTAATGTTAATTTTAACTATCAAAATAGTTCCAATGATAACGAATATTACAGTTGAATTAAAAGCAGTTAGTTACCACGAATTCCACAAGATAGCAATGGCGCAGTGTGAATCGTTACCACTGCTGCATCGTTACGGAGCTCGTCGTTAATTGACGAATACTAAAAAAAAAATATGTACATGCCAACGCTGTTCATTGATTTTGTTCTTAATGTTTTGTATATAATTTAATATAATTATTGTATAAAATTGTTGACAGGGTTAGTGGGTCTTAGAAAGTCTAGAAGGACGATTGTAGGTAAAAATTACACGCGCAGGCGCAATTTACCTATATATTTGTATTAAAATACATAAACAATAAATTCTCAAAGTAATATGTTAACAAATAAAAAAAAATGTATTATAATGCAATTGGGAAAAACCACAATTGAGACCTGTATGTTGAACGTCTTGGTGGTGGGGTGCTGTCTCATGTTTGGAGCCTGTTTGGGCTGTTGATCGTTGGGATGTATTGCACCTTTTTCTTCCAGATGTGATTCACATAACCCCCTTTTTGTTTTTGGTGTCTTGATAATGGCTGAATAGGCGAAACGTCGACTGGTAAGTGGGTGTATTTTTGAAACATAAGGCTTTGCAATATGGTTTTTCCCAATTGCATTATAATAAATAATAGTGTTTCTTTTTGAGTTTTTGGCTCTATTTTAGTGGAAAAAAAATGTACTTATAGCTTCACAATAGCTTCATATAAGAATGAATGAATTGAATTTTTATTATTTCCCCAAACCTATTAAACCCATTCCGAATGGACACACTCTGAAACGGACAACTCCGTCGCACTCACCGATGTCCGTTTTAGAGAGGCTCGACTTTTTTTTGATTTCCTTCATCGTAATTTCCCGCACTCAATGGCAAGATAACGACGGGAGTCAACTTCCTCAATGGAAATCCTGGCGACTCATCTTTCAAGAACTCGCGCTGCAGAAGGCGAAGAAGAGATAGAAGACCAGATGGCTTAAAAGACGCCGCTGTTTCTATGGCAATTAATTCTAGTACGTCAATGGCCTTATTATCCCACTAGACCAATTGCCGGGTTTTTCCAGAACGGATCTCATTGGAGTGCATTCAGATTCTCGCAGAACGCGGACTGTTGCAAGTGTAATGAAACGGATCTGCATTCTATGATGCAGATATTATAGAATAATAATAATATAATATAATAATTAGGGCAAGATAATGAATTGGGTTCAAATCCAGCTGTGGCAGATAATTTATTTAATGAGTTAACAGCCGGGATGGATCCTATGGGATCTGGGAATCCTCCTGTGGCTCACCCAGCCTCTAAAGAGTGGAAGAAATAGGGGGAAATCCTGGTGGTTGAGTGTGATCACGGAAAAATCACCTCCCCGCACTATCGACTATAGATATTGGCTCCGGCTTCTATCAGCCCTGAAGATGGCCTACAACCTAGAACGAAACGTCGGCACTCATAATAAATAAGTTTGTCTTATTTTGTGTTATATTGACTGCACCCTCAGACTATCTATCCCACATTCCTGCACTATCGTTGTCCTGAAAATAGTCCAGTCTTCACCACTTACTTATTTTTTCAAATAAGGGATAATGAACTTACTGGGCCTAAGGAGAGAGTAATGAATCCATTCATCGAATATTTCTTATGGTTTCGACGGTGTCCTCAAAGCCTTTGCTAACGTCTCGCTGGCGATACTCTCCTTCCTCCTTAATCTGAAACTTAATCAGTAAAAGAACTGGACGACATGGTCGAAACAAGAAGAAATATTTGATGAAAACCAGTGTAATTTAAAAGTGAGTAAAATGTAATGTCAATAATTTATTATAATGCAATTGGGAAAAACCACAATGCAAAGCCTTATGTTTCAAAAATACACCCACTTACCAGTCGACGTTCCGCCTATTCAGGCATTATCAAAACACCAAACAAATTATTAATTAATTATTAATTATTACAAAATTAGGGGTTATGTGAATCACATCTCGAAGAAAAAGGTGCAATACATCCCAACGATCAACAGCCTTCCGTTTTTAGCCCCCTTTTTGTTCGGTGTCTTGATAATGCCTGAATAGGCGAAACGTCGACTGGTAAGTAGGTGTATTTTTTGAAACATAAGGCTTTGCATTGTGGTTTTTTCCCAATTGCATTATAATAAATGATAGTGTTTCTTTTTGAGTTTTTGGCTCTATTTTAGTGTAATGTCAATAAGTTTGTTTTCCCTTCCACATGACTGATGCGATGGGAATTGTACACTTGAGAAGTGACCCAACAATAGCTATTAGATACAGTTCGAGGTAGCTAGCTAATTATTAGTGGGTAATTGCCAATAATTAGTAATTACTATCGGCATGTGCAACGTCCTTGTTAATTGGTCCACGAAGCGTAAGTAACTGGATATCAGTCCGTAAATCCAGAGGCGTAGCGAATGGTACCTGGTCTCAGGTATTCATCGCTCATCTGGAATGTTTTGTACATTATATAGTTAAATAGTCTTTTGTACATATATACATTAATATATTCTGTAGGTATAAGTCTATTCTGATGACAAGTTCTAAAAATAACTAGTTTTGGGGAATATAGAGGTTGTCCAAGAAACAGTACGCTGTCTACCAGGTTCTGATTCCAAGATTCTTCATGGGCTGTAGTGGTACGGGTTTTTAAAATTTTATTTCTTTATTTTTATATCTTCGATTATTTACGAAAACGTATAAAAAAATTGTCCACTTCCAGAATTAAATAGTGATTTATGATTACAAAACAAAACAATAGAGAAAACAAAAAACTTATTTGCAGGAATAAGATAAAGTGACCCTAAAGTAGAACATGAAACATTTAGTTATAAATCATAGTAATCTCAAAATATTTTGTAGATACGATTTTGCGTCACTAAGGGGACAATATAAAAGTCAAATGTTTCATTTGAGTTTTACCCCGCATCCAATACGGTCACTATGGTAACAACTGTGATAGGAAAACCGAGAAGGTTACTCTGTGTTGTGTTTCCTGTTGAAAAGTCAAAAAATAGGATTGCAAATTTGTGAATAATTTAATGTCGTTTCTTATTTTACAGGTAAGGTTATAAGTAAAATCAGTTAATGAAAAATATTCTTATAATAACAATAATTTGTTCTATAAATAAATTCGTACAGGAAGGTTAAGAAATATTTCTGATACATTATGTAATTATGAAGAATGAAATATGGCTACGGATGGTTGGTAAGATAGCAACGTGGCCATTGCACTAGAAGCCACCGCCTGGTCAGTGTTAATCCGGATTTATAGCCACTGGGTCTTAGATTTCAATTTTCGAGACGAATGTTCTCCCCCTGACCTCTCTCCCATCCCTCTCATCCCTCTCTATCCCTCCTCGCTCCCAGAGGAGCTGCTATATGGCCCTACAAATCCTCTCCGCCGGCATCAAAACGAATTGCGTCTGCACAAATTAGGGTCAAAGGAGAAAAATCTATTAAACAGAAGAGAATCGTATCTGGATCAGCTTCTCAAATCAACTAACGTGCTTTCAGTTCATCTTTTTTGCATTATGTGCATAATTCTTCATTTCAGGTTTTATCCCCAGTACAGATGAAGAAGTGATTAAGTCGAATTTTATCTAAAATGAGATTCTGGTACTTAAAGAAGAAGAATAGTGTTATTTTCGAAGCGAATGAGGAACGGAGTTAAGCAATGGCTTGAAACGGAGTTATTGCTTACATACTATTGTATTTGAAGCCAACAACTACGAGAATGCCAAGATTTCGCTTCACTCAATATAGTTAGACTCAACCACTTTTTCACCGGGGAGGGGGGGAGGCTGTAGATAAAAAAAAAATACAACTGGACAACCTTGAAAGAACTGGGTTTCAGCACTCAACCAGGAGATTTTCCCCCTTATTTTGGGTAACCACTTTATTGGGGCTGGAAGAGCCTGAGGAGGGCTAGATCCAATAGGATCCATATCCGCTGCTAACAGATTAAATAAACATCTTGTCAGTAGCAGAATTTGAACCCTGAGCTTTCGATATTGCGACTCGGTGCTCCATCCAATAGTAGCCACTCCGCAAAGACATAAGAGGACATAGACGAAAACATTTTGACGAGAGTCTAAAAAATAACAGAACACAAAAATACCTATCGATGTTTCGCCGATTCGGGCATTATCAGGCCATAAGTAAAATAAAATAAGAAAACGCAGCACACCTCGAAATTGCAACCTAAAAGACACCGACCACAAGCAGCATTAAACTTTTAAAAAAGGTAGAATTCAGAATTGATACAGAAATGCAGGTGAGATGAAATACAAGAGTATCCTCTCGTCAATGAGGACGGATAGTTAGAGTACTCGAGCTGACAAGTCCTAACTCGACAACTCATCCTTAAGGAATCGAACTCGTTGAACTTGAACCACTCTCGAGTTGCCGCGCCACGTCAGCTCGGTAGTCAAGGGGCTACTTCGAGAGCCACTTCATCTCGAGGCATCGCTTAGCCAAATCTGCCACTCAGGCGATCGTGGCATAATTTATGTGCCACATCTCCATCAGCATGTGCCTCTACATGATAGAGGGTTCGAATTAATGGATGTAATCTTTAATGGCGGATCGCATTACCTCTGCCACTCATCAAGATCTGGAGGTCATCGGTAATTGATCATTGTTGTGTTTAGGCAATTAGTAATCTCTACACATTACTCCCTTGCAATATGACTGCGCATAAATTAGGAGTCGCGTATTTAGAGATCCATCATAAACAATTATTATAAACAAACCGACAAAAACGATTTGATTTTGATTGTTGTTGGTTGATCGACTGTAGTAATAATATTAAAAATATATATATACACACATGTGTGTATATATATATATATATATATATATATATATATATATATGTATAGTAGCAATCGACCAAGGAGCACACACTCATCATCCATATCATCATTCCATATTGTGCACTCAATCATCACCATATGGAATTTATTTTATTTTTTATTGAATTGATCTTATTTATTTTATTAGCACTACAATCTATGGCGGGACTTAGGTTCAGACGTGGTAGAGACGGTCCTGTTTCTTATCCTCTTTCTGATCTCCCTCAACCTCCAGATTATAACTAAAATCGATCAATGATAACTTGATAGTGGTATAAATTATAATAATATAAGCCAGAATACCATTACGGGGCTCACCCAGCCTCTATAAAGTACTTAAGCATCATAGGGAATATCCAGGTGGTTGAGCGTGATCTCGCCAAAAAAACACAAACAAAGAAACAACACAGTCCACTTACTCTTTTTGGATCATAGGGGTACAGGTTTAACTTCCAGATTCCCTCATCAAGCATGATCTTAAAAAAAGTAATCTCCGTTTGAAATAACCTTTCTTTTTTTCTGAAACAGAACATGTGCAGCAATCGTAGGACAGTCCTTAAAAGAGTGAAAGCGACGCGGACTTGAACGAGATGGCAATCTCACCGCTAACGAACTCCGAAGGCCAGCAAGTTCATCTGTTCCCCGAACCAAATGGATTCCTTTATATTTCAGACAAGGGCGGGAGTCAAAGAGTTCTTTCATTGCCATATCGCTGTCCTAACGATGCCATTAGCTAATAGCCGCTAATGTCACGCCACTTGTGTTGTATCATCGCGGCGTTTACCAATTACGTCTCCTTGTCATTTTTTATCATTAAAAGAATTCCGATCCTTAATTTTTCTGCCACTTAATAAGGTCCACAGATGTGAACACTCTGACTTTTGAAACTGAAAATTTAGCTCTCAATATGACTATCACTACGAGCACTATGAGACGTCATACACAATACCACTAGCACTATGAGGTGTCAATGCACAATCAGTGTAGCGTACCGTTGCCCTAATATAATAATAATAATAACCTCTAAGTCTTAATTTATTCTTGGACAAGTCTCGTTAGAATAACAGCGCAAATAATAAAATATGAACTACTAGCTTATGCCCGCGGCTTCGCTCGCATTTGATCTGCCACATAAAGTTTCGTGAAAGATCATTTTAAATAAATAATTTAATTATTTAAAAAAAATATAAGTTACTCGTACATCCAAAATTTCAGATGCCTAAATTCAAAACTGACGGATTCTATACAACTTTTGAACCCCTATCATATTAAAGGGGAAACCCTTGGAGTGGAATTATACAAATTTCTTTCATAAGCTATACAAAGAACCTATCAACAAATTTCAAGATGCTAAGTTCCAGATTTGCTTTTAATTATGTACTATAATGGATTCTCCATAGTATTTAAAAAACTGTCGGGCGGGGGCAGGTGTCCCTGCACGCCCCCCTATATCGGCGCTTGCTATAGCCTATGTGTTATTCTGATGTATAACCTATATTACTGTAAAGTTTCATCCAAATCCGTGTTTGCGTGAAAGAGAGACAAACATACAAACTTTCACATTTATAATATTAGTAAGAGTAGTAGGATATCAAAACAAATAGTTTCACTCATGTTCTTTCTGTTATTTTAACAACTATGATCATGTAATTTGTCTTTAATTATTATTACTATAATGGATTCTCCATAGTATTTAAAAAACTGTCGGGCGGGGGCAGGTGCCCCTGCACGCCCCCCTATATCGGCGCTTGCTATAGCCTATGTGTTATTCTGATGTATAACCTATATTACTGTAAAGTTTCATCCAAATCCGTGTTTGCGTGAAAGAGGGACAAACATACAAACTTTCACATTTATAATATTAGTAAGAGTAGTAGGATATCAAAACAAATAGTTTCACTCATGTTCTTTCTGTTATTTTGACAACTATGATCATGTAATTTGCCTTTAATTATTATTACTATAATGGATTCTCCATAGTATTTAAAAAACTGTCTGGGGGGGGCAGGTGCCCCTGCATGCCCCCCCCTATATCCGCGCTTTCTATAGCCTATGTGTTATTCTAATGTATAACCTATATTACCGTAAAGTTTCATCCAAATCCGTCCAGTAGTTTTTGCGTGAAAGAGAGACAAACTTACAAACTTTGACATTTCTAATAGTAGTAAGATAATGTCTTTGAGTAGAATACAGTCACACTGATTTCTACTATCTTAAGACGATAAGGAACAGAACTTTAGGGTACCGGAAAAACACGTTTACATGTACCAGATAGAAAAGGAAACACAACAATTCTTTAAAAAAATGTATAATAAATGCTTAGTTTATTTTGAACGACACTATACATAACATTCCGACATTAAAATCTTAATTTAACAAAAAATACACTAAACTGGTGACTCTCTTTATGCTTAACTAGTCTCTGCAAACTCTGTAACATTAATTGGGAGCAGAGCGTGATCTTGGCCACATTATTTCCTTGTACAACAGTTTGGTTGGATACAGTACAGTCTCTAACATTTAATAAACCAAATGCAATGCAGTTCATTGGTCGTAGTAGCTAGTACATACATAACGGGATGAATATTCCAACAGTGAACTTTCACAACAAATACACTAAATTTCACTCTTGATACAAAATCACCATGATCCATAGTTCTTTCACTTTCTTAAGGGCGAATTATTCCAAGACACGGAAGACGGGCGATATAATAAAATGATCCAAATGGAATCCAAGATGTCTAAAACAAGATTAACGGGGCCACCTGTGGTGTAGTGGTTGGCATAACAAAAAATCGCGAGTTCGGAGCCCGGCGAATTTTTTTACTCTCCTTTAAAGGGAGTAAAAAAATTCTTTGTTACGCCGTCCTTCGGAAGGGACGTTAAACGGGAATCCCGAGCCTGTACGATGTCAGGTACTCCGTAAAAATCCCTGTCCTATTTATTAACTGGATATGTAAAACATAGAGCTCATTGTCCGATTAGCCATATCAGCATAAACTGACGTTAAATAAACACACATACAAGAAGATTAATGCCATGATTGAAATGTATCCATCCGTATGTATGCACACAGGGTAATATGCTAATGTTAAAGGCAAAGTAGGTTGCATAAATCTTACTAATATTATAAATGTGAATGTTTGTATGTTTGTCTCTCTTTCACACAAAAATTACTGGAAGGATTTGGATGAAACTTTACAGTAATATAGGTTATACATCAGTATAACACATAGGCTATAGCAAGCGCGGATTTATAGGAGGGTGCAAGGGAGCCCCCCCTCCGACAGTATTTTAGGTACTGTGGAGAATCCATTATTGTACATAAATAAAGGCAAATCACATGATGATCTATGTGGAGGCACGGGGCATGTGCCCCCCCCCGTTATAGTACATAATTAAAGGTAAATCAGGAACTTAGCATCTTGAAATTTGTAGTTAGGTTCTGTGTATAGTTTAAGAAAGAAATTCGGATAATTCCACTCCAAGGGTTTCCCCTTTAATATAATAGGGGTTCAAATGTTGTATAGAATCCGTCAGTTTTGAAGTTAGACATCTGAAATTTCGGATGTTCGAGTAACTTATATTTAAAAAAAATAATTAAATTATTTATTTAAAATGATCTTTCACGAAACTTTACGTGGCAGACCAAATTCCACGCGTGCGAAACCGCGGGCATAAGTTTTAGTTAGAGTGGCTAGATACTATAAACTATTATTAGTAGTAGATAATGCTAAAGATGCATAAATCAATATTATGAGGAGGCACATACTCCGCGGACATATTTTTTCTTGTGGTTCCTGCCCCAATTGTTGGGTGTCCTTCGACCTGAAGACATCGGCTGACAAGAAGAGTGTATTAAGGAGTAAGCGAGTCCTCCTGACCCGCGCCCAATTACCGCCCTTATCCTGACTCCTGACTCCTGGAGTCTCCTCGAGTCACGTCTTCGGCCCGGAAGATTGCTTACCTCGGGATCACTGCCCTTTAACCTTTCCCATTTCTTGGCCGAGAAGGACCGAGCCATTTTGTCAATTATGGTTTTATTATTGTTTCCATTTTCCGAATCATCACTAATTTACAACCTTGAATGTTTCCATTCCCAATTAACGATTCCTAATATCCTGAGGCAGGGATTCAAATTACTGATTAGTGTTGAGTATTATCTGCAACCCTACACGTCAACAATAGGTACCTCATGATAAGGTTGTAGCTGAACGTTTTCAACCTCGCAGTGCCTTTCAAGAATCAATACCGAATTACATGATATCATTTGGATTTCATTTATTTATATGATTTAAATATAAACCACAAAATGTAGTTGATCTTATTTTTACATGTGAATTTACTACTGACCTCGGACCAAGATATATTTTACGATACCATTAACAGGCCAAACTTACTAGATTTTAAAAAAGAAAAATATTACAGTTTTCGTTAAGAGAAAAAATATCATTAATATGATCTATACTAACTACAAACAATAGTCGTGTGCTGAGATCCATTACATTATCGGGTTGAGATCCGGCTTTGGCATATAAACGATTGAATCTATCATCAGCCACGGATGGAAATGGATCCAAGGATCCAAAAACCTGCTATGCTGTGAAAGAATATATTATCATTACGAATGTTTATTTATTTTCATTACCGCATGAGATGAAAATAGTTGACTGGATGATCTAATATAAAGGAGATAGTTGGGGGGTGCAGTCAAAAAGAACACTGAATAAGTAATAAACTTATAATTATGTGCCGACGTTTCGACCTACAGTGTAGTTCATCTTCAGGGCTATGAGAGAGAAACAAACAGAACAAAAAATAAAAATGTACAGTAACAATAATATGGTGACAAGTAATGTAGAAAATTAAAATAGTGGCAGATATGTAGATGAAAGATAACGAATATTAAAAAAGTGACAGAATATAATAAAATTAAGATATAGACAGATTTAAAAAAATTAATGATAATGAAAAGAAATTAAAATAGTGACAGATATAATAAAATTAAGATAAAGACAGACATAACAAAATTAATGATAATGAAAAGAAAACGAAAATAATGACAGATATAATAAAGTAAGACAGATTTATTATCATAAATCTGTCTTACTTTATTATATCTTACATTATACTTTATTATATATATAATAATAATTATTATTCAGTGTTCTTTTTGACTGCACCCCCCAACTATCTCCTTTACATATTTTCATAACCGTTTATTAACACACACAATTTTAGGTGAAGCTACATAATTAGTAACGACAAAATATGGAATTAATTAAACTAATAAATCGCTAGCTTGCAGTACTGGGAATATTTCTTAAATTTCGATGCTAGGACGCAAAGAGATAAATAATTTACCTGCCTCAGCTGTTACCGAAGCGGGACCCAGGCAGTATTGTACTATGAATCCTGCTGTCCTATCTCACTCTCATAAAATAAATATTTTTTAAAAAAGTTTTGATTATTTAAAAAAAATATGTTTTTATAAAGAGCGATAAATATCTGACCAATTGAAATCAAAGTAGCTATCAAAGAGTATTTTATCTTCTCCAGATCGAATTGGTGATGATCTAAAATTGAAATTAGAATTTTTTCCAAAATCGAATTAAACAATTTTTTTTTGTCTATTTTTCGGGACATAAATACAATTTAGAATCATACCTGCTATTTTGCTATTTTACTTACTATCCGATACATAATTGTAACTAGAATAATATATAAAGTATTGCTTGGATAAATAAAACGAAACAAGTTTGCTGATAGTTGACCTCGTTACTAAAATAACAACAAGCCAGCCCCAGGATGAAGTTGCTAGAGGTTGCAGCTCTCTTTAAACTTTTAATTACTAGCCAAGTTGTAATGAAATTTCCTTAATCCAAACCTAATAATAAATTCATCTGAATCCTTGAAGAGAAAGGTGGTAGCGGAATGTCCTGCCGTGGTCCCAGGACCTCTTTCGTGTCCTCCGAGGTACAATTATACTTTTTGATGAACTTTATGATTAGCTCTGTCCTTCTTGCCCGGGTTATTACGAAAAAAAATCCATTAACCGAAGAAGAAGCTGATTATAATGTTGATTAAAAAAACTGAGGAATTTTTTAAATTATTTGACGGATCAGTTCGCAAGTGCGAGGAACCTCGTGATAACTTTTAATTATATTCTATTAATCTGCGACTTTATAATTGACTTGCCTAAGAACGAAAAAAAAAAGTACTTACCTTGGTTGTTACAATATACTTAATTCGAAATAAACTTTATAAGCATTTTAATTTAAAATGATTATCAATATTACAATATAAATTATCATTGCCAATTCATCTTTTGACAGAAAAATAGTTTGATAAAACAAAGCCAAGCTCTATTATATCACAAATCTTTTGAACAGAGTTCCCAAATATATTAAATATTTAATTTTCCCTGATTATGACATAATTAATAATTCAATATAATAATAATTCAGTAAAATTTAATAAATGTTTGAGACGAGACTAATTTATTTCCCATTGAAACTCTGAAACCTTTTTTAATTTGAACGTTCCTTTATTTAGGATAAGAGAAACAAAACCGTTTTCCAGTTGTTTATTCATTAATTGTCACTCTTTAGAGACGTTTCGACACTATGGTGTCATTCTCAATCTTTTCTTCTCCTGCATATTTTAACTTTAATAAATAAATTAACAATAATTACAATACTATAAATAATTTAACATAAATGTCCAAAGATAACACACTATAAGTATAAATATCTGGAAAGTCATACTTTTAAAAATTCTTAGGAGATCATTAGTCCTCCATGGTCAATAAATAATATTGCATTACAAAACCAAATTTTGATCTTTGAACCATCAGATCCTTTTTCTCATTTCTATGAATCATTAGACTTTAGTATAAAATAACAAATTATGTTCTAACAGCACATCAACAAAAATAATACAAAGTAAAAAATTATTTTTTTTAAATTTAATTTATTTATTTATTTTTTTTATTAATTTTTTTTTAATGTAAACCTTTATTTATTATTATTTTTATTTTTTATATATATAATTTTAAAAAATACTTTATGAAATCAATTAATTAATTATGAAATATATGGAAATTTTTTTATTTTTTAAAGATCTACTAATAGGTTATATGGTCAGGTTATTATAATTATTATCTGATTTGTTTTCAAAGTATAAGGCATCTTATGATCTATTATTTTTTAATTTCAAAATTATGGATGAATATAATTTACTGATTTCTCCTGCTTCTTTTCTATCATTTACAACATTTTCCAATTTATCATTTATGAATAAAGCCTCTAAATTTTTTCTATTAATAGTATTATCCTCTCTATGCAAAACTTTCGGCTTATCAAAATCAAAAGTGTGTAATTCTTTTTTACAGTGTGCTGATAATGCGGTACTTGTTTTAGCTTTAGGTTTAATGTTATTTTGATGGTGATATATTCTGTTTTTTAAATGTGTATTTGTTTGTCCAATGCATATTCCATCACAATTATTACGAGTAAGTTGGTATATTAATTTTTTGTTTTCCATAATTGGTATCTTTTGACTTGTTATAATGTTTTCTCTTATCCTAAATAAATGAAAAATAAATCCAGTTTAAAAAAAGAAAAAAAAAATTATAAGATTGAACGTTCCTTTCCTCCCCTTTATAGGTGTCCATCATATCACAAATATTATCCATGTTTTTGTACCAGCTGGAGAAAAAAACCTTTTTTCATCTTATTGAGAAAAGTATATATTTCTCCATCCTCAGCAGTAGTGTCGCGATGGCAATGTACAGAGTCAGAAGTATTGATATTCTCATGCGTTATTATACAATTACGATAATTAACTTAATATATTAAGATAATTACGATAATATCTTAACGGGAATAACATAAATATAAATAAATAAATATATAGATGAGTAACATTAAACAAATATATACTTTTAAAGGACAGATAAATAAATCAATCTTGATATGAAATAGAACCGAAAATTTTATGATTGTGGAGGAAGGAAATGGATCCGGTTGAGAAATAATTTCTTCAATTTGGTTAAACTATTTATTTGAAAGGCGACGTTTGGGCCGATATTACAGGTCCTCTTCAGGGCTTACAATGAGGTCAACTGGGAGAGTTGAAAAACACCCTGTGTAAGCCCCTCAGAGGACCTCCAATCTGTGTCGAAACGTTGCCTTTCGAATAAATAGTTCAAACCTATTTTATGATTATTTCACTTAAACTACTTGATGTTCTTTCATCGATATACATAATATACAAGGAGGATATGAAATGAAATACAAATCATATTCATGTATTGTAAACAAGGTTAGTTTCCCTTCTTAGTAATTGTGAAATATTTAAAAAATGTTTGAAAACAACTTGTTTTTCTCTTAATTATTAAGTTAGTTTGCATTCCTAAATGTGGAACTGATTAAAATACTCGTTAGAAGGTAGAACAAAGTACAGAATGACAATAAGCTTGAGCAATGAATCGCAACGCCGATGAATTGTATTCAAATGCGCAACTGATTGTTCTGAGCAGTTGCGATTGGATCCGCTTTAGGATCGCCGTTCGCTGATTGGTAAAATTAGATCTCTCGGTATTCCCATTGACGGTCGCCTGCTCACTGATAGGTCCTCATCCTAAGGTATCAAGCAAATACTTAGGTCATGTTCAATAGGCGACATCTTTACAAGTTTTGCATCATAATCGTCTTTAAACAATAAGAATATATTCTGCATAAAAAAAGGATACAATTTTTTATAGGTCGATTACAAAGGTTCGCTACTGAAAATAATAAACCCTAACCACCGGTGGCCCGCACTAAACTGTCTCATTGGTATATATCATAATTACTAGTATGTTTTAGGGCCTGCTGACATCAGCGCGCTCAGGTGTCACTTACCTCAACTATTTGGACCTTGTCAGGTTATGTATCAATTTGAAATAGGCATTGCCTTTCATAATGATACAACAGATTATAGGAAATGAAATAAATGAGGAACATGTAGACAAAATTAAACCATAAATAATAAAACATATATTACAAGGAGTATTCATTAAATAACAATTTTTAACTAAAATATGATTATTTTTTTCATTTTTCAATGTTTTTATTTTAAAGAGAAAAGATTGGCCCTTTCTATTTTATAAGCACAAACCTCTCTCATATAGTTACAATAATCAATTACTGAACCATGAGACATGTTCAGCTGTTTGTCACAGAACTTTATGGAAGTCAGTTCCTCCGACCAGCAATATATAAAGTGTACAATAGTCTCCAAAAGTAATGAACTATTCCTCAGCCACGTATTTACTCGAATACCGAGGGTCTTGTTGCATCCTTTTTTCTGGCATCTCCATCTAATTTTATTCCCCACTTGCAGTTTCATATAATGTCCATTAACACAACGCATTTTCTGGGGAATGACATTCCGCTCCTGAAGAAACCTAACAGCTGTTTCTTCATCGTACACCTTGCGAATAATCTTCTTCAAATTCCAACTCATATTTAAAGGAAATAATCAAAAACAGATTCACTTTGAACTTGACATAAACAATAACAAAACAAAGAAAGGTTACTATAACAGTAGGAGATGGTTAGGAGACGCGTCACCAGAGCGCGCTGATGCCAGCAGGCCCTTAAATGTACTAGTACCATATCATATATACATTAGTTAAGTAAGAAAGTTGGAGATACTGCGGCGTCTGAATTCAAGCGCCGCCTCACAGAGAAAAACATGAAAATCGGCCCCGTCGCGAACGTGTTAAAGAATATATATTACAATATATATCAGTAACGTCACCTCCTCCAGCAGGGCTGAAGGGCAGCTATCCATCCTAGCAATGTTGGTCAGTAAGTCCATCGGACTTTGTCGGGAAGAACTTTTAAGAAACTGCCCCTTACCGCTTCCACGGGGTGGTATGTGGTGGAAAGTGGTAAGGGGGTCCTCTCTGATAATTAATGCTTATAAAATGCTTGGGTTAAGTAGAGCCGTTCTACTGTGATATAACTATTTCATAAACTTAAATGTTTTAGATATTTTTATTTTGAAGAGAAAAGGTTTGTCCAGGCCGGGATTCGAATCCTGGTCGCCCACGTATCTTGCGTCATTTCCCGGCCTGAGCAGATATATCTCTTCAAAATAAAAATATTTAAAAATTATAACAATTAACAACAATTCAAAATAAAATAAAATTTAAATGTTTTAGGTTTTATAAAAATATTTAATTAAAGTTTGGGTTTCTTGGACTCTCATTTATTCAATGAAATAAGAAAAAATAAGGGAAAACCCGTTGTCTATGAAACAGTACAGTCTCTACCATGTACTAAACCCCAGACCCGTTCACGGGTCGTAGTGGTACAAGGAAAAAAAAAACAAATATATATATTGCGATATTGAGTTCAAAATGTATTTACTAAACATCTTTACTGCTCATGGTACATTATTTTTTGTTTTTGGCTTAATTAATTAGCACTAAAGTACGTCTTTTCTCCCTGTGCATTAGAAATTGAGTCAAAAAGTTAACTTTGTTCTCTAGGGAATAAAGTAAAAAGATGACAACCTAATTCGTCGAAATAACGTAGATTTTTTACTGAAAAAGATGAGGGTTAGGTTGGGACATCTGTCACACCGGCCATTAAAATCAGCTCTTGTTTCAGAACACCAAAACTGATTAACAGAAGTTCATTTGTGTTCAGGTTGTGTTAGTTATGGATCCACCACATATTGTACAAGAAGCAAATAATGTTATTTCAAATTTATTGCCAGCTAAATCAAGTCAGATTTATAATAAAACGTACGATGACTTTAAAAAAATGGTGTAATAAAGAAAAGAATTCCCAATGTAAATATCCAATTGCTGAAAATTTAACAATTCAAAATTGTAATAATTGCACATTTAATTTCAGTTTTTGAATTTATTGTAAAACATAATATAATATAAAATATTATAGCATATATGTTAAGACCATAGAAAAAATTCCAACGAAAAGCCCTTAAGTCACCAAACTAAAACAGAAATTGAAATTATCTTTCCAATATAATATATATATAATATTATATATATATATTATATTATATTATATAGTTTGGAGACTTAAGGGCTTTTCGTTGGAATGTTTTCCACGGTCTTAACATTTATGTAAAGTATCTTTTTATTTTTCAATGTTTATAGCGTATAAACATTGAACACTTGGGCCGCTGATCGCCTAGCCGCCGCGTGGTTTATTCGCCCTGAAGATGGCCTACATTGTAGGCCGAAACGTCGGCACACAATAAATAAGTTACACTTATTGACTGCACTCCCAACTCTTCCTTATATTTTATAGCGTATAGTTTGCCTTTTTACACCCCATCTACAGATAAAATCTTGTAATGCCCCTCGGGACTAAATTGATCATTAATCCCAGCAATACTTTACTGTCTCGGCTTGTTCTCGTGAGTAAATGTATTATTCGCTCGCATTCGGTGGGGAATAAACTAGATTAATATCGCATCTCTTGCAAAAGTTTAGGCGAAATTTCACATCTCCAAAAGAATACTCGATTATGTAATCTAATTCATATTTATGCCTATTTATTTTTATGCCTCAGTCACAACTTGACATTAATAACTAACTGCATTGGAAATTAATAAAGTTTCGTTTAAATTCGACTGTGGAAGATAAATTATATAATTTGTTAACAGCTAAGGATCTATAGACCCTCCAGGTGCCTACCCAGTTTGTATATCGAGGGCACTCTTAATTGAGGGAGAAACTTGGAAAAAAGCGTAATCTAGGACAAATTTTCTTCAAAGGGATGTCCACAACCGTTGTCGTAGAAACACACTCTACCGTGCGCTGAACCAAAGGTCATGGTCGTCGTAATAGAAATGGATTAATATCCTTTCCAACAACCCAAAGACCCGACGAACTGTAGAGAACGTTTGCATTAAATTATTACATTTATAAATACATATTAACATTTCCAAAGAGATTTTTTCGGTACGGTACGGTAAGTTGAGGACATTATTTAACTAACATAGATAAAAGATTTTCGTGAAATTAAAATATTAAACTTTAATAGGAATCCGTAAATAAATCGCTGAGATTTTCTTTATACTGTTTTCTTTACTAAGCTGTAGTAGCATTGACCCAGACCAGTTGCGAGAATTTGTTATTCCGTTTAAAATACAGGCAGGAGGAGTCAGTGACTCCGGAGTGATCTAACGTCTATTTTCAGTACCCACCGAAGGACACCACCTTCAGGGATCAACAGCAGATCGACTTCACCTTGTTTTTTATATATCGACTTAACATCGATAAAGTCACATGTTATTTTAGTAATATTCGTGATAGCTACAACAATGGATTACTCACACATTACAGATAACAATTGTAAAGCGTGACTTAGGTTAGTCACGCGCTAAAATAACAAGCACATGTTCAAACAGAATATAATATATTATATTTGTTTATTTATTTGTGTTCCCTACCTTCATCATCAAGTCCCTGATTATTAATAATTCCCTACTACTCCAGGTCAATTGATTTATTTATTTCGTCTCAGCCTACTCAAGTTATTATAAATAACGATCTATTTATAAATGTTATAAAGGTTCGGCGTTTTGGGTTCAAGACATTCTAGAGACCACACTGTTTCTACAATGGTTGTTAAGGAACATGTCATGCCTCAATGATGTCCGTCATGTCATGCCTCAACCGGCACATTTTTTCCTCCAGTCAAGGGGCATCCTACTGTATATAGGCTTGGTGAGCCAGAGTTCCTACAGTTCCTGCAGTTCCTACAGTTCCTACGTACAGTTCCTACCTACAGTTCCTGCAGTTCCTACCTACAGTTCCTGCAGTTCCTACCTACAGTTCCTGCAGTTCCTACCTACAGTTCCTGCAGTTCCTACCTACAGTTCCTGCAGTTCCTACCTACAGTTCCTGCAGTTCCTACCTACAGTTCCTGCAGTTCCTACCTACAGTTCCTGCAGTTCCTACCTACAGTTCCTGCAGTTCCTACCTACAGTTCCTGCAGTTCCTACCTACAGTTCCTGCAGTTCCTACCTACAGTTCCTGCAGTTCCTACCTACAGTTCCTGCAGTTCCTACCTACAGTTCCTGCAGTTCCTACCTACAGTTCCTGCAGTTCCTACCTACAGTTCCTGCAGTTCCTACCTACAGTTCCTGCAGTTCCTACCTACAGTTCCTGCAGTTCCTACAGTTCCCACAGGATCACCCCGCTCATGTCAAGTTCATATATTCTCTTTATGGAGCCTGTTACTCCATACCGTTGGCTTAGAAGTAGTAATCCCTTCACAGGTTTATCAAACCCTAACCCTTGTATCGTTTGTAATGATATAAGTTATCTTTAATAAGACAACAATCTTCTTATTATTTAAAACTTAAAGCCACAAAAGTATAATCTGGTCAAATAAATCTTCTTTTTTTTTATTCCTTTAATTATTATTTTCAGGCCCAAAAAAGAATTTTTTTTTCTCTTTATATTTCCATCCACACCTGTCAAATACAAGTAATTGACAATCAGCAGATTGGCTGACTGAAGAAAAAAATACAAAGTGACATGGAAGGCATGACGAAGAACAGTAGCCAACAACTACCTCTCCATTGGCTTTCTTTAATTCCCTACTGTAATAGATCCCTCATCCACGTCCTTTTTAGTCTCCTCCTGGTGTTCTCAGGCATGAGAGTAGTGGCCATTTGTTGTATCAATGGGTTTGGGTGTCCGTGTAGTTTTTCTTGAAAGCGTTTGTAGTACGTTCGTATGTGTTCGTCAACTGTTTTTATTTTTAAGTCAGTATGTAGAGTTTTGTTATTGACGTACCATGGTGCATTAGTGATAAGTCGAAGTACTTTTGACTGAAAAGTTTGTAGTCGTTTTCTGTGAGTCTGTTTAGTGATTCCGTAGACTTGTAAAGCATATGTCCAAACTGGTTTTAGTAAGTAAGTGTACGTATTTAATTTCTGTCTTAAATCTAATTTGGAGTTTTTCCTGAATAGCGAGTACATTAGTTTGAGTTTATGATCTGAAAAGAATTAAATCTAAATGAAAAACTAACAAAATAATAAAACTCACTATTAAATAACATTATGTAATTCCCAACGAATTGTTCTCTCCGTTCAGCAATTGTTATTAAATTTTGTTATTTAGTTCAGAAAATTATGATTTATATCACATAAGTTTTTACAGAAAAAAAAGAAACAAATCCGTGTAAAAAAAGGTTTCTACACGATTAATTCTTGAATATTTAAAAAATTGTAACGTTTATATATTATCTTAACCTAGTTTATTTTTCGTTCATTTCAAATATGTTTATAAACACATATTATATTTTCGATAAAATATTTATTAATATGTCAATAAATGGTTTTAATCAAATTTTTGAATAAATATTCATTTAAGTTAATGGAAGCTGGTATAAACATATCTTTATATACATATCTTTTGTAACTAACGAGAGACGAAGGATTATAATATTTATGAGATGAATCATCATACAATTTATATCTTTATTTTACTAGTTTTTCTTTATTCTTCATGTTCCAACCCTTTTTTGTATATGTAAATATTCTCATTTTGTTTCTTTTGTTTACCTCCTCCTTTTTGATTTTCCTTTATATTTTTACTTTACTATCCTTTATTATCTATATTTTATTTTATATGCGTTATTTATAATTTATCATTTCTGCTCATTTTCTTTAATTTTATTAAATCTGTCTTACTTTATTATATCTGTCATTATTTTCATTTTCTTTTCATTATCATTAATTTTGTTATATCTGTCTTTATCTTAATTTTATTATATCTGTCACTATTTTATTTCTTTTCGTTATCATTAACTTTTTTAAATCTGTCTATATCTTAATTTTATTATATTCTGTCACTTTTTTAATATTCGTTATCTTCCATCTTCATATCTACCACTGTTTTAATTTTCTACATTACTTGTCACCATATTATTGTTACTGTACATTTTTATATTTTTTGTTCTGTTTGTTTCTCTCTCATAGCCCTGAAGATGACCTACACTGTAGGTCGAAACGTCGGCACATAATTATAAGTTTATTACTTATTCAGTGTTCTTTTTGACTGCACCCCCCAACTATCTCCTTTACATTAGATTATAATATTTGTTGTTCATTATAAGTCTGGATGACTTTTAACGTTGTAATAAAATCAAATCGCATTCATACATTACAATATCGCAAACCTCTCTGCTACGGATCAATTCATCGGAATAGTTTACTTCGTTTGTAGAAAGTTTCTATTGTACAATGTAGGTTCGATCTCTATTTATAAAGTAGTGAAATCTCATCTAATTGTAAATAAGGAAAAGCTAAATCGCTTCTCAGAATTTTTCTACGAACTATGTCTGAGATTATTCATTATATGCTTTCTTATTTCTGTACAGAATCTTATGGTATTGGTTCCGCAGGTTGTCACTTCGAGTTAAGTCACAACAACTTTCAACATTTCTTTTTGATATTCTCGAAAATGAAAATGATCGTGAGTTTCAGTGTGAAAAAAAGAGTGGAAAAGTGGGAAATTTTTATCTATTGGTAATAATTTTATCAAGAAATGAATGTTTCAACAGCCATTTCGATGTATAGTTGATGATGTATCCTAAACATTATCTGTAACTCGGTTCTTTTCAGATAACAGTAACTGTATATATATATATATATATATATATATATATATATATATATATATATATATATATATATATATATATATATTCAGTAATAAACTAATTTTTGTTTTCGAGAATCAGGGAAAGAATGACATGTTGTGACTTACCTGGAAGCGACAACCTGCGGAACTGATACCCTAACTTTACAATAAACCACTTTACATGATAAAATATGAAGTGTTTTTTTCTTATAAAAAATTGTTTTTAATCAAAACATTTTTCAAGAATGCTAGCTTATAGCTTATGATCTAGAGAAAGGAACTTCTCCGGAAAGTGTGGAGGTTGCAAAATATCTTTTGTAATCCTATTGTACCACTTTAGCTCTCGAGATGGTATTATTTATAAAGTCGTTAATATCAAAAGTGGGGCAAATCCTCTCATCTAATTCTAAACTAAAATAAAGCATTTTCCGAGTTGAGTCAACCAACTCATTTTTTTTTTTTCCGACAACATTAACAAAATATTATCTATATTACTGAAGACTCCCATAAATAGCCTCAGCCAATATTTTTAATCCATTCATCTTGCATTTCTTTCGGTTTCGACCGTGTCGTCAAAGTATTTTAACACTGAATTAACACTGAAATGTTCTTCTACACTTCGGTATTTATAGCTTTCCGAATTCGGAATCCATTCTTCCAATGATCTGATTGGCTGGGTTCCGGAGTTCTCACCAGACAGCTATCATTTTATATTATTAAAAAATATTGTAGTTGTTGAGTTATGCTAGTTGAGATCGGGGCCTTTCTGTAATTCAAAAAATTGCTACTTCAATTATTGTAGAAGATTCCAGCTTACTCTAGAATTATACAAATCCACTGGAGGATGAATACAGTTCGGGGGGCAGTCATAATTAACACGAAATAATTGAAGCATATTTCTAGAAGGACTACTTCCACCCTCCATCAACTATTTTCCTCTCTATACAAATCCTCAATGATAATCACTTAAGACTTGATCAAACGTCAAATAAAATTATTGATGATATAGATACGAATTGTCTAGACCAGCTGCATTTGGAAGTAAGAATAAATTTAAATAATATCAAATCAATACTGAAATAATTTAAACAAATAGGAATTTAAAGTTGAATGCTAATCACTTAATTATAACCAACTCCACTAAATAGAACTATTGGAGCGCCGATTGGACAAGGCAGCGGTAACATGATTTGGATAGCTTCAATGCATACCAATTCCCGGTTAATTTCCTCGAAGAAGTTATTTAGAATGAATAGCGAAAAATGGCGCTAGAACGGCAACCGCTACCGATAAGGCGGAGTTTTGCCGTCTCACCAAAAATAATATTAATCATAGTAACGTTTAATAGTAGAAAAGTATATTTCTATGGTTTGTCATTTTTCTAGAGTAGGTTAAATCCATCGCTAGAGAGAATTGTGAAAATATTTCTATATATACGTACATTTCTTAAATAACGAAAACAAAACATACACCAGCACAAACCATCAATAGTCTGTGTGTGTGTGTGTGGTAGAAATTTTAGTATTTCTTGTATAACCGTTGTGCCGGGAAATGATTTGTCCTAGGCCACACTCAAACGCCATATTTTCCACCTATTTTGGGTACTTGTTTGTTTGTTCATTTAACGTCAATTTATGCCGCTATGGCTAATCGGGCGATGCTACAGTGAGAGCTATAAATTTTGCCTATCCAGGTTTAATTAGGATAGGGATTTTTAACGAGTACCTGACATCGTACAGGCTCGGGACCCCCGATTAACGTCCCTTCCGAAGGACGGCGTAACTAAGGATTTTTTACTCCCTTAAAAAAATCCTAGGGCCACCTGCCGGGATACGAACCCGCGATCTTGGGCTTAGTAGTTTGTTACGCTAACCACTAGACCACAGGTGACCTTCACCTATTTTGGGTATCCACTTTAAAGAGGCTGGAGCCCCAGGAGGGTCTCCAGATTCCCTCAGGAACATATCAAATAAACTCAGCGGACTGGAAACAGCCCCAAGTCTGTGTTTTTTTGTACTGTTTCATTGTACTCTAGGACAAATTGAGGGTACGTCCCCTAGCGTTCCTATTTTGGGTAGCCACTTTATTTATTTTTTTCCACTTCACTAAGTTTGCCAGTAGTTTGATTTAAACCCAGAACTTTCGGCACAGCAACTCCTCTCCCTGATATATAACTATATTTTAGTAAATAAAAAATTAAATTGAACATTAATACTCATTTGTGGTTTTTTTTTCAACCTAAACTAAAAAAAGTCAATAATGAAACCAATAATACTTGAATGGCGACACTTCAGAGACTGATGTCTCCCTGGACCGAATCCTTGTTAGGACGGAATCTCCTCGAATCCTGAAGGACACTGACAGGAAGGGGCAGGAACAACAGAGCCTGTAATCGTGTTAGCTCCACTAATGAGGACCTTTGTATCTCCTCTCTGATTGGTCAGTTCGTATTAGCCGCGTTTGGGGCAGCCTCTGATTGGCTGTTAGGATTGCCAATCTTAATCTCGTATTAAGTAAGAAATAAACAAGTAATGATATTGTCGTAATAATTTTGTCTAAAACATTGAAGATGAAATGCACTGCTTAAATTACAAACTAATATTAAAACTAAATAGCTCGTTTATAAAAAAAAAAGTATATATATTTAACATAAACGTTCAGATTGACGATGAGAAGATTTATTTTCCAATTCAAAGTGAAAATTTTATTTTACTAATCCATAGTGGTGACTTATAATTTTATTAACTTTGCTTTAAGTTCATATTAACGAAGTCACAAATTTGGAGCCTGCAATACACAATTTATCCCACCAAAATAATTATTTTATATATTTTTATGTACTAAATGACAGCAAAAAAGATCAATAATTACTACAATTACATAAGATTGAATACAAATTGTTATTCTTTGCTGCCTGTAATTACTTTGGTATTAAATATTAAATTAAATCATGTTGTCTAAAATGACTGCATTTCCGAATATCTCTCATTTTTTTTCTATTTGCATTAGTTAATGATTGTTTGCATAAATTATTTGCATGATTAGTTTGCATAAATTAATGATTCAATAAATTCTTTCCAGAGTTAAAATCTTTCTATTTTTATGCTAAAGATTTGTATGTTATATTATGTTAAATATATTGTATTAATTAAATATTTGGCTATTATATAGATACAAATGGAAAATATTATGTTTAAAGATAAGGTTATGTTAAAGGTTAAGGGAAGGGAATGTTAAGGTATGGTCTTGGCAGGTAAATGTTAAGTGCGATGCTTAACTTAAGTACTATCACAAAGTTGCCTCTTGTTTAGTGAGGACACTAAATTATTTATAATAATGTAAATCTGTTTGAAAGTTTAACATAATATGTAATTAAAAAGATTTTGTTATTGATAAAGAAAAAAACTTAAAACATCAAATTTTGGAGGGGTGTTAATTTTTTGTTTCTAGAACGATTGCTGAATGTCATTTTGGGAAATAATCTGGAAAGAAACTAAAAATGGAAGTTTAATTATTTTTTAAAACTTTAATTTCATTTTTCACGAAGGTAAAAAAAAAGGTATTGATTAATATATTGCATCAAAACTTTGAACAACTTAATAGACATTATTAATTGAAGCAGAACGTTGAACTATCGGGGGCAGAACCTAGGGGCTACTTCAGCCTCTAGAAAGAGGGTACCCTTAATTGGGGGAACATCTGTCGGTGGCGCAATCTGTCGTTACCCAGGGCAAATCACTTCCCTGCACAACTGTACACTGTACAGTCTCTACTGAGTAATGAACCCAAGACACTTCTAGGGTTGTATTGGTACACGATCTGTTCTTTTTTAATTATTAATAGCATCAAAATAATTGGTTACAGTTGAACATTGGGTAACTCCCTGGATCAAGGGGACAAAAAAAATGTGAATTATTTTTAAATTATTGTTCCATGAGTAGAAATATTAATTAATAAACAAAATATTTATTTTTAATTGTAACAAAATTTAAAACTATCAAACTCAAACCCTCTAGTTTCAAACCTAGCTTCCTCTTCAATTCCCGATAATCCTCCGAGGCGTCTGAAAAGAAGATGGCCCCGTGACCTTCTTATTTGAACTTTGATTTGAGTACTACCAGTGGGTAGTTTCTCTACTTGTCATTCTCATGTCATTATGTAACACGCATTCTATTTACTTGTTGTATAATTGTAATACAGTTGTAAATATCAATAAATAAATTTAAAAAAAAAAAAAAAAAACTATCAAAAGAAAAAATTATACTGAAGTAATCTCCTCTTAAAGTGCGTTTCTTACCTCTAGATCATAATGCTGGTTGTTATTGCTTGCTATGCTTATTTGACAACAGAATATTAGTCGTAAATTGAAAAAAGGTGCAACCATCCTGATAATTCATTATTATTTTTATGCTTTCTGTCTGTATAAACCTATAGGAAAAAAAACTGTACCGCTACAACCCGTGAACGGTTCTGGGGTTCAAGACATGGTATAGACTTTACTGTTCATGGACAATGGAGGTGACTTATCCTAGGTCACGCTCAAACAGCAGATTCCTCCCCCCCCCTTATTTAGGATACCCTATTTTTATAATATTTTATAGAGACTGGGCGAGCCCCAGTAGGATCCTAGATGATCCATCTCCGGCTGCTAACAGACTAAATAAAAGTCTTGCCCGCAGCGGGATTTGAACCAGTATTTCCGGTGCTCTACCACTGAGCCACTCCGATCCCTAAGAAACCTATGGCGAAATGATTATTAAGTTGAACTTTATTTACAGGCAAAGATTTTCAAATCCTTAAAAGCTAAAAGCTTATTTTATAACCCTACTTCCATTTTAATAGAACAAAGAAATTGGACTGCTCAACCGTGAAGGATAAAAGGGAGGGAGTTAAAATTCCTCTTTGGCGATAAATCCAACTTGATCAGAAACAAGGATCTTAAAGCGCGGTTATTGATAAGCAATATATATTTTTTAATTTTATTAAACGTCTCTTCGACTGCTCTTTTCATAAATTTCTTGAATTAACTTCGTAAATTTTAAATATACCTGTATTTTCTTTGAAAGGCAGACATGATTCATTGTTCAAATTAAATCTTTCTATTTGATACTTTTCACATTCAAATAGATGCTTCAGAATCTATCTTGTGTTATTACAACTTTAGCTGATTTGAAAATACAGTCCTAAAATTAGACGATGTGTCTGCTTTGTATATCCTACTAGTAGGCTGCTTATTATGACTCATTCCTTTGACGTTAGGCCGTTTGGAGGGATCCAAGCAATCTTTTATTTGACGGAGGTGGTTTTGAGGAGGAACAAACGTTTTTTAATCGACCTAATAATATGAAATATAATATAAAGAGAAATCCAACTTTATTATAATTCATATTTTATTTGAAAAGAAAAGATATGACCAGCGGACTCGAACCCGGGTCTCCGGGTTCTGACCGAGAAGCGAGCCAGGATGGCCGAGATGGTCAAGGCGCCACCACGGAGGGGTGAAGGTCCCGTGTTCGAGTCCCGGTCATATCTTTTCTTTTCAAATAAAATATTTAAAAAAATTATATCATATAACAATAAAATAAATTATAATTCGTTCGAACTTTTGATTTATTATTTTGAGCGATGTACCTTTTGTAATCGAAGAAGTATAGATATAAAAAAAACCAGAACACAATTTGAGATTTTACATTTCAAGATGACTCTAGAGAGTTCATTCTTTTGTTTGGCCACAATTGTTAGTTGTTTCGTAAAAAAATCAGACCGTTGTAAGCTGATATGTTGCGTTTTGAACTTTACAGCGACAAGGAAAGTCATGAAATCAGATATTTCTTAAATACAATTATTTAAAAATAGTAGTTTTCAAATTTTAAGCGTTCAATCTTTATTTTAGCATTTATATATCTCTATGGAAAATTTGAGTAAGTAATGAAATTGTAAAGGATTAACTATAACAACATAGAAGGAATAAAGAAATTCAAATCCTCAATATAGTTTACAACGATACAAATTGTGAAATCTAATCCACAGCAGAGATAAGAGACTTAATAAAACAGTTAAACCAGTAACATGGAAAAAATACACTATTACGGACGAAGAAATTGCACCCAGGTCTGAAAAAAATGAAGAATTTAGGGAACAGAAGAGCATCACAGCTAATATTTTAAGGATTGATTCAAGTGCTCCAATATGGCCGTAAACTATGGGGAAAAAAATCCAAAGTTCATTATTATGTAAATTGGTGAGTATTATTATTATTAGAAAAGTAACATTTATATGAAAATATTACAATCTAATATGGCTGATATATTACATCTAATATGGCAGATAAGCATGGCTATTATTGCAGCAACCAAATGTATTTGAGTTAGAAATTAAAAATTTCTTATTTTCACTAACATTAAAATAACTATTACTCTGTAAGGTCACCTTTGGTCTAGTGGTTAGCGTAACAAACTACTAAACCCAAGATCGCGGGTTCGTAGCCCGGCAGGTGGCCCTAGGATTTTTTAAAGGGAGTAAAAAATCCTTGGTTACGCCGTCCTTCGGAAGGGACGTTAAACGGGGGTCCCGAGCCTGTACGATGTCAGGTACTCGTTAAAAATCCCTATCCTAATTAAACCTGGATAGGCAAAATTTAGAGCTCCCACTGTAGCATCGTCCGATTAGCCATAGCAGCATAAAGTGAAGTTAAATGAAAAAACAACAAACTATTACTCTGTATATTAACAGTTTTAATTATTTTTAATATCTTTGAACTACAGAAAATCTTTGTTAAAGAGCTAATAAAAAAATATTAGAAAGCTAGAAATAGAATGGGAACAAAAGAGTGCACATACGATTGAAAGTAGTTTTAAGACATAATTATTTTTTTAAATCTATTTCGAAGTTTTATTTGTTAGTACCGAAATGAACTTCAAAGTGAGTCATTAAATAGAATAAAAAGAAGTTAGTAATGACCTAACTGTTGGACCTCGTTCAACTTCTTTCATATATCTTTCTCTCTAGTTATAATTAGACTATATAAATATGTATTTATGTGTATATATGTTTATGTATATATGCTCACATAAATCGCATTTATGTACGAACTGATTGTCAACGGTAAGAACTATATTACTCATAATAACAGTTAAGTTTATATTCTGATGTTCTTGAACTTTTAAGTTCAAGGTACTATTTAAACATTTTCCTCTCATCTGTTGAGTAACACCTTAATCGTTTTACAAGCCGAATTTTTTCTTATTTATTTTTATGACATCAGGTAGTCGAGTGTAAGCGATTTCCTGTACTTAAAGCTACTGTTTGGCATTTCGGTTTTAACGGAATTACATTTTTTTCATACTTGACAATACTGATTCTTCATTTTTTAACTAATAATTTCAAGAAAAAAAAATCATTTTTTTACACAATATACGTCCATTTATAAAAAAGGTAATAATAAACGAACAAATACAATATGAACTAAAGAATCATAAATGTTAAAATAAATCCCGACTATTCATAAACATTAAAAAAATTAAACTATAATACTGTTTAAAAATAAGGTCACCTGTGGTCTAGTGGTTAGCGTAACAAACTACTAAACCCAACATCACGGGTTCGTAGCCCGGCAGGTGGCCCTGGGATTTTTTTAAGGGAGTAAAAAATCCTTAGTTACGCCGTCCTTCGGAAGGGACGTTAAACGGGGGTCCCGAGCCTGTACGATGTCAGGTACTCGTTAAAAACCCCTATCCTAATTAAACCTGGATAGGCAAAATTTAGAGCTCCCACTGTAGCATCGTCCGATTAGCCCTAGCAGCATAAAGTGACGTTAAATGAACTAACAAACAATAAACTAACTGTTTAAAAATTCTAAACTACAACTTCTAAATGTACAAAAAAGAAACAAATAGAGAAAACAAAAAGATAAAAAAAAAAATGAAAATATTATAGTAATAACAAGAATGCGACATTTCATTACAAACCTCCTGTTACTATTCAAGTTTTTATAAATTTAACAATTTCAATAATGCAAATAATATATACCATGTTTAGGCAAATAATAATTATAGAATGAAGCATCCTAATCATATATGACTTCATGTATTCAAAATATTTACTAACGTAGACAACCCGAATGTAAATAAAATATTATTATTGATCGATAACAATGTAATACTAAAATGTTATCTGAGATCTGCCATATATTGTTTTATTCTATTGTATAGCATCAAATATACAGTCAATTTAATGTGAGAGGTCTGTTGTACTGTTTTTATTTCATTTTCATATATTTGTCAGAAGTCTCATCATTCTGAAAATGATTTTTATTTTCCATATCACTTAACCCACTCCGTTGTCCTGAAGTATTAAAATTAGTTGTAATTAAAAAAAATCAACGAGGTCATGAGTATTTACAAGAGGAAAGAGTAGGATGGGAAATAATTGTTGTGAGAATGGAAGAATTTCCCCTTAAACGTGAAATATAAATATGAAAATGGACTACATTTTCTGTCCATAATTTAAAATATTACGTGTATAATTTAACTAACAAAAAACATATTTGAATAACGCTACCCATAAAAATCTCTCTACCAAGGTAATTTGTTATAAATCAAATCATAACATTTATTGATTGATTGACATTTTATAATCATAAATAGAAATGTAGATATAAAAAAATGGAAAATTTCGTTCAGTTGTATGTTGAACGTCTTGGTGGTGGGGTGCTGTCTCATGTTCGGAGCCTGTTTGGGCTGTTGATCATTGGGATGTATTGCACCTTTTTCTTCGAGATGCGATTCACATAACCCCTTTTTGATTTTGGTGTCTTGATAATGCCTGAATAGGCGAAACGTCGACTGGTAAGTAGGTGTATTTTTTTAAACATAAGGCTTTGCATTGTGGTTTTTCCCAATTGCATTATAATAAATAATAGTGTTTCTTTTTGAGTTTTTGGCTCTATTTTAGTAAAAAAATGGAAGTTATCCCCAAGATGAAAAGAAATAAAAATGAAACACATTTACTGTCCAACTACAACACAATTACTGTAAAAATGTTTCGCCTATTGTAAACATTAATAAAAATTAAATAATAATGATATAATGTTACCGACAAAAATCTCCCTAACATTTGGTAATTTGGTACGAATCAAATCACGATTTCTATTTTTTATAACCAGAAGTTTGTTAAAAGGCAAATCGCCGTAATTTACAATAATTATGTTTATTATCCCCGAAGCTAGTGATGACTGACCCTGGTTCGCCGCTGACCTTGCAGAGATCGTCACCATTACAGTACACTAGCTCCTAAGTGATGACACTACTACTACATCCGGAGGGAACCCCTTGTAGGTACCTCAGGAGTACACGACGAAGTAGAGGTGAACAGGTACACAAGTACACAGATACACGGGTACAGACAGAGGTACTCACCGAAGGAGACGCGATGCCGACGACCCGGAGGCTAGGACTGCCTCTTCCCCACTTCCTGCAAATCTCTTGCTTTCTTTCTTAAGACGCGTTGCATCGCTTCCACTATCGCCTTTATTGCTGCTACTCTTTCACCTTCAGATTTAGTATAGCTTGTTCAGTTCCGTGTACGTAGTAAAGGAAGTATGTATTGTAACTGCAGAAATTTTTCATTTTCAATTTCAGCAGTTATGTGCAATTTGACATTCACTGAAGCCATTTTAATTACTTTCTTTGAGACTTCTATAAGTAACTTCTGTAAGTGCCTTTCCCAAATAATTAAAAACATTTACCCACAAAACTTTGAAATTCTCTAATTTTTTGTTGTTTTTGTTACTTGATCACCAGTACATTGCTTAAGTTATAATAAAATTAATTATTATTTTTCCCGAAAAATTAATTAACATTATTATGTTGAAGGAGATATTAAAATACTAATCGTAATTATTGTTATTTGACATCAAAGCAACAGAAGAAGAAGAAAAATCAATTCAGAACTATGTATTTCTGGCATATTTGGGGAACAAATAATATTAATACTATATGGAAATGGCTTACTTAGATTATTTATTCAGAATTGATACTTTATTTTAAACTTTAAACTGTTTTTAACTCCTACCAACTGATGAAAGAGATACATGAATAAGCTAAAATTCATCTGTCAATGTTGCTTCAAAAGAAATATCTTTTATTTTTTAAATTTTTTATTTTTTAAAGAGAAAAGATAGGCCCTCGGCCGCGATTTGAACCCGGAACCTTTGTGGAGACAATATTTAATATTTAAAACTCAAAAAAATGACCAATAATTATAAAAAAATAGAAATATCTTTTATTTTGTATATATATGTTGCAATATTGCACAAGTATTTTTAAAATTTAATATTTAGTAATTTTTCACAAATTTGATTTCGATTCAGTGTTGAATTTATAGACACCAATTCCTGATTTATTCTCTAAAAGTTTCCAACCAAGTTACCTGCTATGCATACAAGATATTTTTACCGAATAGCCATATTGTTCCAACTCTTTATATTTCGCTGTACTGTAATTTCTAAAGAATGACTTAGGGCGCGCTTCGATCGAAAGTTATTGATATATTTTATTTGTATACATATATAGCATACATAGTATTTGTGAAAGGACGAAATCGATAAATGTAAATAGTAAATGATTAATGTTAGGATCAACGAAAAGATAAATTTGTTTATTTGTGTGATAACATGGTGATTATATTGTAGCTAATTTTATGTGTGATGTGATTCTACCTCCGTTAGCATCTTCCTTCTTTTTTTTTTACTTTTTTTTGTATTTTAATATTCACAAATGCCGTAATACAAATAAAAAATAACTTAGTATGGATATGGAAATCACGAACACAAATAATACTAACTAGTAATTAAGTATTATTTTAATGTTATAGTTACATTATTCTAATGCAATCACATTCCGTATCTATATCGGTAATTAAAAAACAACATTAAAAACAAAAACCTGTACCGTAACATGTCTTGGGTTAAGTACATGGTAGAAACTGTGCTGTTGGACAACGGTTGTGAAGGCAGGCGGTACGTCGCTTTATAACTAATATAATCGCTTCCGTCGCTATTAACAGATTTAATCATTTTTCCGCCACTGGTGGATTTTAACCTGCAGCATAGCAATTTGTCACTCTACACACCGAGGAAAAATAAATACATCATTATTAAGATCTAGGGTATGAATGTGTACATTTGATTTTATTTTTATTATTAGTATTATTATTATTATTTATTTTATTTTATTATTATTATTATTTTTTTTTACTTTATTTTTTTTATCATTTCCGCATTAATTTCATTCTGTTACCGCATATACATATTTATTTATTTTATTTTGTTTATATTATTGTTTTGTTATGGAATGACTGTAAGCTACACAGCACTATTACTTATTGCCCACAAGTGGCAGATTGTAATATGTCAATAAAGTGTTAATATAAAAAAAAAAAAAATTATTAAACGTTAAATTATGTATAAAATATTTTAATAAGATTTTTATTTTCAAAATTTAATTCATTCGTTTGATTAATTTTTCAATGAAACAAAATGTTACTGTCGGTGGAATGTGAGTTAGTGTACCCTTCGTGCAGTCTTAAGCCTATAAATACAAAGGCAATATAAACACACATGCAACAAACCCACTATTTAAAGAAACCACTCATCGAAATATGAATTAATAATTTTCTCAATCAAAACTATTATGTTGGATACATAAATTATTAAACCATCTTGAAACAATTTCATACTCATTGCTATTGTCATTTTTAAAAATAATTTCTGGCCCTTCAATAAAATCTTATATACCCCTTGGTTGATATTTCCTAATTAATCTTGAAAATTATCCGGCCACTACGACCGCCATAAAGCCCGTTCAAGATCCTCAGGCAGTTTGAGTAATCTTATCCCGGTTTGAGTGTGCTGGGAGTTGCAGGATAAAACTTAAACCCGCTCCGTTGGAGAACGATTCGCCAAGCAATCGTAAATTTTACGATCCCTTCTGCCGGATATCTCAGCCTCCAGAATCCTCCGCTGCATCTTATCTCTTCTTTTTATTTCCACATCCTCCGGACTGGAATACTATTCGCCCTTAGTTGCTGGACCTAGAGCAATCCTCTGACTATTGTTAAAGGAGATGGTCAAGGCGATTAAGTTATGAGCTGAGTTGCAGCGCCAAAATGTTCAAATCCGGCTGTGGAGGATAAATTATTTAATCTGTTAACAGCAGCGGTTGAATCCTGCTGATTCTGAAGAACCTCACAGGGTTCACCTGCACAAACGTTGTCCAAAAAACAGTACAGTCTCTGTCTATACTGAACCCACAATACGTATACTGTAGTTATACAATGTGTTTTTAAATTGTTTTAATTAAAAATAAATAAAATGCAATAAAAGTCAGTCTGAGATGGACAGAATAAAGAAGACTATGGACTAAGAAAAGAATTAGTTTATGGGAAACATTTTTGTTAATTTGTTATTTCGACGCTATCAAACTATTGCAAGATATTGCAAGATCACAAGTTAAAACATAATCGTAAGGAAAAAAAATCAATTATAATTTTCGGCTAAGTCGATTTTAACTCACACCCCCCCCCCACACGCGTGTAACTAGTTTAAATAAGCGATAACAACTTCATACAACTTTGGGCTAGAACGTGACATCTAAATGACATCTACACATCACACAAACATTGGCCTTTTCTGAGGATTTTTATTTTATTTTTGTTTTTTTACCATTTTAAGAAACACAAAAATTTTATGAAATGAGTTGTGCACCTACAGCCCCGTTGAAGATTTGATCGAAGTTTGTCCAAGAATAATTGATTGCACCGAGGGAAAGCGGAGTCATGCCATTCTTGTAGTTTGCGGCTTGAAATTATATCATAATACTTTGATTATATTATATTATATTATATATTATGACTTATAATATAATATATTATATTATATTATTATATTATTATATTATGACTTATATTACTATATAAGCAATTTCAAGCCAATGCCTGACTCGGCCATTTCTTAATTAGGACAAATATCGACTTAAATACTTACTCACCTTCGCTGCAGATATATTTCCCTTACACTATATATATATATATATATATATATATATATATATATATATATATATATATATATATATATAAATATATATATATATATATATAGCCAACGAATACCGTGAGTGAGCCACTAAAAGAAATCACATCCAAGTTTAGTTCTAATGAAAGTAGGAAAACAATTAGAAGAAAGTAACCGCATCAAGATAAACAACCAATTGATGTTATCACATTCTGTTATCTCTAGCAGCTCCTTTCCTTGAACTAATTACCATCTGTTATTAAATATTTCTTAACCATTTGCTAATTAGAAGAAATTTTTAGTTTGGTACAATAGACTCATTACAGATGATTTGTAGACCGATCATATCGCAATTTTTACTAGAAAGTTTTGGAACCTAATAATTTTAGGGGGCGTGGGCTGCTGATTTTAACTATATTAATTAATTTTTTTTTTAAATTTATTTATTGATATTTACAACTGTATTACAATTATACAACAAGTAAATAGAATGCGTGTTACATAATGACATGAGAATGACAAGTAGAGAAACTACCCACTGGTAGTACTCAAATCAAAGTTCAATAAGAAGGTCACGTGGCCATCTTCTTTTCAGACGCCTCGGAGGATTATCGGGAATTGAAGAGGAAGCTAGGTTTGAAACTAGAAGGTTTGAGTGGGAATGAAGTTTGCTATGAAAGGATAGATACCGGTTTCGGGCCAAATCAGCAACAAAAGGGACATTAAGGTCGTTATGGATGACTTTATTCTTAACAAAATAAGGAGCATTGAGGATTTTACGAAGGATTTTGGATTGTAGGGATTGGATACGAGAGGAATTCGATGGCTTAGTGGAGCCCCATAGCTCTACTCCGTAAGTCCAAATAGGTCGTATGATGGTCATGTAGATGAGTCTTTTGTAGTTAATTGGGAGCTTAGAGCGTTTGTCTAGTAAGTATTGAAGTAGCCTGAAACGTCGAGCGGTTTCTTGTCTTTTCAGTCTTGTATGAGGATTCCAGGTTAATCGTTTGTCGAGGTGCAACCCTAAGTATCGGATCTGTTCTACAGGCACCAGTATTAAATAATTAAAAATTAAAACCACGTGACTAGTGTTGAATTTTTAATTTAAATATAAAAACGTGGCACCTGAGGCTTCACTTCAAACTGGAGACAATCCTATCTCACACTCCCTATTTCATTATCCAGTCTTTCCCCATAGACAGTTTTTTCTCTATTCCGCATGGCTCAGAAATTTCTCAGGAGTACCGCAAGGATCGATGCGTGCATTTTTACTATTTCTATTAATAAATAATAAATAAAAAATAGTATATAAATATATAATTCCTAATATGCGAACATTTATTTTTAAAATTAATTAAAATTCAAAAAGAGCTCTTTAGCCACGAAAAAGAAAACTAAAGATAGAGGATGAGAATCCTCTAAAAATTCGCTAGTTCTATGGCCGCCTTAAAATTGCTACATTTGATACATTAACAATTATTGAAAATCAAACATCAGTTTTCTTATCCTCACTGGCCCATGGCATTGGACTTGTTACAAGAAAATGAATTGAAAAGGTTTAAATGATAGGTTCTTTATTTTTTATCTTCATAAGCGAAAATTTCTTTAGAACAATGCCGATACGTAGGATTACATCTTGACAAACGTTCAACTTGACCCCTGATACTGAAATGAAAAGACAACTGTTCGAGGTATCAGGCTACTTCAACATTTACTGGACAAACGCTCTAAGCTCCCAATTAATTACAAAAGACTCATATACTGCTATAGGTGACAATAAGGGGCCTAGGCCAGGTAAAGTAAAATGATCCTTAGGATTCATTACTTCACTTTGAAGAGAGGGGGCAGTTGTCGAGAAGGAGCGGACAAGGCAAGAGGCAAGAAACTGGATGAAGAATTGCAGAGACACAGCGAGTCACATATGGCATCCCCCACATATAGCACATATAGTTTTATAAGTTAATTGTAAGCCACGATCAGTACAAATAAATATCATTTTATCCAATAATTATTATTGTTTCATAAACAACTCCCGATCAGTCAGCCACGTCAACCTTTGGAAAAGAATAAGAAGGATTTGTCTGTTAGCTATTAATGTTATAGGTTTAATATATATATTAAGTATAATGATCTCAAGGTGGCATCCCATTTTATTATTTAAATCTAACTCAGATCATGCGATCTGACTTTTCCTTGAGAGCATAGCTTGGGCACTAACGCTAGAACATAGCAATACATTACAATTATAAGACCTATTAGAATTTACGGAGTAGAGTTTTGGGGCTCCAAGCTCTCGTATCGAATTCCTCTCGTATCCAATCCTTCGTAAAACCCTTAATGCTCCTTACTTTGTTTCGAATAATCCAGTAATGTCCCATTTGTGGCTGATTTGGTCCGAACTAGATACCAATCTTTTCATGAAAAACTTTATTCCCACTCAAACACAACTACTTCTTCAATTCCTCCAAGGCGTCTGAAAAGAACATGGTCTCGAGACCTTTCAAGTTGAACTAGTTATTTGATTATTACCACTGGATAGTTTCTCTAATTGCCTTTATCCATGCCAATATGTATCAATCCTTCCATTTACTTGTTATATTGCTTTAATAAAGTTGTAAATTAAAATGAGTAAATTAAAAAATACCATTAATAAAAAAAACAAAAACAGAACAAACAGTATTAGTCCCATGAAGGGGAAGAGATTCAACAAATTATTGTTCCCCTCCTGCAGGCATCCTGAGACAATACGAAAACGGATGTGAGATCTTCGACGGCTGACGACCCGCGTTCAGGATTTCCTCAGTCGTGACGATTGGATCAGATATCTTGGACAGTACATGTTTGATTAATAATACATCTATAATAAGCTGTGAGCCAACGAGCCGTGGCTTCATAGTACACTAATGGTGCTCCACCGTGAACCCTGAACTTGCGGTGGATCGTTCTGCAAGTTCCGTTTCTACCGAAGTCGGAGGTCAATGATGACTGATTAGTCATCGAAGGTGATTAATGATAAGGAATAGATTTGTCAATGACGATTGTCAACTGCTAAGAATAGGAAAGAATTGATACAATCAATATGACTTACAATTTGGAGGATTTCTTGCAAATGAAGCGATTGTATTAAAGGGGATAAAAAGATCGTAAAAGTGGACCCTTTTGAACATAGTATGTGTAAGAGAAAAAAAAAGAATTTAAGAACGAAATCATTTAAATTTTCTCTTTCGAGTTTACGTAGCCAATCGAATTTAACATACTTAATTGGCGTTTCGTCGCATAGAATGGAGGACCATAGAAATGTTGTAATAAAAGAAATAAATTTAGCTTGAAAATTAAGTACAAGGTAATAAACTGAAAGGAAAAAGGGTAAGAAAAAGATCAGCTCACCTGAATATCTGTATCTTCTATAATCTAAATGGTAGATGATAAAAAACTGAATGTGTACATTTTGCGGTAGCCGACTAAAGGTAGAAATAATGTAAAAAATTAGTAAAAGCAGCATAAGGAGGAGTAATTCAAAGAAAAAAAAAGTTAGATGATACCTGAGTGGTTTCTCTAACAGGTTCGCGTGTGTAATGAAAAATCGCAGGCTTTTAATAATAATATAGGAGAATAGGTAATGGTGTAAAAGGTAAAGAAAGGAATAAAAAATACCTGAACAAATCTTCATACACACAAAATGTATTAATGTAGGCATGTGGCTACCACTAGAGGCATAATTGTAACTGAAGTTCTCATCTAAAACACCGCTCAAATTAGACTACGTCTTTTAAAAAGTTCCAACCGCCAATTTGCGAGAGAACAAGAAACTAAGGGCGCTAGCAGTTCAAATTAAAAGAGGTGGGGGTTTAACACTAGGAAAAATTGACTGTAAGTCTATGATATCTTACGACTCTAGGCATAATTAAAAAATAAATTAAATTAATTTATAGTAAAAGAAAACGTGCCGAAATACGGCACAGTATGTTATATAAATCTTTTTAATTATTTGAGTAATGGACTTGTGCCTATTAAATTATATTTTGCATTGATAAATCTGAATGATGAAACAAAAAAAATCCTCCTCCCCCCTCTAAAAAAAAAGCGACAAGGTATATTCGTTATTTTAATTTGCTACGGCGATATAAATTATATAAAAAGAAAATATTTTCTATAAACGTTGGTCACATTTCAAATCTTGTAGAATATTAATTACCAATATCTAGCAACATTTATTAATGAGTACAATTTTATATTCCAGATAAATACCCTAAACTCATATCACTGTCAGTTCAACGGTTACTCGAGATGGACGAACACAGGCTAAAAATAAATGTTCTGGTCCATTTGTATGTAATGTTGGGGGCTAATGTAACAATACAATCCCCCGAAACACTTGTATCGTATAGTTTTATTCATAACATATTTATATTACGGAAAGTATAGTATGCAAACTTTATAGCTCTCTGATAAAATTATGTTAAACTCGCGAAACATTGAAATGCAGAATCTTTTTCTTGCAATAAGCTTGATTGCAGTTGTAACTATCCCACTTGGGAAAAAAAAAACAATTACATTTAATGGCAACTATTACAGTAAATATCATTTCACTTATTAGCAAGACTATAGTAATGCTGTACATTACTAGTATTATCTGCGTGGTTACGATTGGCAATAAACCTTCGAGTTAACTAATTCAGTTCCCATTACTGTTGTAGTAATAATAGGGAGCTTCTCTCTTGCTCGCTATTCTGAAATATTCCTTTATTACTTGATCACGCTCACCCGCCAGGTTTTTCCCAAATTCGGGGTCCCCAGTTCCTAGAGGCTGGGTGAGCCCCAGGAGTGTCTGTAGACCCCACAGGATACATCCATCCCTCTCAATTCGGGGTCCCCAGTTCCTAGAGGCTGGGTGAGCCCCAAGAGGGTCTGTAGACCCCACAGGGTCCATCCATCCCTCTCAATTCGGGGTCCCCAGTTCCTAGAGGCTGGGTGAGCCCCAAGAGGGTCTGTAGACCCCACAGGGTCCATCCATCCCTCTCAATTCGGGGTCCCCAGTTCCTAGAGGCTGGGTGAGCCCCAAGAGGGTCTGTAGACCCCACAGGGTCCATCCATCCCTCTCAATTCGGGGTCCCCAGTTCCTAGAGGCTGGGTGAGCCCCAAGAGGGTCTGTAGACCCCACAGGGTCCATCCATCCCTCTCAATTCGGGGTCCCCAGTTCCTAGAGGCTGGGTGAGCCCCAAGAGGGTCTGTAGACCCCACAGGGTCCATCCATCCCTCTCAATTCGGGGTCCCCAGTTCCTAGAGGCTGGGTGAGCCCCAAGAGGGTCTGTAGACCCCACAGGGTCCATCCATCCCTCTCAATTCGGGGTCCCCAGTTCCTAGAGGCTGGGTGAGCCCCAAGAGGGTCTGTAGACCCCACAGGGTCCATCCATCCCTCTCAATTCGGGGTCCCCAGTTCCTAGAGGCTGGGTGAGCCCCAAGAGGGTCTGTAGACCCCACAGGGTCCATCCATCCCTCTCAATTCGGGGTCCCCAGTTCCTAGAGGCTGGGTGAGCCCCAGGAGGGTCTGTATACCCCACAGGATCCATCCATCTTAACAAATTAAATATATTGCACAGCTTAAGTAATTCAACTTTTTTACGGACAAAAAGTATATTCTATATAAGCTTTGAAAAGTTGGATTAAATATTCCAAATTGGTTGCCTTTAAGCTCCCGAGTTACTTTTTCTATTTTTTAGTTTTTTTATTTCAAAAGTTCTTAATGCCGCCGAGTTTTAAAGTCCAACTTCAAGGCTTGTTTAAACTTTTAAAAGCGTCCATTTGGCTTTTGAACACTCCCCAGGCTCCGAGTTATTCGTTCCATTCACTTAAAAGTTTAGACCTTATACATGACACATATCAGGAAAATTTTTAGAATTTTGTTTTAAACTACGATAATATCCTTTATATTTGTAATTGTATTTATTATGCAGCGTTATTGGATAAATGAATGAAATATGTAGAGTATAATAGAGGTATGTGTTACAAGCATCGGGTACGTTAAGTTTCTCATTAGTATAAACCATCTTCGCATATCAACACCATTACAACTTTATTTTGTTACTAATGTTTTTAAACCCAACAACCAGCGAGTAATTAAATGATGGGTACATTGCTATCTACAGTGACAAGAAAACGCTTACATTTTAGGTCAACCGATAATTAATTTTCAATTTTTGTTTGTTACCACTTTAGGTAGAGTGCGCCTCCGAAGTGGAGCGCTGAGTTGCCATGCTCCTGGGTTCGAATCCCGCTCCCTGACAGACTTATCTTTATTCTTTCGACGGCCAGGCGAACCTCCTAGGGGTCTCCCAGCCTCTAATAGGGTACCCAACATAAGGGGAAACAATATGGCGGTTAAGACTTATCAAGGACAAATCTTCTCCCAGCACAACTGTCCAAGAAGCCGTACAGTCTCTACCATGTATTGAACTCAAGACTCTCTATGGGTTCTGTTGGTACATTTTTTTTTAACCACCCGCTTACTCAAATATATCATCTTTAATCATAACGCCCAACGTTATCCATCGGCAGATAGATTCAATCCATCTTTGAATTTCATCGATGTAATTATTTTTGTATAGGTACTCGAAATAGGGGGGGGGGGGGGGGCAGGCTGTTGAGCATGATCTAGGACGAATGACCTCTCAGGTGGCTATACTTTTTCCAATTATCGTTATATTCCAACCCATTTACACAAAAACCTCGATAAATTATATACCTAAACCTTCCTGGTGAATCACTCTATCTATTGGTGAAAACATCATGAAAATCCGTGCAGTAGTTATTGAGTTTACCGAGAACAAACGCGGCCGAGGACTTTGTTTTATAATATGCATAAATTAAAAATTGTATAATAAATAAATCTTAGTTTTATTCTATAACTTATTATAATGCAATTGGGAAAAACCACAATGCAAAGCCTTATGTTTCAAAAATACACCCACTTACCAATCGACGTTTCGCCTATTCAGGCATTATCAAGACACCAAAAACAAAAAAGGGGGTTATGTAAATCACATCTCGAAGAAAAAGATGCAATACAGCCCAACGATCAACAGCCCAAACAGGCTCCAAACACGAGACAGCACCCCACCACCAAGACGTTCAACATACAACTGAACGAAAGTAATACGCAACCAGCTGGGAAGGTTATAGAATCAGCTGATCCACAAAACATATCAAGTAATATTAACCTATAAAATTTATACATATTAGCAAAGTTAGCCAAATTTTTCTTTTAAAATATTTAACGTTTCCGAATAATATTGGTTCAAATTTCTGCAATCTGTTTTATAATTTACCGAAATGTCAATCTTTTGTGCAATCTGCATGGCCTCGAACAACTTCCTTCTAGAGACATCACTCTCTTTTTTTTATCAAGACACCAAAAACAAAAAAGGGGGTTATTAAGGGGGGGTAATAGTGTTTCTTTTTGAGTTTTTGGCTCTATTTTAGTGATTTATTCTATAACCTTATAAAAAAGGACTACGAATTGACATTTTTGAGTTAAGCTTCAGTAGCAATTGTATTGGTTGAAGCCTTTCAACACAGGAACGACATATCTTATATCCCATGATGTGATATGATGAGGATTTTTTTTTTTTTTTAAATTTTAGTAATCATTTCTAGGAATGCTGGCATTGAAATTTTTTAATGCTTTGCTTTACCAATACCCAAATTTTAATTTTTTTAACTCATCTGGTTAAATTTAGACAAGACTTTCTACCTCTATACCTATACCTCTATAAACCTATATACCTCTATTGAAAATTATTTTTTTTGAGTTATGAAAATGTTCTTTTGAAGGAGCGATATAGAAAGATTTGAACTAAAATATCATAAAAATCATGAATTCTGATACACTTTATGTAAAAATGAGGCTGATTTTTCTTTTGTAACTTCGATATTAAAAACTTGATAAAAAAATGAATCATGAATACAAATATATTGTTACGGTCAGAGAGAGAAAGACGGGCGGAAGGGATTAACGTCTTAAGCCCATCGACTGGAGAGATTAAGATGGATTAGAACCATCTGGAATATCCGAGAACGGTCACCCCCACTACCGGTGTCCAAGAAACAGTACCGCTCTACCACGTACTGAAGCCAAGACCTCCTTAAGAGTAGTAGTAGTACAGGTGAGGTCATAACAATACAAACTGTAATAACTATTTATAAAAAATAACAAGTAAATCTTAAAGGTCAGAGGCGATCCTTAAGGACCTTCTCATGGGGTTTCCTGAGTCCTTTCCACATCCTCATTAGTAACAGTTCTTCTACCCCGTGACGTACTCTCGCCATATTTACAACATTACTACGAAAGGAAAGTGGCGCCGTAAAGTTCCCATGAGGTCATTGTTCGATAAGGCAGGGGCGTCATTAGCTTCGTAGTATTCTATAGTAACTAAGTTAGTAGGCTGAATGGGAGAGGCGTAATGGAAGTCTAAATATAGGTTACGTGCTACTTCGTAGGTTACTTGGTACTCCCACCTACGTTTTGGTCAGTGCTTCGGTTAGTGCTAGTTAGTTTTATGGTCAAATTAAATAAAATAATCGATATATTCAAAAAAAATATTAACAATGTCCGAGCAGTAATTCGCTCCTTCAAAAGAACGACATAACTCAATTTGACATTTTCAGGAGCAATTAGTTGAAAGTGATTAATTCAGGAACAGATCTGATATTCTATTTCCAACACGTTGGTTTAATTTAAACAGTTGGAGAAGACGCTCCTAAGTAAGTCAACAAATATTAAAGTTGACAAGTGGTTCACATTTGGGAACTGACGAGTTAATAAACTCATATTTTTAGTATCAATCGGGGATAATCCCAATCGACTATGATATTATCTTTTTCTAATAATTTTAAAAATACATTGTCATTGACTGTTTGCCTAATAATGAGCAATTTATAATTCTTGTTTTTTTCTGTTGTAGGTGAGTGGCATAACCGGAAGTAATCGAATATAAGGACGATTGAGCATGTAAGAAACATCGCACTTATTTTATTTGTGTAATTAAAAGAAATAATAATAGTTATGGGTCAATGTTATCCTCCTTGCAATACTGCTCCTTATGGCATCTTGGAAGTGATAGATTTTTAAGGCAGAGGTATCAATTAAAATTTTACAGAGAAGTGTCGAATTTTTATTTCAATCCTCTAGTCCTTACAAGGGTACTTAAATATAATGTGGTAAAAAGAACTGTGAGGCTCCACAAATCTGAAAGTCTCGAGTTGACGGATGGGAGCAATGATGACCTCGTTATGTAGATTTGTACGTGGACATCATAATAATGGATATTCCTCAGGTCCAGCCGGTTCACTGTAACCGTGAAACTTAGCATTTCCTATACTTTGTCTTCCGAAAAAAAAAAAAACTTTCAAAAATAGCAACGAATAATTCATATATTTATACATAATTCATTGATTTATCTTAAGTTAAAATATATTATGAAACAGAATAGTTTTAGATATACACTTAAACATGGAATGGAATAACTTTCATACTCGTAAAATCTTTAACGCGATGTAAATTGAGTATTTCCATGTCATGAATGGATCCTATTAGTACGGTATTTTTAGTTTGAATATTAAATCCTACAAAAACCTTTGGCCATGGAAATGGGTCATATTCTTAATTTTATTACATTAATAACGACATCCTAATTTTCAATGTTATAATTTGACAACTTTTCTACTTGCGTTTCATCTATTTTTTCTAAAAATGTATGCCGAGTTAAAGTTCTAGCTCGCCTGAGTCAAGTAATCATTTACTTTATCAGGCGTGAGTCGACCCTGGGCTCTGATGACACTTCCGGGGCATACCTTCGTCCTAAGAAGTCGGTACCTGGTTTGTGGTAAACAGAACTCGATTTAAATTAGGAATAGGAGTTTCAACTGTGACGAGAAAAAAAATAAAGGATGCCTCTCTTCTCGTGCTTTAAGTAAACTTTGAGAAATTTCTTTAAATACTTTTTTGCGATTCACCTTCCCCCTCCCTATGTTTGTATTTACTAAACATTTCTTTCTGTTTAACCTGTACCACTCCAACCCATGAAAGGTCTGGAGTTCAGTACATGGTAGAGACTGTACTGTTTCATGGACTACGGTTCTGCAAGGAGGAGACGTCCTAGGTCACGCTCAAGCGCCAGATTTCTTTCTGTTTGATTATTTTAATTTAATAAGAAATGCTACTTTTTTTCTGCCACATTTTGGCTTTAATTTACTGTAAATATTCTTTATAAAAATAATTTATTGAATATTATGAAATTTTTGTTTTATTTTATTATTTATTTAGCTTAATTTATTATTACTTAAATTTAAACTTTATTATTTGGTTTATTTATTTACTTGTTTTTGGCCGTTATATTTCTTTCATAGGATCAACGTTAAATCGCTAAAAAATAAAGTTACCACGTTGATGACACTTTATTTATGATTTCTATATAAAAAGCCAATCAAATTTATTCAGTTTATAAAATGACAAAACTAATTACGGTAATTAATAATGACAAAAAGAACTGTAAAAATAATAATAAATTCTTTATTGGCTTTAATGTATAACATTGTGGCCATTGAGTCTGGCCCACTTAGTGTTAATTTTTAGTAATTAGTAATTAGCATATCGTCACTTAATTACAGTTATTTTCATTTACAGTTAGATAATATCTACAATATGTAAATATTTTACAATAATTAAATAATCAACACTTATTTAATAAATAAATAAACAACATTTTTAGTCAGAACAGAATAGTATCAATTATAACAAAAGAATAACAATCTTCCAAACAAATAACGCAAATAAGGCATATACCTAAGGAAATAGATAAATAAAATTACAATTACAATTAAAGTATTTAGGTACTAACCCGCTGATACTTTATTGTAACAGTTATCTTATTCTTCCTATACGTTACAATAAAGATATTGTAGAAGTACCCGAAACCATAAACCACAATGAAAGCCCGGATTCCGAATTTTTACATATAAACTGAAGATAGAAAAAAATGTTGTTTAATTTTTCCACGCTGTCCATAGTGAGTACATTTTGAAGTGATAATTCATCCTCATGCTGGACAATATATTTTTGCAGAAATTGTTTCCGTGTGTTAACAAAAAATTTACAATGCAATATTATATGCTTCAAACTATTGAATATGGTCCCATGGGACCACTGACATTTTTCATCAGTTCTGAGAACACAGGTGTTGTTCCTATAAAATATTTTCAGGCATTCAGGGTTTGAAATTCTTATTTGACTCACGGTTCTTAATTTTTCAATGTTTATCTTGAATTTTAAATAGCTTTCAGGTTCAGGGTTGGTATAGGTGCAAATAGTTCTGTATATTGGATTGTAATTTGAGTTAAGAGCTCTATCAATATCCTTCGACAGTAAATGATTTGTTACTTTTTCAAGAATAACATGTTTATTAGCTAATAAAACATTGGGGTCATGAAAATCTGCAAAATATTCTTCAATATGATGGGTTGTAGCTACCATTTTAAGTTGTGAGATCCAGTTAAAAGTCAAGTCCTGTTCTTTCTTATCTAGCTCCACAAGTCTATGACAAAAAGAACATGTATATAACAGCCCACGAAGGACCTCAGGGTACAGATACCATTACATTAAACAGATTTAGTACGTGGTAATCACTGTAACTGTCGTTTTGATGACAACGGTTATGCAGGCAGTTAATTTGTCCACGATCCGATTTATAGTTCCATTTAATTCTCCAGTGGACTCTTATTCTGACCGAGTGTTCTAAGCTATGCCCTATTTTAGAATAGGGCATTCAAAGTGTTTGGCCAACGTTCTCGATCAAATAGAATAATCAGAATGATGATATTATCCTATTTTATATTCCAAAAGTTTAAATTTCGGGACAAAAGATGCGACCTTAGTAATATGAAGGCTGAGAACTAATGTCAAGTATTTCTTCCATTTAACAGTGTTTTTATATAGAAATCATAGGCCCTATCATACTTATTGTTAAAACTTAAAAAAATGACAACATAAACGCCGTTTACAATATTTTTTTATCTTCATTGCGACCTCTAAGTTGGTCATCTCGCAATTGAGGTCAAGAAGACCCACGGCCATCTTGCAGCCGGACCTTGAACCTACTCTCCTCCAATGAGAACGCTTACATCACTTCTTATCCGGCGGTTCACGCCTCATCGACATTTCCTGTCCAACTTCATCAACGGGCGCAGCATTGACCCCAAGAACCTTCTTGAGCGCCTCATCTAGGATGTCCTCGTCAATCGGCTGAATGCTCCCTTGTCGTGCAACCGCCTCGAGATTGACCACGAGAAGTGTTATATAAATCAAGTTATATAACATATAACTTGATTTATATAACACTTCATAAAATAAAACAATATAACACATTTATAAAATCAGCTATCGCAGTCACAAGGTCATTCTAGCAGTGCTACGCAAAACATGCTGAGTAGCTACGGGTTCAAATCCGACTTTGGCAGGTAAATTATTTGACCTGTTGACAGCAACGGACCCTGAACTCACCCAGCAGCGGGTGCCCGCACAACCCAAGTCCTAGAAATAGGTTTACCATCAAATAGGTTGTAGTAGTGGTGGTAATGTAAGAGTGATATAAAAAAATAAATATTTTTTTCAGAAACAATTTTTCTATCCTTCATGAGTTGTAGAGGTACAGGTTTAAAATAGATCAAGTCTACTGCCTAGTTATTGATTCACTGAATTTATCCAGGCATTTTTAACGACTGACACCAAAAGCCTGAAACTTAAAGGCGAGAAAAATGAATTAATTCAACCCATAACGAAATGAAGCATTTTGTAATGGTTTAGGTGCAACTTTATTTTTTAAATAAATATATATTTGTTAAAAGTAGACTATGGCCGAATGATAGTGAGCTAAATGCACTTTAGGGCAGAAGTTGTTTTGGATTTAGAGCTAGAGGAGCTAATCCGGTGATTAACAACAGTTTCCAATTTGCCAAATTCAATTTATTTTCCTTTCAGGCTAATTTAAATTTTATTTAATTTCTAGGAGCAATTAAAAAGTAATTAAGCCATTTATTACTTACCGTTTATTAGTTAATTAGTTGTTACATTAAATTATTTAAAATAAACATATTAATTTATATCTAGTCCACGTCTCAGACTAAAAATAAAACAAATTTATCGCTGTTTGCAAATTATTCATATTAAAGCTATATATTAATTTTTTTCGGTCAATACCTCTTTATCTATATTGTTCGAGTTTGTGATACATAATTGTGGTTTTGTAACGGAATCCTGATGAATAATCTGATTCGTAGTAGTTACAAGATGCGCCAGAATGGTGGTTTATGGTGTAATAAAAATTATAAAAAATGTAATTATCAATAAAAACGTTTGTAGTTCAGTTTAGTAGCCTCCATAAAAAGTAGTTAAATAGTTACTTAGCCGTGCAAGGATGTTTTCTTTTTTTTTTCTATCTTTTATTCAATATTCGGATTCTGTACAGACTTAAAACCTCAAATTGTATGGGTGTTAAAATATTTTTTTGTTGGTAGATTACAAGATTCTTAATTGAGAATGATACTAAAACAAAACGGAATTAAAGAAGGTGGAAAAATTTTAATTTGAAATATATTGAGAGCAAACTTTCTTTTTAACGCATAGAGCTAAAAATGCTGAATATAAAAAAAAAAAAAATAAAAGCACTACGCTAAATGTAGTGAAGTTTTTTATATGGGACTTATCGGAAGGTAACAATTATATTTGTTATAATAATTCGAAAGAAAGAAACCGGAGATAAACGATTAAAAAAAAAACTTGAAAGAATAGTTGTTCGTAAAATGTTTAAGAGATCCATCATTTGCTCAGATAATGTTATAGAGGCTGAGTGAGCCCTAAAATGTCCCCTAGGTCCGATAGAGTCGATTTTTGGCTGCTAATACTTTACTTAATAATCCTTCTAACAAGCGTCGCCTTAAGATGCACCTACATTGGATCCGATGCGATAGGATCAGAATTCGGAAGCAAACCAAATGACTGAAATACATCGAGAGTGCCTATATTGGATCCGCTCCGATCCGATCCATTTTTATCCGAGCAATCCGACCGATTTAGTCGCTCGTGGAATCAAAATAGTTCATTCATACGGAAGCGCCTACATTGGATCCGATGCGATACTGTACGATCAGGTGCGATTTTCACATTTCAAAATGATTAGTTTTCAATCCGATAAGCCAGACGTTACCATGTGTGCCAACTTAACCTTTATTGTCTAAAATGTTTATTAAAAAATGTACATTGTAATTTGATAATTAACTATTATATAAATATCCGTCATAAATCAAAATTAAATATTCTCAATTCTCATTAAAATATTTTATTACTAATCTTCATGAACCATTAAATATAGTAGCGAAGGTTATTTTTCCGTTGAATAAAATTATATCTATCAGAAATGTACATAAAAATACACCTACATAAAATTTTAATTCGTCAAATATAATTGGAAACATTAACTTTTGATAAAATTATCATCGTAATGTTTAATTTATTTGTTAAACAGTTGGCAACACTGGGAGGTAAGGGCTTTTCTGATTTTTTATACTCGTTTGCAAAGATGAATAACAAAATTTCAAAAGAAATAAATATTATCACAATCGAGATAATTAAATCATTATATAAAACACGAATATATAATAAAAACAATAAATTATATTTTTTTTATTGAAAAACAACTAAATTATTTATTTATAGTCAAACAGCAAGACAAAAATATTCTAATATAGTAATATTACCTCTTTGTTATAACATTTGGTTCTTTAAATTGATAAAATTAAGATTATTTATTAATTATTTTTAATATATTTATATTTCACTATAATAAATATAAAATATAAGAAATAAAAGAATAAAATTATTACTATTTTATTTGGAAGGCAGTGACTAGCTTCACTATCGGATTGAAAAGAACAGAATCACGTCGGACTTGATCCAGTGTAGGCACTCACTGCGTATCTCAGTTATTTGTTTTTTCAGCCCACCATCCTATGTGATAATATAGGATCGCGTCGCATCGCATCGGATCCAATGTAGGTGCACCCTTAGACGTCCATGCTTCGGTTCGTCCGACATTCTTCAACGAAATTCTTTAAAGTTGCTAATATAATACATAATTTATCGGTACCTAGAAATAAGTAACCCCATTGACCTATCACAGCTGAGTTATCCTGTTCCCGAAACCTGGGACGAAATGTGCCAATAACTGGTTGTGAAATCTAAAAGCCGCAACAGCCAAATTATGTAGAAGACTCATAAAGTGCAAACCGCATCTAGTTTTCGCCTCTTGGCTAAAATCATCGAATAGGTGTGTTCTATTTTTTAAATATTAACCATTGGATCGTTGGAAGGAAAAAATGGAATTTCATTCGAATGATCTGCTATAAAAATGATCTACTATAAAAATGATCTGCTATAAAAATGATCTGCTATAAAAATGATCTGCTATAAAAAACTTGGGTTGAAAAATTAGTTTATCTAATTCTTTAACGCTATTTTATTTGAATTAATATGTAAGCTATAGTAAATATGTGAATCCAAAAACTGGTTATTTTTTATGTAAATTTATTAGGTTTCAGAATCAATAGGAATATATTTAATGCGTAAATAAGTTGCTAAGCCAGGCATTGGCTTGAAATGGTTATTGCTAATATTTTTACGCCATTTCAAGCAAAAAAATGCGAGATTGGGACGATTCCTCTGGCCTCAATACAATTAGGGGAATTGTATTCGATTCACCGGGGCTGCAGATATATCCGATAAAACGTTTTTAGTGGCTGTTTTTCATCTCTTTGTTTCTGTTTATCATGAGTTCAACAATTCATAGAATAAAATGCATCCGACTGAATCCGATATTTAGCCCCGTCGGGCCCGCGCGATCGTTGAGTATTGCGTGTACTGTATTCCCTGCACTGTGTTATTCTCGAGTTATATCAAAAGGAAGTTTAGTAACAAGTTTAGTTTAATTTGTTCATTTAGAGTCAATTTTATGCTATGGCTAATCAGACGATGCTATAGTGGGAGCTCTAAATTTTGCCTATCCAGGTTTAATTAGGATAGGGATTATTAACGAGTACATGACATCGCACAGGCTCGGGACCCCCGTTTAACGTCCCTTCCGAAGGACGGCATAATTAAGGATTTTTACTCCCTTTAAAAAATCCTAGGACCACCTAGTTTACGCTACCAGTAGTTGTTACGCTAGACCACAGGCCCCACAGTAATAAGTGCTAATATGATTACATTAAAATTAAAATTAAAATATTTTTTATAGCGGTTCAGGCAAAACGGACTAACTATTACTACAGGTTACTATTTTTTTTAATCAAAGTGGGAAGTGCTTGAACTATTATTCCACCCTAATTCCACTAATATTATACAAGTTATACTATGCTACTTACGAACAACTATTAATAAGTTACTCATCCTTCATTCAGAAATAGATTATATTAATATTAATCATAAAATGTAAAACTTATTTACAATAGCGTTACCGAAACTTGTAAATTTTAATCAATAAAAATTAAAAATAAGCAAGCCTAATAGCTACATAAATAATTAATAAGATTGTAAGGCTTATGAATCGAACTTATAACAAAGAAGTTCAATTCTTTAAATGATAAAACAAATATCAGTACCATTACAATTCATAAAGGCCCCCCAAAATAATATTATATACATTAATTACCAGTGGAAAACAATTGAACGGAGACTGTCTTATTGTGTACGGCAGCCGATGTATTATCGGAGATAACAAGGCGCTGGGGTAGAGTCCTGCGGGTGACATCGCCGACAGCTCTCGAGGCGTTTCGAAAATATTAATTAATTAAAATCCTGATTCGTCGGACGGGGAGGCGGAAGGAATGCCAATTATCAGCCCTTAATTGAGGCCCGGCCTCTGCAATATCAAATATCTCTGAAGCCTGTTCAGAGTCTTCTCGTGTTCACGCCGGTGCCTCCCTTCTGGAGAGAAGGAAGGAGCTAGGGAATCCTGGAGAAGATCCCCGGGGCGGAGGGTAATGGGGATTTAATGCGACCTCGATGGAGAGAGCTGATAGAAAGGATCTTTAATACCCTTCTCCTCACACCTCCGAGCTGGCTATATACCGCACGTTATATACACGCCACTATATACCGCACGTTATATACACGCCACTTTATACTTCACACTTTACCCTTACAATATACTCTACTCATTTGATCTAAGGGCGCATTAATTACTTGTTTCAAGGTCACCTGTGGTCTAGTGGTTAGCGTAACAAACTACTAAGCCTAAGATCACGGGTTCGTAGCCCGGCAGGTGACCCTAGGATTTTTTAAAGTGAGTAAAAAATCCTTAGTTACGCCGTCCTTCGGAAGGGACGTTAAACGGAGGTCCCGAGCCTGTACGATGTCAGGTACTCGTTAAAAATCCCTATCCTAATTAAACCTGGATAGGCAAAATTTAGAGCTCCCACTGTAGCATCGTCCGATTAGCCATAGCAGCAAAAAGTGACGTTAAATGAACAAACAAACAATTACTTGTTTCTCGTAGCTTCTGTTATAAAATAATAAAGCATTCATAACATGAATTGAGTCCTATTAAAAAACTATGAAAAATCACGCTGCCCTCCTAAACGCTCTCTGATTCAAAAAATCTATAATCTTTACTGTATTAATAATCTTTTACTGGGTAAATATTAGTCGGGTCTAGTACTAATAATGTAACTCGGGTCTAGGAATATCAACTAATTATGTCAACAAAAATAATTAAACGTAATAGAGGATAGTAATTTATCTATAACAAGTACCTACTCTAATGCTATGAAACATAGACACTCAACAAACCAAATATTCTGAGTTGGAACCCCACACTTGGATTGCTAAAGTAATTCCCCATTGTTCGGATATCTACGGCTCATCACGAGACAGGAGACATCGGCCTTCAGGCGACAATACTGCCATTTCGAAATACTCTAGTGGATTTTTAGGATGCCAACCAGCTACCCTACAGTACAGAGATGCAGTCCACTTGCCTTTGGAATACATATTTAGGTCTTCGTTCGCCGGATGGCTCCGAACAGCCATAATTTTTGGATGTAGTCCTATTTGCCATTGTACTTTGAATTGGCCCTTAGGTACTGAATACTGCGCCGTGGATACCATGGTTCGCAACAACGTGAAGGTGGGTGCCCTTCTCCCAGGGATCTTTGTTCTAACAAATAATCTTTGTAGAAGAATTCTATCTTGCGGTCGAAGATCTTCAAGAACTATTCCTAAAAATTGGGACACTTTTTAATTCTTCAACATTATAGAACTTATTATAGAGTTTCCTTCTTATTGTGTTCTATCAAACATAAATTATTTCCTTCGCTGCCATAATGCAGCTCCTCACTTGAACTGATCTCTGACGCAGTTGAATTTTCCCTCTTGCCGAAACTTTCAATGCAGAAGACAATCTAGCAAATTTCCGTAAATGAAAACCCTCTTAAAACCAATTAAAAATACAAAAACATGCATCGTTCGTATTGTTTTATAAATATGTATTTATAAATAAATAAGTACAATTTCAATATTTAGATCTTATAATATGTTTGTGTTATGAGACATTATATTACGATTTTCGTAGCGACACAGTGACATTATAAAACCCTGAAAAGGTGACATTATTCCCGAGACAAATAGCGTATTTAGGCGAAATGTGAGATTGCATTACATCGAGTGACATTCGCTATAATAAATTTGTAAGAGGCATTGAGCAAGACGTGGCATGACAAAGGTAATGGCCGGGCGATGGTGAAAGGAGTTTAAGGACAGACCGCGGGGTGCTTCAAGATCGCGGGGGAATCCTTGGTCACGAAATGCGAGATGCAAATGGCGATGTTGGAAAATATATCCATCTTATAGTTATCGGTGGTCAAAAACATGTAAGGTATATTTTACTGTTATATTTCACTGGTATATATAACTGTCTGTGTATAGAGTATATATATATATATATATATATATATATATATATATATATATATATATATAGAGAGAGAGAGAGAGAGAGAGAGAGAGAGAGAGAGAGAGAGAGAGAGAGAGAGAGAGAGAGAGAGAGGAATGGCCAAATTGCATTTTTTTAGATTAGATGAAATTAAATAGGAATACTACTAAACATTATATTTTGTTTGATTTGTGATTGATCTTATTAATGTACTAGGAATAATATCCTAATGATTAGATAAAGAATATCTTTAAATTTCTGTGCTTACCAAAACATTTTTTTATATTCACGTTTGGGTGCATTGACATTGAAACTAGTGAAGTAACATGAAAATCGAGAATCCAGGGAGATGCTATAAGCTCAGTAAGATTGGTGGCTGAGACTTGGCATTACATGATAAGTGTTGAAGTAACCTACACAGTCTAAGCTTCACGTTTTCATTTGCCACAACGTTTCTTGATGCATCTTTAAAACGAAGGGGAAGGGAATGGCTCAAATCTTCCTTTTGGCAGCCGGAGATGGATCCTATGGGACCTAAGACTCTCCTGGGGCGCACCCAGCCTCTATAGAGCGGGTACCAAATATTTGGGAGGGGATTCTGACTTCTTGAGCGTGACCTATTTGACAAATCATCTTTCTTCTCAACTGTCCAAGAATTCTATACCACGTACTGAAGCCAAGACCCATGGGTTGGAATAGTCCAGTTTTTATTTTTTTTAAATGTCCTTTGCTAAGTCACAAAATGCAACAATGCCACTCGATCTTTGTGGAAATCACCACAAACGAGATTCGTGCAGAATTTCTTTTTAAGACCGTAACGTACCAAAACTCGATAATAGTGATCGATTTCTATATCAGAAAACATAAAAATGCCTTTGAATACCTAATCAGCTAATATAATAGGTTTCTTAGAAGGATTTTTTAGAGAATAGAATATTTCTTTAAATGCAGGGTAGATTTTCGTCATGAGATGTTGGAGGATTAGGTAAGCTGTTGGTTGTCTGCACTATTAGTACCATCCTGAAACATATTGAACACCCATCCGTCCTTTTCTATTCTTATTTGGAAACTTTTAAATAACTTTGGAGCTGAGCTGTTAGTATATGTAACAAACATCTCCGTGTAATGTATGAGATGAAAATAGTTGACTGGATGATCTAATGTAAAGGAGATAGTTGGGGGGTGCAGTCAATAAGAACACAGAATAAGTAATGAACTTATATTATGTGCCGACGTTTCGACCTACAGTGTAGGTCATCTTCAGGGCTAACAGAGAAACAAACAGAACAAAAAATATAAAAAATGTACAGTAACAATAATATGGTGACAAGTAATGTAGAAAAATAAAATAGTGGCAGATATGAAGATAGAAGATAACGAATATTAAAAAAAGGGCCAGATTATAATAAAATAAATATATAGACAGATTTAGAAAAAATTAATGATAATGAAAAGGAATTAAAATAGTGACAGATATAATAAAATTAAGATAAAGACAAATATAACAAAATTATTGAAATAGTGACAGATATAATTATTGAAATAGTGACAGATATAATGAAATTAAGATAAAGACAGATATAACAAAATTATTGATAATGAAAAGCAAATGAAAATAATGACAGATATAATAAAGTAAGACAGATTTAATAAAATTAAAGAAAATGGGCAGAAATGATAAATTATAAATAACGCATATAAAATAAGAAATAGAAAATAAATGTACATGAATATAAATGAAAATAATGCCAGATATAATAAAGTAAGACAGATGTACCATAATAAAATTAAGGAAAATGAGCAGAAATGATAAATTATAAATAACGCATATAAAATAAAAAATAGAAAATAAATGTACAGAATGGATAGTACAGTACAAAATAATAATATAAAGGAAAATCAAAAGGAGGAGTTAAACAAAAGAAACCAAAATGAGGATATTTACATATACAGAATATATAGTTCCATACTTTTCTGTAACATGTAACTTCATCAAGTCCGATACCATACATTTTATACCTTTATTTTACTAGTTTTTCTTTATTCTTCATATTCCAACCTTTCTGTATATGTTGTTATATATTATATGTTGTTATATATACAAATATTATATAAATATTGTTATATTTGTCTTTATCTTAATTTTATTATATCTGTCACTATTTTAATTCCTTTTCATTATCATTAATTTTTTTAAATCTGTCTATATCTTTATTTTATTATAATCTGGCCCTTTTTTTTAATATTCGTTATCTTCTATCTTCATATCTGCCACTATTTTATTTTTCTACATTACTTGTCACCATATTATTGTTACTGTACATTTTTTATATTTTTTGTTCTGTTTGTTTCTCTGTTAGCTCTGAAGATGACCTACACTGTAGGTCGAAACGTCGGCACATAATATAAGTTCATTACTTATTCTGTGTTCTTATTGACTGCACCCCCCCAACTATCTCCTTTACATCTCCGTGTAATGTTCAATTTTCATTCGAGGACAGTTTTCGCTAATTTCCTTTCTAAACTGGACCTAGATGAGATAGTGGCGTAATTTTCTGGTCGGTTGAAGGCGCGGGGATGATAAACTTGATTATGCCGTAAAAGGGAACATTGAGGGAGGGATGAGAAGACCCGGCAAGATCTAATCTCGGCTGGTCGGGGATTCGCTCACATCCTCTCGACAGGAGCATTTCCATAGGTCCCGGATTATTGCGTCTTCTGTTTTTACTCGCTTCGTTATTAGTTCCTAAGAAGGATATTACAAGACTCGTATGGCGCTCAGTTAGTGTTTATTGGAGTTAGTGTTTATTGGAGAAACGATTCGGTTAACGGAGGCAATAAGCTGTGAATAAGCATAACAATCTTGTTTTGTAATCTTGTAATCATTCTAAATGAGTGGTTTATTCATAGTACATAGCGTATTTTATATATATATATATATATATATATATATATATATATATATATATATATATATAAAATATATACATATATTTTTTTTTATTTATGGTTCTTTTTAAATTAAAGATTAATTAATAATTAATTAAAATCAAAATTAAAATATATATATATATATATATGTGTGTGTGCATTTTCTTTCCTTGAAACAGACCGTATTGACCAAACCATATCGCTCCTTCAAAAGAACAAGGACTTGTTCAACTCATAACTTTACATTTTTTAGTTAAGCCTTCATTAGCAATTGTATTGGCTGAAGCTTCAATTCAAAAAAAAATTCAATCCCATCATTACTTAATTAAAATATTAATAGTAATGCTTTGCTTTACCAATGGCTACTTTTTTTATTATTCAAGTGGAACTTTATACTATTTACTGAAATAGCTCTATTGAAAACTTAGGTGGTTTTACTTATGACGTTATAAAGGAGCCATGTTAGAATACTAGAAGGAGCAAAGCCAGCCCGAACACACTTGGCTTCCATCCTCGTACTTGGCGTATAACCTTCGTAGCTACGTTTGGAACCAATGCAACAGTGATCTAATCAGCTATTTGGATTCAAGGACAACGAATCGGTCTAGATCCATGAATTTTGGCTGTTCGGAATCAGCAGGCATACGAGGACTTTTTTCTGAAGCTGACCAAGCCTACACATTTTATTTAGATAGTTCAACATAGTTTCGAAGTAAGTCTCTGTAAGCAGTATTTGAGAAACCAAATCATAATTAAATAACGTAGGTGTACAGGAAGTCCATGCGGTGTCTACATGAGATATTATTACTTTCGAAATATTTTCATACTATTGGAATTATAGTTTTATTAATTAAGTGGAAAATAGATGGCTGGATAATTCTAATAATGGTATGAAATGGTCAGCGGGCGCAGTCAATCGTTACACAATATGTCATACTTATTTTGTGTAATCATTGACTGTACTCCCTGACCATTTCATACTATTATATCATTATTAATATTTATAGTCAATTGCCAATAACTACACAAATTATCGATCTCTTTTTTTTTTAACATCAACAAATCTGTTGAGGGAATAAATAACTGAGATTAAGGTAATATAATGACTTTACATACTGAGGGTAAAGTAATCAATAAATGGATATTGAAAGACCTATAGAGGTGATAAGGAGAGGTAGAGGTGATAAGGAGGGGGTAGAGGTGATAAGGAGGGGTAGAGGTGATAAGGTAATATGGAAGGTGTTTTCCCTGAGCGAAGGGTCGGCTGTGATCGGAGCTTAAGGACAAAATGGCAAGCAATAACTTTGTTATCGGAGATTTCTTTTTTTATATTTTCTAAAACCGCCACTTAACTAATAAAAGCGATAATTGGTAGCTAAATGGACAAAAGAAATAAAAAACATGATGAGATTGTTATAATCTATTTTGTTTGTATAAAGAAATATCTGTAATATTGTTATCGTTTATTGATTTTATTATTATCCGCCCTTCAATTAAATTACGATAAAGGATATCAGTTCAGGCTGTTTTTATCCAACATTTTTATCCTTTATCTGCTTTTGCTTTTATCTTGTCTTTAATTTTGTTATCTTCGATTTAGATTATACCAAGATACTTTATTACTCCTTTAAAACTAAGAGGTATATTTCGAATTTGCATTTCGGTTTAAAAAAATAAAATAGATCTCGTCTACTGATCTGTATTTAATTTATGATAGAGAGGAATTGTATTTATTTTAAATTTCCATTTAAATCTTGGCTATAAAAAAAACTGTACCGGTAAAACCTAAGAAGGGTCTTGGGTTCACTACGTGTTAGCGACTGTACTGTTTCTAGGACAACGATTGTTCAGGAAGGTGATTTGTCCGAAGGCCATGTTTGTCCCCAATTAAGAGTATCCGATTTTCAGAAACTGAGTGAGACCCGCAGGAGGGTCTTGAGATCCCTATCCTGCCTGCCTAGTCCATCCTAGGTTGAATAAATTATCTGCCACAGCCGGATTCCAACCTGGGACCTTCATGCCGAACTGCATCTACTCTACCCGCTTAGCAGCGCCGCTCCCCGGATATTATAAAAAATAATTAAATTGTCCGAATTTTGAAATAAAACCGCTGCGTCATGAGATTGAGAACGAATATTATAAGAAGCCACAAATCATCAAGGGCATCTTAATAAGAAGCCTGCGAGATGGAGGGGAACAATGTATCTGTATTCATGACCGCGGTTCCCAGGGGCCGCAGTCTTCTTGCGGGCTTCCTGGAGTTCTTAGGGGAATCGGGAAATCGAATCGGATCAGTATATAATGGAAACTAGCAGGAAATTACTAGTTTTTTTTTTAAATATTTATAATATTCCGGGTATAATAATCTAAATTTTAATGAAATATTCTGATAGGAAGTTCAGGGGCGTACAAAAAGTTGACTTATTAAAAAAATCGAACTGAAAACTTTTAGAGAGCTTCTTAACTTTTTTCAGAGCAAGGATCAAATTAAATTTAAAAAAAAATTATCACCACTTTAAATATTTTCTGTGACAGGTTACTTAGTTCAGGCGCCATTTATTTTTCGATACAAAAATCAGTAATAGTAAACTTACTTCTAGAACAAATGAAAACAAATGTTAATTAATTTAGTATTAATAATAATGAAGCAATAATTGACCGAGTTAGTTGCTTAACGCCTTCCATTTCTGGAGAGAATTCGCCAATAATAATAATAATAAAGCAATAATTGTACAGAGTAAGCCTTTTTTAAAAAAAAAACAATTTATTTATAGATATTTACTACGGTATTACAATAATACAACAAGTAAATAGGATAAGTGATACATAATGACATGAGAATGACAAGTAGAGAAACTACCCACTGGTAGTGCTCAAATCAAAGTTCAAATAAGAAGGTCACGTGGCCATCTTCTTTTCAGACGCCTCGGAGGGTTATCGGGAATTGAAGAGGAAGCTAGGTTTGAAACTAGAGGGTTTGAGTGGGAATGAAATTTGTTATGAAATAATAGATACCGCGTTCGGGCCAAATCAGCAAAAAAATGGAACATTAAAGTCGTTACGGATTACTTTATTCTTAACAAAATAAGGAGCATTGAGGATTTTACGAAGGATTTTGGATTGTAAGGATTGGATACGAGAGGAATTCGATGGCTTAGTGGAGCCCCAAAGCTCTACTCCGTAAGTCCAAATAGGTCGTATGAAGGTCATGTAGATGAGTCTTTTGTAGTTAATTGGGAGCTTAGAGCGTTTGTCTAGTAAGTGTTGAAGTAGCCTGAAACGTCGAGCGGTTTCTTGTATTTTCAGTCTTGTATGAGGATTCCAGGTTAATCATTTGTCGAGATGCAACCCTAAGTATCGGATCTGTTCTACAGGCACCAGAGGGATATTATTAATGGATACTGAAGGGCAGGAAGTCATTGGTTTACGACGTAAGGTAAAAGTGATTTGATGCGATTTTTGAGAATTTATTTTAATTCTTCAGTTTTGACACCATTCTTCAAGATCAGTGATATAGGCTTTGGGATGCAATAACTGGATTGGTGTTGACTGATAATACACATGTATCATCAGCATACGTGGTAAGGATAGTATTAGGATGAGTCGGGATGTCAGCTGTATAAAGGATTGGGCCAAGGATAACTACCTTGATAGAGTAAGCCTAAAGTAACGTCTCGGTATATCCTTGTTTTGGGCGTTGAGACGTTTGGTCAAGTCCGTACTGACCCATTTTGTCAACTCCATGTCAATAATAATTATTACTACGAGGAGTAACATATGGTGACTGTTAACTATCGCTCAGGGGCCGGGAGCACGTTGATACGCAGAACATGGCAGCACAATTACTGTGACTAATGGCACATGGGCCACGTGCGACGCGTGCTGCTTCTCAATTAGCCGCGCTGTTCCCGTCTAACAGAGGAAAAATTTGTACATCCATGAATATTTGGTTATAATCGTTAGTAGGAATCAACATATGTATGGTTTGCTCAAGTTTCAAGTACAATAGAAATGTTGAAATATGGGCAGAATATTAAAAACATGATTTCAGCAAAGTCAAACAAGTCTTCGTCTTAAATCATTATTATTTAATTTCTTAATCGAATGAGATCATTCTCTTTACGGAAAAGTATAATAAAAATATTTTTTGTTATTATTCAGTTAAAGGTAAAAAAAAAAATTGGCTCCCGACCTAAATCCTGAGTACGCTGTCAACCTAAATATCTAAAGATATACTAGTTTTTTAAAAGCCATATTTTCCATGGAAAGAATTCCAAAAACTTTTGTAATGGTTTATTAAATCTTGAAAATTTATAATAAATTAATATATAGCATCGTGAAGCCCCTCTTCTCCAAAAATTCATATATCCTGACAAAATACTATATTCATAAGCACATTGTTGGTAGGAAAGAAACGTTAAAATACTACATCCCCTATAAAATTGAGTTTTGCGGATATTAGTGTCAATTTTTGGTTTTAAATCAATTTTTTATATTTAGTAATAATGGGAATCATGGTGAGATGAGTGTGCTAGCAATAACATCATGTCATTAAAAAAAAAAAGAGTGGAAAAGCTACCAATAACTTTTTTCCTAACTTTATTCTCACTTCACTCTCGACAATCTATTTGTTATACTTGCAGGTGACTATTTGTTATACTTGCGGGTGACTATTTGTTATACTTGCGGGTGACTATTTGTTATACTTGCAAGTGACTATTTGTTATACTTGCAGGTGACTATTTGTTATACTTGCGGGTGACTATTTGTTATACTTGCGGGTGACTATTTGTTATACTTGCATGTGACTACTTGTTATACTTGCATGTGACTATTTGTTATACTTGCAGGTGACTATTTGTTATACTTGCAAGTGACTATTTGTTATACTTGCAGGTGACTATTTGTTATACTTGCGGGTGACTATTTGTTATACTTGCGGGTGACTATTTGTTATACTTGCGGTGACTATTTGTTATACTTGCAGGTGACTATTTGTTATACTGACAGGTGACTATTTGTTATACTTGCAGGTGACTATTTGTTATACTTGCAGGTGACTATTTGTTATACTTGCAGGTGACTATTTGTTATACTGAAAGGTGACTATTTGTTATACTTGCAGGTGACTATTTGTTATACTTGCAGGTGATTATTTGTTATACTTGCAGGTGACAATTTGTTATACTTGCAGGTGATTATTTGTTATACTTGCAGGTGACTATTTGTTATACTTGCAGGTGACTATTTGTTATACTTGCAGGTGATTATTTGTTATACTTGCAGGTGACTATTCAAAGTGTCCAGTTAGTAAAACAAAAAGAAATCATTAGAGTAATCTATAATCAAATAATACATAAAGCAATAGAAAAAAATCAGCGACACAGTGAGCAAAAGAAGGGCTCGTTTCTATCGGCTTGTGTCGCCAATGAGTGCAAGTAGTTTTACAAAAAATATATATTTGAATTCCTTAGAAATAAAAAAATAAACCGAACTGGTTTACGGAAGCTGAGAGGGACTTGAGAGGATATGCTTAGGGATGGAACTGCCAAGAGACCAGAGGGTGAGGTTTGATGCAAGAACTGAGAGAACGATCAAAATCACGGATGAGGAAAGGAGAAACAGATCGGAGAGGAAAGGTGCACAGAACATTAACTTAAGTAGCCCAAAGTTGGCTGGCACGTTGTAAAGAAAGCTAATACATATGGTGTATAATATATTTTATATAGTTCGTACTTTTTATGTATTTGTATATATTTTATAATAGATGAAATTAATGTATAGCTTTCTTCTTAATAGATAAAATAGTAGGATTTGATAAACTTGGCTTGGATCGTTACCTAGTGTTAGTGAAAAGAGGAATGATTTGATGAGGAAGCTAACAATGATTATTATCCCTGGGTATAATAAAACATATAATGTTTCATTATTAAAAGATTATAAAATCGCTATCTTGATTAGAAATAGCATAAAATAGAATAATAATATTACTCTGGAACTAAGTCCCTTAAAGTTGAAAAGTCGTTTCGTTATTTAGTGTTGTATTTTTATTTGAATCTGATGAATAAAGTTTTTACTTCAATCCAACCACGTTGTTCAAACATTTAAATGTTTAACAATCCTCACCACTCCATATTGTCCCACTCGATGAAGAAATAAATAAAACGCAGCGTAGGGACCGCCTGTGTCAGTTTTGATGATGACAAAACTCAATCTAGATGATGACGTGATAACATGATCTAGAACTGTCCAATTCCAACAAGCTCTGGGTCGGTCTTGATAACCTGTCATAGTTGAAATATTCGTTCGAAGTTGCAGTGGAAGTCTTCTTTGGACGAGTTTGAAACTCAACGGTAATGTCATCGATGGAATTAAATAATGGGTTGTTTAAGTGCCGAGTCAAGTCTCAACGAGTTTTGACTTGTTAGTCGTTTCCTTTTTAATAATATTCTGAAAAATATAATACTTATATTACTGATCGTAATATATATTATGGTAGCTATTACTGAATTTATATTGGTTAAAGAACCTGCTTACAATCATTGTTTTGGTTATATTGTCATCTATACTGCAAAATGTTTCTGAAACGTTCATTTCTTGATGTAATTATTACCGAAATATCTCATAACTATGCTCTTCATTTCATTAGAAAACTCAGGTTTATTTTCATTTTCGAGAATATTAAATAAGAAACGAACTAATCTAACTCGATGTGAAAACCTGGGGAACTGATACCAAATATTTATCACTCTTCAGATAATATTTCCTTATCACTTACTCCTTATCACTGTGAGCCGGTGATTGTACCAATAATTTAGCTATTCAGGGCTTGTTGGTCTTTAAAATATTAATAATATAGAGGATATAATAACAATATGGAGGTTATAATAACAATATGGAGGTTATAATAACAATCGCTCGCGTGGAATTTGGTCTGCCACATAAAGTTTCGTGAAAAATCATTTAAAATAAATAATTAACTATATTTTTAAAATATAAATTACTCGTACATCCAAAATTTCAGATGTCTAACTTCAAAACTGACGGATTCTATACAACCTTTGAATCCATATTACATTAAAGGGGAAACCCTTGGAGTGGAATTATCCAAATTTCTTTCTTACAAAGAACCTCTCTACAATTTTCAAGATGCTGATTTGCCTTTAATTAAGTACTATAACGAGAGGGGCACATGCCCCCCAGCCCCCACATAAATCTGCTCTTGCTGTAGCCTATGATGTATAACCTATTTTACTCAATTATTATCATCTAATTCCGTTCAGTAGTTTTTGCGTGAATGAGTAACAAACATAAATACAAACATTCGCATTTATAATATTAGTAGGATATCAAAACAATAGTTTCACTCATGTTCTTACTTTTATTTTAACCACTATTATCATGTGATTTGCCTTTAATAATGTACTATAATGGATTCTCCACAGAACCTAAAAAACTGCCGGGGGAGGGAGCACGTGCACCCGTGCACCCCCCCCCCTCCCACCATAAATCCGCGCTTGCTATAGCCTATATGTTATTCTGATGTATAACCTATATTACTGTCACGTTTCATCCAAATCCGTCCAGTAGTTTTTGCGTGAAAGAGAGACAAACATACAAACTTTCGCATTTATAATATTAGTAGGATATAATAGCAATATGGAGGTTATAATGACCAAAATTCAAATGCCCATTGCATTGATACGGATCATCAATGATTTCATCGGTGAATATACAGGGAAAAAAAAACACGTTGGAAATGTAATATCAGATGTGCTGTTCCTGAATTAAACAGCTTCAACCAATACAATTGCTACTGAAGGCTTAGCTGATAACGTTTTTTAGCTTCGATTTTTTTCTATCGATGGTTGTAGAAACGTCCAGATTTTTATCGTTAGTGAATTTAGAGACGGGAATATTATTTCCATTTTCCAGAGACGCACTGCTGGATTTATAAGTTCAAGATAAAAAAACAAAAACAGAGGTGACTAAAAGGCTTAAGAGATATAGCACTCAACTAACTTTGATTATTAATTAATTAATGAAGTTATTTTCATCAATGCATCCTTTTTAAAAGGATAATTGATTTTCGTAAAATATTCATTGCGAGTTTCATTCCCTTGGAGACGTTTGGATCAACTCCATTATTAAATTGAAAGATACTTTTGCGAGCTAAATTAATTAAAGAAGAATTTCCTTGTAAAGTCTCATTCACCATTTTGTCTCTTTGACCCAGGATGATAAGGCTCAGGTAGAGAGAAAAACAGTTCCTGGAAACATTTACAGGCTAGAGGCGTATTGAAAATAATTTGAGAGAGGTATTTCAATCTGAAGAATTAAGATGAAAGTTATTAATATAACGGAAAATAACTCATAAAGCTGCATATTACAATATTACAATATGCAGATCACAATCACAAAAATAATAAAAAAGTAAAAATAATTCTTGTAAAGATAAATAAAGAAGTCACTTGTTATAAACAGAAACAGAGAGAATTATTACTTAACAATTAACACATTATAAATGAAATATGCTTCTTATTTCTTAGCCCTGAAGATGGGCAAATCCTAGGCCGAAACGTAGGGACCATAAATAAGTCATTCATATTTTGTGTAATTCATTGACTTCACTCCCTCACCATTTTACACTATTCTTAGAATTATCCTATCAACCATTTCCATTTTAACATAAACAAAATAGATTCTTAATTTAAAATGTCATACTGTAACAGAAATTAATCATTATTTAAAAAACTTGACAAGAAACAAGATACGAAAATCTTAATAAGCCTTAGTAGGCCCGAAGATACGATTCCTACAGAATCAATCACTTACCAAAAATCCGTTCAAACTTAAATTTCTTCGATGATCATGACAAAATCCTCCCACAAGCGTCTTGGTCTGCTCCTCTGGTTTGCCGAATTAGCGCTTAATAATGTTTTTGGAATTCATTCGTTACTAATCCCGAAAACATTAGAAAACTATCTCAATCTTCGTGACGATATCACTTCAATAGCAGGATCCATCCTCATTTAGCGTAAATTTCAAAACGTTCCTGCGCACTTGTCCATTTTAAACAACACCTTTCTATGAAAGACCCTGAAATGATCTTCATCTTTTTATGTTAGAACCCATTTTTCAAGGTACAGTAGTGGGGAAGTGTATTGTTTTCGTTACACCGCGTGATGTCTGCACCTTTCAGAAGCGTACATCAAGCCAATTTGTACTGAAATGATGATCTTGGCTTTTATTAGTGGATTCATAGTCTAGAATCAGATCCGTAACACAGATCCCTCACCAAGGAAGTCAGTCACGTCCTAATGTTAGCCGTAGGCTGTGGAATAAAGGTAGAATAATAAATATGAGGGAATAAAGGAAGAAACATATTGGTCGACAGTCGGCTGTTATCAGTATGTAGGGTATTGCTTGTTATGGTAGGGTTGTAGGGTTAGTATGTAGGGTATTGTTTGTTATGGTAGGGTTGTAGGGTTAGTATGTAGGGTATTGTTTGTTATGGTAGGGTTGTAGGGCTAGTATGTAGGGTATTGTTTGTTATGGTAGGGTTGTAGGGTTAGTATGTAGGGTATTGTTTGTTATGGTAGGATTGTAGGGTTAGTATGTAGGGTATTGTTTGTGATGGTGGGGTTGTAGGGTTAGTATGTAGGGTATTGTTTGTTATGGTAGGGTTGTAGGGTTAGTATGTAGGGTATTGTTTGTTATGGTAGGGTTGTAGGGTTAGTATGTAGGGTATTGTTTGTTATGATAGGGTTGTAAGGTTAGTATGTAGGGTACTGTTTGTTATTGTAGGGTTGTAGAGTTAGTATGTAGGGTATTGTTTGTGATGGTAGGGTTGTAGGGTTAGTATGTTGGGTATTGTTTGTTATGGTACTTAACTTGGAGCTGCTGATATCAGGTTCTGATATTGGATTCAATAGATGGTATTTTTTTTTTCATCAGGTCTTAGTTAAGTATTGCTATTTGTTTAATATCTTTATTGATTTTCGGGTCTGTATCAGAAATGTTTATCTGGTATCTACATCATGTTTATCAGGTATGTAAATCATGTATGAGGCGTCAAACAACTGTTGAGGCACCTACGCCCTACAATATTTCCTTCAGCTACTAAACGATAAACTCTATCATACATTAGTCCAGCTTTCCTTATATCGCTATTGATCGTTACTAAAATTATCTTATCAATATGTTATGTTCTATGATATGAACCATTGCCCATTCAGCGCTGTGATGGCTCGCATATTTGGACCGAAACATCGCTTTCAAAAACCAAAGTATTACACTGATTGCGATCTAAATTATTATTCGTAAACAGATTAGTCAATTATAAGTCACTCACAATTATAAATTATAAAGATAATACATTATTTTATTAACAACATTTAAAATATTTACATTTTGTTTAAGTCATAATAGAACGAAGTCACTAATTTCTTTAAAAAAAAAACTGTGTAAAATTAAGGAGCCATATGTTTCTTAACAGTAAACAACAATATCTAAAGACTATTTAATATGTTTTGAGAAGCCTGAAGGTGACTTAAGTTGATGAAACCTTGTTATGCTTATCAATTTGTAATTCTGGATGAAAGTTAATAGAATTAATTATTTATTATCAATGATTGAATTATTATCATTTTTACTAGAATATATTAACAATAAACTGTGCAATTTCATAGTTTTTTATGCTTAAAGTAAAAGCCTTTCAGTTTATTTCTCGTATAGAGAAGGTAGGACAAGCCGTGAGCTGGTTCCACCTTAGCCGTGCCCCGACCCCAGTCCTCCAGTTATCCGATTTGCCTTAGTACTCCCAGTATTACCGATCCTCGGCAGGTAATGGAATTTAACTTCAATCTGCCCTTCTATCGGCTCAGCTGACAATGTCGTTGGAGGAACAGGAGTTCAAAATACGTCGCTACATGGAGCAGCCCCTCTTCTCCAGCTCCTTTATTTTTCCTTCGAGAGGAGAAAAGAAAATTCGGAGGCGAGGAAAACGCAGTCGATGTTAAGGCCTATTCGGAACCAGTCTCTCGTGAAGGGTCTCTTATCGATTCGCTTCTCCTCCAGTCCTTCCTTCCAGATGTCTGCGAGTCCTACGTTCTTCCGGAATTCAATTACATCCTTAGTCAGCGGAGGAATTTAGTATTCGTTCATGAATGGTTCAGGCTATTGTTTGTAATAGATGAATTAAAAAAACAACAAAGAATTTGCTAAAAAGTTTTACTCCCTGACATATGAACATCTTGTACCCAAGTACACTAAACGTTTTTGAACAATTTTTCCTGGCGAAAATGAAGAAATCAGATTACGTTGTACCATTTCGCTGGTCTTCTAGGATACCAAAATAGCATTACTTTGGATGCGGAAGAAAATCTACAAGATGTTGTGTTCATTTTCAGAAAATGTCCTGTTTCTGGGCTAACAGTTGTGCAGGGAGGTAATTCACCCGAGATCACACTCAATAACCCGGTTCCTACCTCAATTGGGTGTACCCACATTATAGAGGCTGGGTGAGCTCCAGGAGGATCTCTAAACCCCACAGGATCCATTCTATGGCGTTCAGCAGATCGAATAAGTTATTTGCCACTGCCGGATTTGAACCCGTGACCTGTAGCTCTGCACAAACAGTTACTACACTCATCACACATATATAGATAAACTTGATTCATTGAGGTTGCAGAATTTAAGTAATAACAATTCTTAGGAGCAACCACAAAGACAAGTTATTTTTTAAATATTTTATTGAAAAGAAAAGATATGTCCAGGACCGGGACTCGAACCCGGGATCTTCACCTCTCCGTGGTGACGCCTCAACCATCTCGGCTATCCTGGCTTCGCTTCACGGCCAGCAATATCCCCTCTTTTCAATTCAATCAATCTTTTCAATCTGGCCAGGATAGCCGAGATGGTTGAGGCGTCACCACGGAGAGGTGAAGGTCCCGAGTTCGAGTCCCGGTCCTGGCCATATCTTTTCTTATCAAATAAAATATTTAAAAAATTATATAATATAAAGATAAAATAAATTATAAAAATTTATTTTCTATTTTTTCTTGATTTATATCGGGTCTTTTTGATTGTGGACCTACCACTCTAAACCCATATCCGATTTTTCTAACGTAAAGCAGATTAAATTCTGTTTTAGAAATATATTGTTGAATAAGTATATACATATATAATAAGTATCCTTGTTGAATTAAGTTTAGGAACGCTATAGAGATCTTGAGAAGTTTAATACCATCCTACGCTTTTTCTCAGTAACTGATTCTGGAACAAACGACTATTCAATTTTACATCAATATAAATCTCAATAACAGTAGTATTTTTTAAAATAAGAGTGAGGTATCTATAGCGAGTAGAACTGAGACGAAAAAATCAGATAAAAACGTTGTTGACTTTACCCACTTATTTAATAACTAATGTTTAAAAAAAATGTATACATGTACTAAAAACATAATCCTAAGAATAATAATAAGAATTTACGGCCCAAGACACAAGAAGGCAATAGGTTGATATAATATTAATAAGGAAAGAAGTAAATGATTTGGAAACGGACATAAGAATATAAAAATTGAGATTCTTCGGACGTATGGTGAGGACGCACTCAAAGAGATTTAATGGAGAAATCTTTTATAAAATGAGAGGATACAAGAGTGCTGGGAGGTACATCAAACAGATGAGGGAAGGAACTGAGAGACTCAAAATAATAGACCTAGACTGTTTCGATAGGAATAACTTTGAGAAAAGAGATTAAGGTCTTGTGGGAAAAGAGGTACGAGAAAAGGAACAGCGTGGACCGAGGAAAAAGAAAAGAACAATCGAAAAAAAATGAGGAAAAGGTGAAAAGAAAGAAGGAAGCAAAGAAGAAGTATGAAAAGAAGTGAAAATAATATTCGCGTGGTCTCTAAGGTCGTTGTGTGTAAAAAAGAAAGGAAACAGAAGAAAGATAGCAGGTATTCCTTAGTAGATAACAGATTAGCAACACAAAAGACAACAGCGAAAAAGAAACATAAAATCATTAAAAGAATGCGATTAGGAACCACCAAAAATACAAAGTCTCTAAAATACTGGGAAAACGTTTCAGCAATTTACTGATTACCAATGCACACCTCACATGTGACATTCCTGATTACCGATGCACACCTCACATGTGACATTACTGATTACCGATGCACACCTCACATGTGACATTCCTGATTACCGATGCACACCTCACATGTGACATTACTGATTACCGATGCACACCTCACATGTGACATTACTGATTACCGATGCACACCTCACATGTGACATTACTGATTACCGATGCACACCTCACATGTGACATTACTGATTACCGATGCACACCTCACATATGACATTACTGATTACCGATGCACACCTCACATGTGACATTACTGATTACCGATGCACACCTCACATATGACATTACTGATTACCGATGCACAACTCACATGTGACATTACTGATTACCGATGCACACCTTACATGTGACATTACTGATTACCGATGCACACCTCACATGTGCACAGCCAAACAGACATCTCACATCAATCAGAAGCAGCAACCGCACTTCAACACATTCAATTAAATTCTACGGTGCATCGTTTCTATGGGCATCGAATAGTATTCTATTAGCTACTTTAGTATTAGCATAGGCAGCGAATAGTATTAGCTACCTGCATCAGCACCAGAAAGTATGATGAACTGGCTGCTTTATTTGTTATCTGTTATTATATTAGTCCTTGCTGCTGCTAATCAACAGTATAGTAGCAGTTGTAGTGGAATCGATACCTGCAAAGGCTGCAAACAATGGTTCCATGTACGGTATATGTGCATTTAAATCTCTCTATTTAATATGCATATAATCTGTTATATCTCTGTGTTCAATACCGCCGGAAGCGATACTTACCAGAGAGAGCATTATACAGACGCATAGAGGGGAAGCATTATACACACAGCATATACACAGACAGGCATACACAGGTACACTGACAGCATTAAGCCGCCACACACTAACATATTCGAAAGCTTTCAACGGCCGCTATAAGCAATTCAAATGAGGCAACATCAATCACCCGCGTTCACTCCTCAATAGGCTTCTTATCTTATTTAGCCTGGGATTTCCCGAACCCTTCGCTATTCAATATATATCTCTAGTATCTTCTCGTTCATATCGCCTGTTCACATGAAAAATAAACTGTATACCGGCTTTAAAGGAGATTAATTCCGTCCTGGTTTCGTTAAATAAAATTTCAACTGCATTTTTAAATTGATGTAGGTATACCCAGAATGTATTCTAATCTAATAATTACGATTAAACCACCCATTTTAATTTATATTATCGATAAAAAAAAAGATCTAAAATCATTATATATGCACTAAAATATAAAAAAGATCGATTATTCAAAACGGGAAATAATAGTTATTAAAAAAATAGTGAAATATTACTTCTTATTCTTTCATTTTCAATTATATTACCAACATAAAAAGTATATAAATTCATTATACGTGCACTAGACTCAATAAACAAAAAAAAAACAGCTGATAAGAACCTTTAGGTAGATAGAGGGATATTTTTAAGTACTTATATTTTATACTGGGTTCTTTTTATCAGCTATTTTTATCTAACCTTGGAGGTGGTGGGATGTTTCTTGGGTGCATTATTCATGTTTTGTTTTGCTGTTATTCTCTTTCTACCCTGAGGATGCCTGAATGGGCGAAATATTGGACAGATAATTTATATTTCTGTTTTAGTTAGGAGACTAAGGGCTTTTCGTTGGAATTTTTCCACGGAACCGTTCATTATTTCCAAGTTAACGGTTATGCATGGGCGAGATTTGGGCCCAGTGTCCTAGGTACTGAGAACTATCCTGCTCGCATATTTACGCCGAAGCAATGTCGTAGCTAATGAGATGCGATAATTACTTGTTGAATATTATTAATAAAAGCGTAATTAAATCGCCACTTGAATAATTAAGACCAAGTGATGATTGAGGCGCGAGATTCCACACAACCGCCCCACTGATGAAGGAGGCTGGCTGTAGAGACGCAATCAATGGAAGCACTAAGTGGGCAGTTCCATCATCACCAGCGCCCGCTGCCAGTCATCATCACAACTGCTGAGTGTTCTGTCAGCCATCTTCTCCATCATCTCTGCCTAGCTCGCTTCTGTTGGTGATAGGGCATAGTTAGTGCGAGCACTGTCATGAGGAGTCTAGGGCTAATTTCAGTTATTTGTTTTTTATAATCAGAGATGATTGGTAAGAAAAATAGGAAGTGATGATGCAAAAAATAGTTTGTTTATTCACCGTCAGTTTTTGCTGCTATGACAATTCAGGCGATTTTAAAGAGTCCTTTAACGAGTGCCTGACACTGCAAAGTCTCTGGACTGATATTTTCCGTCCCCTCTCAAGGACGGCCTAGCGAAGGATTTTTTACTCCTAAACGCCACCTGCTGGGCAGCGAGCCTACGATCTAGCGCATATAAGTTTGTTAAAATTCAACTTCAACAAATTATTTATCGACCATTAATTCCCAGATAAAATATTTATTATGTTTACAACCGTATATCTACTCTGTGGGATCTGATACACCTGGGGCTTACCGAGCCTTTACAAGATGCATACCTTTAATCGTTGGAAAACCTATCTAGGTTGAATCGCAGGCTTGTGAAACCGTTGGCTTAGAACACAGGATATTCTCTAATTTAACTCTTCATGAGTTGCAATGGTGATTTTAAAAAAAATCGTATCTATTTTTTATGTATATTGTTTTGAATAAAATTGGGTTTTTAATAAAATATGCAATTTGAATGACATAAACTTATAAGCATTATCAGATCTTTCTTTGTTTATACCATTAGGCCTTTCGGTATGCAAAAATTAACCCTGGCATATCAATTACTATCATATCCTGTATTAAAGTTAAAATACATTTTTACACAAGGAATTAACATGAGGATGAATCAAACGTTGTTAAAACTTAACAGATTTAGAGATTCGTTCGTTACTAAGTCCAACAACTTTACGATGATCTCAGGGATTTGGATATGGACGAATGGAATCGTGATCGTACAATAAAAGGTGCAATAATCCTTTTAACATCATTGTTATTATTTTATATGATGATAAAGTTAATCGATTGTAATGACTTCCGGTCCATATTCAGACCTCAATGTTGTACCCCGCACACCGTCTGATGTTGCAGGAACATGACCTCAGACACATCGTAACAGGCGGAAGAAGCCAGGAGTTGACATTTGAGATTTAAAAGTGGCATTGAAGAAAAGGCTGATCTCACCCGCTTGCTCACGTGCAATTAACTGTCGAATTAAGATTCAGTTCGTTAAGCAGAGTCGGTAAGAAGCCATTGTAGTTCGTCGTGAGGACAATGTTCTTCCTGTCGATAATGTTCTCTGCACGAACATTCACGTAAGCGATCTCAACATTTTAACACTTTTCTCTGAAGATTGTAAACAAAGTATTGTTACTTTTTTTTTTTATTAATTGTTATAATTATAAATATTTTTATTTTTCAGAGAAAAGATATGCCCAGGGCCGGGATTCGAACCCGGGTCCCCCAAGTATCCGTCGGGGTGCTACCACCATCACCTAATTAATTTATTGTTCAATGAGCATTCTTCCCCTTGTATGCATCGCAAACTGCGAGAGCACAGAGATATGGGATCAGTGAAGAGAATGGATTGTCTGACCGAGGTACGAACCAGGATAGCTCAGATGGCAGAGCACCACGACGGGAGACCCGGGTTCGTATCCCCGCCCAGGACATATCTTTTCTCTTCGAAATTGAAATATTTAGAATATTATTACTTATCATCATGACAATAATTAGGAACTTGTATTGTTTTAGTTAGAAAATCTATTGTGGATGGTAAAGTAGAGACAGTAAGTTCCAGGACAATCCAAATACTTCTCAGTCATGAACAGTGAGGATACCAATCCACGTTTAAATATAAATCATACTTTTGATATTTAATTTGTATTTAAAGTTGATAATTTTTTTTTTTAATTGGATATCAAGTAATACAATCTGCCACATTTAAGGAAAATATGTATTAGAGATCTAGGTTTAGATTCCTATAGGAGAAGATGGGAAAAATTAAATGAACACCTTTAAACAATAAAAAATATATAATTAAGATAAAATAAATATAATTACTTAACTTGAACACGTTCAATCCTAAACGTAATATTAAGACAGTGTCCTATAAATCCCCGGACCCAGCTCTTCCCTACACGTCTGGAGAACGCACAGGAGATCCCAGCGCTTCTTTCCCACCCGCTTCAGTAGATTTGAGACTATTGCAGATCAAACTCAATTAAAGTTTTAAGGAAACACAGATAACTTAGATAGTGTGTGTAGTGAAATAGTTAAACAGTGAAAAATACCAAATGACATATTCATATTGTTGTTAAGTTTAAATCGGTGTCTTAAAAAATGATCCTAAATCGAATTAGTTTTATAAAATGACTGATTAAATTTAATAAAATACACAAAAAGTATATAAAATGTAATATGTACGATTACTATAAAAAAAAGACAAGTGATTTAGAGAAGGGTCCTTCATTCAATAGCACCTGCTGGGCTGTAGAAAAGTAATAAAGGATTCTAGGCCTTCGTATTAAGCATCGTTTTCAGTTTATAAACTTTATCTCAAGTTTAATATGCCATTTCAAGCTATATAAAATGTTCAATGCTAAAAATAAAAGGAAACAGTTTATATTTTAATATATTTTTAGACCGAAATTCATTAGTGCGATGCTTCAACGCTTTTCTGATACTTTAGTATAACTTCCAATTTGTTTCTTTAACACAGAATCAAATACGCGTTCAAATTAACTTGCAATTAAAATGAACACCAATGAATTATATATTAATGGATTTTTTATTAATTTAAGATTTTCATGTAGCTTCAGGTTTCCTAATTTCGATGAAGTATTATAACTATTGTATTATAATATTGATAGCTTATCATCAGAACAAGGGAATATTCTCATTTGCGTATTAAGCATAATCGTAGAAATCTACATGGCAGTCGTGGGAGGGATCTTTTTGGTCAGGATTCGGCATTTTGAAATACTGCGTCATTTTTTTATTCAAAGAACAATAATTTCAATGGAACTTATGTGAAGTTTGTTATCAAAGTTAAATATGACAGTTATACCTGCTTCGGTTTTAAAATAATTTCATCATTCGAACAATTCTCAATTTGGTCTTCTTCCCATACCTGGCATATTAGCCTACCAAAGAAAGTATCGTCATAGCATGCAAACTGAATTAAAATAGTGATAGAGCGGTGAGTTCCCATGGTAATGGAGCGGAGTGGCTGAGTGGTAGAGTGCTGAGTTGCCATGGTAATGGAGCGGAGTGGCTAAGTGGTAGAGGGCTGAGTTGCCATGGTAATGGAGCGGAGTGGCTGAGTGGTAGAGCGCTGAGTTGCCATGGTAATGGAGCGGAGTGGCTGAGTGGTAGAGCGGTGAGTTGCCATGGTAATGGAGCGGAGTGGCGGAGTGGTAGAGCACTGAGGTACCATGGTAATGGAGCGGAGTGGCGGAGTGATAGAGCTCAGTTGCCGTGCCGTAGGTACCGGGTTCAACTCGCGGCTTTGCCAGATTTTATGTTACCTTTTAAGGTATGGATCCTTTCTGGGACCCTCCTGGTGCTCAGCCTACCTCTAGTAAGTCCCCAAATTGGGATGGAATATGGCAATAGAGCGTGTTCTTGGGCAAATCACCTCCCTACGCTACAGTTGTTTATAAAACAGTGCAGTCTCTACCACTTACTTACATGTCTTCTTTATTTTTATTAAATAGAAAATCCGACTACAAAATTATTATAGCTAATAAATTTCTTCTTCCTTTTCATGGTTTTAATTAGAGTTTTTCTATTTACAAAACATAAAATATTGTACACAGGCTAGTATATAATATAATGTACTATATAAATATATCACAGGCTATTCGCACCTTCGTGAAAACAACCGGTTTTTGCTTCTAGCAATTTATAACCACCTGAAACTAATCTAATTATTCCAAAATAACTTCTAGAACATACAGGAAGCGTTAATTAGGCGGAAACAAATAACTCTTTCAATCTGTCGCTTAAACTCCAAAATATTTTGTTTGTCTTGGCCATTAGTTAACTTTGAGGCGAAATAATAAAATGGAAGCCAAAACTTTTGTTGGCAACTTTAAGTTTAACTCTCTGGTAGAATGTTGATTGATTTTATCGAAACCCGGTGAGGCAATATTGGAGGTTCATTAAAGTATTTTAATTAAAAATTTGAGATTTAATTAAGGTCATAATGATAAAGAATAAAAAAAATAAAGAAAAGTAAAAAGTTTGAAGTCGATATTATTAAAACTAGATGTTGACATGCTGAAGTTTTTTTAATTGTTATTTAAATGTTTCATTCATTTGGATAATTTGAAAAGTAATGCAATTTTGTTTATAATTTTTTATAATTATTGGTCAGCTGTTTTGATTTTTAAATATTTTTATTTTAAAGAGAAAAGATATGCGGCCGGGTTCGAATGCCAGCCGGAGGCATATCTTTTCTCTTTAAAATAAAAAAAAAAATTGTTTATATTTTGAACGATTGTAAGAAGCCGAGTTTAATAGCATTAATAATTTAAAAATAAAATAATTACAATCATTGCAATGGATCAGTAATGAGACGCCGATTGACAACGCCACAGTGAACTGGAGTGCTACAAAATTAAGTTTTCTTAGAGGTGCTGTTACATAGTACTGAATAAAAAAATTATTACCAATATTCTCCTTATGTTTGACAGGTGGTTGGATGGAGAGTGATGGAGAATATATTCACTCACAGAAAAAACATATTATATAAACATTATAAAACTCAGTATATTAAATGAGTTAGCGTTCCGAAGGTCCTGGATTCAAATTCCCTGCTTGGATGGCTTTTATTTAATCTGCTAGCAGCCGGAGATGGATCCTATGGGATCTAGGAGCCTCGAGAGGCTCACCCAGCCTCTACAAATTGGATACCCAACAGGGGGAAAACTCAGGCAGTTGAGGACAAATCATCTTCCTGCATAAACATTGTCCTAGAAACAGAACAGTCTCTACCACGTACGGAATCCCAGACGCTTTACGGGTTGTAGAGGTACAGGTTGTTTTTTTTATATTCCTATATATACATTATTAGGAGCGTAATGGCTCAGTGGTAGAGCACTGAATTGTCATGTCGGAAATCCTGGTTCAAATCCCGCTGCAACAGATAGATCGTCTGTTTGCGGCCGGAGATGGATCATATAGATCTAGGACCCTCCTCGTGTTCACCCAGCCTCTATAAAATGTTATAAAAATAGGGCATCCAAAATAAGTAGGAAAAATCTGGCGATTTAGCGTGTTCTAGGAGAAGCCACCTCATGGCAGACCCATTGTCAATGAAACAGTACAGTCTCATCATGTGCTGAATCCTAGACCCGTTCACGGGTTGTAGAGGTACAGGTTTTTTTATATGTATATTATTAGTGCTATTTGAGTTAGAAATCTACATAATCACATTAATGCCAAAAATAAATTAAAGTGAGAAAATGAAAGTTAAAGTTTTGCCCCACTGCTAAACATAAAAAAAAGAAGAAAAATAAATCGAAGAAAAGCAATTGAAATAATTAAGGTTGGTATTGAAGGAAAGTTAAAATCATGGAACTTTAGCAACTAGGAATTAAAAATTCAATCAAACTTTAATTATCGCTGGAAGTAGAGTTGAATCTGAATCAATATTACTTCAAAATGTTTACATTGAGTTGATAGTGTTTGTATCGATTGGTTTGTAACTAAGCTATCAACGTCCAGGTTTATTGAATTTATGAACTATGAGGGGGAAGTATTGTCCATAGGATTCAAAGTTACTGACTCCCTAAGTCCCAGGTTCGAATCCATCTGAGCTTGTCTTTAATCGATCCTGTAAGATTTGGACTCCATAAAGTGGGTATCATTCATAGCAATAGAATCCTGGGGATGGAGTTATCTGGCGATCTAGACCGAACCACCGTAGACCTTTTAGAACAGTCTTTACCTAATGATCTCAATATACAATATATTTTATAAATATTTATAAAATATATTTTATATTTATATATATCTTATATTATATATTATACATAAAACCCCTATATATTTTACGAGTGATACTATCTGTCTTTCCGAAAGATTAGAATCCTTCTCGATTTTTCTTGAACTTTTAGAATAATGACTCAGGGGTGTTAGAAATTTAGTTTAGTCTATATAAACTCCCCGTCAAAAGTATTGCAACACCCATAATTCTCGAGCTTTTCTTGGTTTCGACCTGAATCCGTACTTTGTTTATATTTACAGTAATATTATTTACTAAATGAGATACATTAGTGACTAGACACTTAATTTTTATTCACTGTTTACCAACAAACGATAAGATTTTGGATATTTCATTTTAAATTTCCTTTCAGTCCAAGTTTATCTTTCGTCTGTCTCAAGTCTGTTTCCTCTTTTCTCTTTAGTCTAGTTGAAACAATTAATTTTATCCACAATGAACCGTTTAAGCCGCGATGATTCTGTCAGAATCATCACTCTCTCTAAAGAAGGCAAATCATTGCGTTACATCGCTAATGACCTTGGGATTCACTATTCTTCCGTTTCAGGGACCATAAGAAGGTACAGGGAGACTGGTAGTCAATCGAGGCGACCAACGTCAGGGCGTCCTAGGATTGCTAATCCCATAGATGACCGCTTCATTAAAATGCAAGTTCTTCGGAATCCTAATTCTACAGCTTCTTCCATTAAAAACTTGATCGCTGGTGTTTGAGGGGTATCAATATCGGATTCAATAGTCATTAGAAGACTGAGGGAGTCAAAACTCAGCTCAAGAAGGCCAGTGAAATGTCCTCTTCTCACCACAGAACGCCGCGTAAAGAGATAGAGATTTGCAAGACAACACCAATCTTGGACTGTGCAGGAGTGGAAAATGTTGTATTCACTGATGAGACGAGAGTGGCCCTTAACAGACAAGATGGACGTGAAGAAGTTTGGAGAAGGCCTGGAGAACGGTTTAGTCAATGCTGCACGTTAGAAACTGAGCCATTCGGGGGAGGGTCTATCATGTTCTGGGGAGGCATATTTTAGGAGGCACGTACCGAGTTAGTGCCAATCCAAGGAGGGGCCTTGAATGCTTTGAGGTATGTAGAAATGATTCTTCAAGATCATGTAGTGGCTTTTATGCCGTTCATAGGCTCTAAATTGTTGCTCATGCATGATAATGCCCGCCCACACAAGGCAAGATGTGTTTCTGAGTACCTGAACACCACAAATATCCACACCATTGATTGGCCAGCAAGAAGTCCTGACCTTAAACCAATCGAGCACGTTTGGTATTATCTCAAAAGATCGGTTCGGTCACTAGATTTACCTCCTACTACCCTTGAAATGCTAAATGCAGCTGTATTGGAGGAGTGGGACAATATACCCCAAGATTTTCTTCAAAACCTTTTTACAAGTATGCCAACACGAGTGGCTGCAGTCATTCAAGCCAGAGGTGGCAATACGTCTTATTAAATGTAAATTAAAAATTTAAATTGTGATTTAAAAGTTAAAATTATCAGAAATTAAAAGTTTAGAAAGTAAGTTTTCTAACTTTTTTGTTTATTGGAAGAGATATTGTAATTTATTTTAATAAAATTTGTTTATGTCCAGTTTAAAATGCTTAATACATACTTCAGAACCGTTCTTTATTATGAAAAGACAGACGTTTTTGTAAAATTCAAATATTTCAAAGTGTTGCGATACTTTTGACGGGGAGTGTATATAGCTTATGCCCGCGGCTTCGCTCGCGTGGAATTTGGTCTCCCACATAAAGTTTCGTGAAAGATCATTTTAAATAAATAATTTTATTATTTTTTAAAAATATAAGTTACTCGTTCATCCAAAATTTCAGATGTCTAACTTCAAAACTGACGGATTCTATACACCCTTTGAACCCCTATTATATTAAAGGGGAAACCCTTGGGGTGGAATTATCCAAATTTCTTTCTTAAACTATACAAAGAACCTATCTACAAATTTCAAGATGCTAAGTTCCTGATTTGCCTTTAATTATGTACTATAATGGATTCTCCACAGTACCTAAAAACTGTCGGGAGGGGGGGCACGTGCCCCCGTGCGCCCCTCCTATATCCGCGCTTGCTATAGCCTATGTGTTATTCTGATGCTGTAAATACTGTAAAGTTTCATCCAAATCCGTTAAGTAGTTTTTGCGTGAAAGAGAGACAAACATACAAACTTTCACATTTATAATATTAGTAAGATAAATATCTTCTAATCTCAGTTAACCGTAGATGAAATATTTATTTTCGAAAATTAAAACCGACCTCTAATAAAATATGCAGCTAGGAACAATTCCTTCCTTCTAAACTGTAAGTTCTTCAGGAACCTGATTTTATTTACCAATAAAAAATAAATAAAAAGTTATCCGTACCGCTACAACCCATTAAGTTGTTCAGTTTAAATTAGAAACTGTACTGTTTCTAAGCCAACGATTGTGCAGGGAGGTAATTGGTCCAATTAATAGTACTCACTTTATTCAGCCCAGATAATAATTTTTACGATATTTCGATTATTTCGGCCAAGAAACAGTACTGTATCTGTCATGTGCTGAACCCCAGGCTCTTCACGGGTTGTAGTGGTACAGTTAACAATTTTAATAATTAATATTAATGAACTAATTAATAATAAATTTATAAAGACAAGAGAATGCAATGGAGCGAGGGGAGGGGCTGTTGAGGAGGTTAGAAATACCTCTTAGAGAGAGAAGTGGCATTGTGATAGGACTTATCATTGTTTGACTAATTTTCCAGCCAATGAAATTGCTTGTTGCAGAATCTTCATCCCTCCTGTTTCTATTGTCCGCTCTCATTGGTCGATTAGTTGCTCAATCATGCGTTGAGCTCCTTCATTCAGAAACGGAATGCCTAAAAACCATTGCCCGTTCGCTTTATATCAATACGATAATGGAGATCCCTACACCGGCTCCTGAGGGAGGATAGAATTTGAAGAAAGAGGAATCAACGGCAGGGAATATCAAGTAGGGAGTATTTATTTTGATAGTTATTAAGATTCCTGAATACCAACAAAAGTTTAAATAAAAGTGCCGAAAAACTTGGGAGTTACAAAATAAATTCGTATCGACATGTAGAAGCGGAAGATTTTAAATTTAGGTTTTGGCATTTGAGCACAATGGCATTCTTTGGAAACTGGATAGAAATAAATCAAGGTTGTCAACTGTTCAGTAGAACAATTATTTTCGTCAGAACCTTCAAATATAATATTTTCTTGCAACATTCAACAGTAATTTTCAGTCGAGGTGCAATTTTCTATATCAGAGTATTTATTTTGCTATTTTCACAATAGGTCATAATAATCACCAAAATGATGTTTTCCTATATATAAATAAAATTAGACAATGACGAAAACTTTGGTTACTAAAAGTCACTTTGCGATTGACGTTAGACCAAGGTGATTTTCAGCTTTTTCGACCTTGTAATAGTTTCTGCAATGGTAGAAAGTAAATGTTTTTTTATTATTTTAAGCTAGTAGTTTTATTCAAAATTGTTCAATATGATTTCATGGTTTTCCCAAGTAATCACTCTATTTACCTATTTGAACAATGTCATTTTTAACAATGAAGTAATCAATTAATATCTGTTGTATTTCATTCATATCCAGTTCATTTATAAATCATTGTATACAGAAAAAAAAACTAGCACCTGAACCCACCAACTTTCAGTACAGGGAAGAGACCGTATCTAAGCGAACAGTTGTGTAAAGAGACGATTTGGCGATGATGTTGCTATCCCTACTAGCTGCAGATTTAATGTCCCTTTTAAAAAATCTCCTAATAAAACACCAAGAGGTCTGTAGATCCAAAAATGATTTGGCCAAGATCACATTCAATTGCCAGTTTTTCTCCCAATCAAAATGGTGTCCACATTATGGAAAAATGGTGAGCACGGGAAGGACCTTCATAATTTTTCTTATTTAGAGTAAATAGTTTGAATTTGAATAATTCTGAATAAATTTCATTATAGTATACCAAAGATATAATTTCTAGGTCAGTTATTAGATCGTTTTTAAGATGAAAAAGGTATGGATAAAAGATTTTATAGTTTATTGAAAAAATTTTGCCATCGCAGAGGTGCCTGGAGTAGCGTTTTTTACATCTCAACCGTATCTTATTCGTTTCAGTAAAATTCCATTCGTTGTTAATGAATTCATTCAAATATTTATGATGATTATTATTATCTTATTTTACTAGTTAGCTCTGGTTTGGCTGCTATGGCGGCATCTTTTCTTCAACAAATTGGATGGTAAAAATTCATCGATTATTCTGAAAATAGCGACAAGTGATCATTCAAGCTTGGTTTACTTGAAAAAAACAAACAAAAAACCATTTAAAAATCATTTTTTGAAACGGATTGATAAATAAAGATACTGACTGAAGTATATTTTATGACAGAACGTTCAAACAGTAGTTTTCAATAAGTACTTCTGAGGGATTTTTGTGTGTTGTTTTTTTGTATGTACATCGTTGATACAAAGGCAAAGTATCAAATGCGAAAACACATTCTTTTAGCTTTCGATTCATAGTGATTGCTCGAGGATCGATAGTTGATACACATACAAATACATGTATAATATTTACAAGACACAAAACTACGCACAGTATAATAACAAAGGTCAAATACGTAAAGGTGACGTTAAACAAACAAATAGTCAGGATAAAAAAAGGAAGGCGCTAGATCAGTGCTAAAGCGAGGAGTTGCCGATATCAAGATCCTGGGTTCTAATCCGGCATGTAGCAGATAATTTGGTCTGTTACCAACCGAAGATGCAGCCTGTGGGGTGTGGAGACCGAAGATGTACCCTGTGTGGTGTGCAGACCGAAGATGCAGCCTGTGGGGCGTGGAGACCGAAGATGCACCGTGTGGGGCGTGGAGACCGAAGATGTCCCTGTGGGGTGTGGAGACCGAAGATGTACCCTGTGTGGTGTGGAGACCGAAGATGCAGCCTGTGGGGCGTGGAGACCGAAGATGCACCCTGTGGGGCGTGGAGACCGAAGATGTACCCTGTGGGGCGTGGAGACCCCTTTGGGGCTCACCCAGCTTCTATAAAGTGGGTAGCCTCGATTGGGGAAAACCTGGAGGTTGAGCGTGATCGAGGAAAAATCACCTGCACGACCGTGGTCTGAGAAAAGGCACAGTCTCTGCCGCGTAATGAACCTTCATTGACCATGACCCTTTATAGGTTGTAGTGGTACAGGTTTTTTTTTAGTTTTTTTTAATACGTACAACTATATCAACTGTTTCGAATGATCTGTTTTTTCACTCTCCAGAAAATTGTTTGTCACTCTCGATGCTGGTTATTTTTACCGTCGATACTTTTGGCTGTATTATATTCTTGCACATCAACAAAACTTGAATGTATGCAACTAAACTTGTAGAGAAGTTGGTCCTCAAATATTCTAAATATAGTGTAGGGAGGAAGGAAGGATTTTGATAATATTAACTTAATATAATTTTCTAGTCCTTAACCATTCCTGCGGTCCTTCGTGAACAACTTGTCAAGCGAATTCCATCCTTTAACCAGCTCGGCTCAAAACCAACCCTGGGAGTAAGTTATTTCCTTAATAACGGCTTTGGGAACCGCTTTAGTCTCTCTCAGTGAAGGAACCGTTATCACAATATACTTGAGTCAGCGGTTCCTAATATATAGTAGTCTAAAGTAACTTTAGGTTATTTATAGAGCTAAAATAAATCAGTAATTTATATGATATATATATATATATATATATATATATATATATATATATATATATATATTGTATAAGAAAAAGAATACGGCTTAGGGAGCCCGAAGGCTCGACGCCGAAGCCTAAAACCTTGTAACCTCTACTTAAAAACTTCCGCACAAGGACCACTCACTACCACTCAAACCCAAATCCGCTACATCACCCAGAAGAAGTAAAAAGAAGCTTTTAATGATTTTTCGTACATGCCATAGGAAATGAAATTATAATGTTTTTAATATTTTTCTCTAACTGGGCTCTTTTTGATTTGGAAAGTTAATTCAAGATATTGTTACGGGCTACTGGGTATTAAAATGAATTAAACAATGCCTTAATTAAAGATACTAATATTTATTTACAAAAGTGATAAAAGAATACAATTAAACTATTATCAATTAAATTAATAACAGAGAAATTACTAACAAATAAATTATTAACTGAAATAAATTTACAACAACAATATGTTTAGATATTTATAATCTAGGCCTAACTTATATTTAATTATTACAATAATATAAGATATTATTATTACTAAATAGCTCAACTATTTACATAAACTTGTACAAATCACATAAAATTACAACCGCTACTTAACTAATTAATTACTACTAATTAACACTTACAGTTCACTAATTAAAGTCCACCGACTATAAAAATCTCTGACTATAACAAACTGTCACCCAATTACACTCACAAACTGTCACTGGCTTATCACTGTTTCTGATGTTAACCGCACCGTGTGCTTTAACACTCTAACCGTACTCGCGCCGAGATGCTGTTTAAATAGACAGAATGACAGATCTAGATCATACGGGACGGATCTCGAAGTTTCGCGAAAAGGCCTCTTTCACCTCTGCCGACAAGGGGGCTTCGTTCTCTTCCAGGAATCGCCAATTCCCGCGCCCGTAACAATATGATGGACAGGGCTGCTATCGCTATGAATTCGGTTAAACAGATTAGTCACCGCTAAGTCACCTTCCTCAACTTTGAAAACCACGCTTTTTAATAGCTTAATTCCCTCAGTTTTATTATACTACTGTGAAATATGGTCATTAAGGTACTTAGATAAAATAAAGAAAATTCGGGTCAGATTTTACAAATCGCTCTTTTACTGAATAATGCTTAATTTGCAAGTCTTGAAACATTCAATCGACTGGTCAACAAATCTCACTAATGTATAATAATAGACTATCTAAAACATATTTTAATAAAATGTTATCGGTTCAAAAGTGCTCTAGTAAGGTCATCAAATCTGACTTGAAGTAGGAGATGGGCTCAGCAAAACCCACATTTAGTGTTGAAGCATAAAAACGAAATTATAACTAAAGAAATTTTATAGGAACAAGATGTAAATAGAGCACTTTGTTCTCGGTACAATATTTTATACAAAAAATTATTCTGTATAAATTCAGTACAGCCATACCTGACATCAGATTTACCCTTTGAGAGAATAAGACTCCTACGCCAAATTACAGCCCCCCCCTCAGCAAACAAATAGTTGTTTACGCCAATAAAACAATTCACAGAACTAATACTGAATATAATTGCCCTCTATGCTTAAATAATTCGCCTGACGATTTAAACCACATACTTTTTGACTCTCCATTTTATAAAGAACCTAGAAATAAATATATAAGTTGATACGATCACAATATTTATACAGTACTGAACCTCAAACACAACAATGATGTAATTAATCTCTGTAACTTTTTATCTAAAGCTCTAAGTATCAGAACAGCTCTGATCCGGTGACATTTACTTTGACTTCTGTAAGCTTTCCTTTCCTCAAATAATAGTTTCGTTAATACAATTTTCCATATTTTGATGTAGTACTGACTTTGATGTAGTATTGACTCATGGCTATGTTCATTATTACAATTATCTAATCTTTTTTTTTCTGTATGTTTACTTTTTTTAAATTTTGATGGAGTATTATTTTTGTAACTAAAATATAAAAGGTCTAAACAAACTCTCTCTGTATTTTATCAATGTAAAAATCAGAAATAAAGAAATAAAAAAACTAAAATTATATTTTCTCGTCCCCTTAAATAAATAAAATTAATAAATTTAAGAGAATCTGTGTCTCTCTTGCTCCTCAAAAAAATTTAATAATATTTTTAGCAGAGCAGAATAATAAAGCTATCAATAACAAAAATCACATGCCACGAGAAATACCAGGAATAAGTCTTGATTCCGGTTTTTGCCCCCAGACCGATCCTCCGATGATAGAGTTTATTCAGCCTCACATTTAGTTGTTTTTTCCTCTTCGGGTCCGAGCTGGAACTTCCACAAGACTTATTTATTCTGGAAAACTGACATTGGCAGTATATCAGAGGTCGATAAGAAAATAATGACCAATGAATCTGAATATTCTATTGTCAGAATATGCTTATCTATATATTCCAGCTTCAAATTCAACATGTTAGTTATACTCGAGAACAATTGTAAAAAAAATAAACCTGTAGAACTACAATTCACGAAAGGCTTGAGAAAACATATGTTATGGGCTGTCAATCCAACGGTTGCGCAGGTTGGTGATCTGACAGAAATCAAGCATCACTCCCCGCAGGTTGGTGAACTGACAGAAATCAAGTATCACTCCCCGCAGGTTGGTGATCTGACAGAAATCAAGCATCACTCCCCGCAGGTTGGTGATCTGACAGAAATCAAGCATCACTCTCCGCAGGTTGGTGATCTGACAGAAATCAAGCATCCCTCCCCGCAGGTTGGTGATCTGACAGAAATCAAGCATCACTCCCAGCAGGTTGGTGATCTGACAGAAATAGCATCAATCAAGCCCCCCCAGGTTGGTGATCTGACAGAATCAACCATCGCTCCCCGCAGGTTGGTGATGTGACAGAAATCAAGCATCCCTCCCCGCAGGTTGGTGATCTGACAGAAATCAAGCATCACTCCCCGCAGGTTTTCCGCAATTAAGGTGGCCAACTTTATTAATGGGTCTGCTCCAGGAGAGTCCATTCACGGTTGTCATCACAATAAATAATTTATCTTTTACAGCCCGTAACAAACTCAAGACCTTGAGATCAGAAGTTCAGCGCCCTATCAACTGTAATTCTCCCTTCTCTCAATCGCAAAGACATAAATCTGTTCCAATTGAGCTGAACACAATATAAATTATGAATACTACAGAAATGTTACATGTCAAGATCAATCAAAACTTTATTAAGGTAACCTGTTTAGTCAGGCTTTTATATACTGGTTTTTAGTTAATTTGTAATTTATTATAATTTTCAGTGAAAATGGAATGCATCAATTTAAAAATTAAAACAACCATCTCACTAAAATAGAGCCAGAAACTCAAAAAGAAACCACAATGCAAAGCCTTATGTTTCAAAAATACACCCACTTACCAGTCGACCTTTCGCCTATTCAGGCATTATCAAAACACCAAAAACAAACAGGGGGTTATGTGAATCGCATCTCGAAGAAAAAGAAATGAGTTGTATGTTGAACGTCTTGGTGGTGGGGTGCTGTCTCATGTTTGGAGCCTGTTTGGGCTGTTGATCGTTGGGATGTATTGCACTTTTTTCTTCGAGATGCGATTCACATAACCCCCTTTTTGTTTTTGGTGTTTTGATAATGCCTGAATAGGCGAAATGTCGACTGGTAAGTGGGTGTATTTTTGAAACATAAGGCTTTGCATTATGGTTTTTCCCAATTGCATTATAATTAAAACAACCATAATCATCATTTTACAATATAAGAATTAAAAAAGATTAAGACTTTTTTTAGCCAATTCATGAGGTAATACAATTTTGCTGATCCTGATAAAGTCGTATTGCATAGAAGTATATTCTTCTAGGCTTTTTATTGTAATAGAACAATATCTCATTGTAACATTTAAAACCTCAATATAGAAACCACCCTATAGGTTACGATATAAAAGGATCTTAAATTTTACGAAACATCTGATCGGAAAAATCAGACCTCGAGAAAACTCGACAAAGCAATCCTGGAGCATCACGATCCATTGTTCACCCCTGAACCTCATGTCGATATTGCCCGAAAGAACAAAGGCCCTGGCTAAGAATGAAAAGGATCGGAGCTGGCTGGGGTCAGGCAGGATGAACCCTGGCAGTTAGGTCAGCCATAAACCCAAATAAACCTTGGTATAATAACACAAAGCAACAGGGCTGGCCTTTAAGGCTGCCACACAATGGCTCTGCTCGAGTCTATGTGGCTGCGCTAATCTACCGTTAGCCATAATAAGGCCTCTGTAGGCATTACATACGATAACATTAATGAATGTAACTTAATACACATACACATATTATAAGTGTGTAATGTATCAGAGGGGGGGGGGTTCTATGTGTAATGTATCAGAGGGGGGGGGGGGTTCTATGAAATATCAGTGAGGACAATAAAGGCCTTTGTTACAATGAATTTATGAATAACTGAAACTTTCGATAAAGTTTAAATTATTCAAATATCATTGGATAAATTAAAATGGATATGTATGTTAGATAAAGATTATATTTTCGCGTATTCACATTCACAAGTAAAGCGAAAGTCGTTTCGGAACCAAGAAATTTGCGCAGACTTACAGAAATTTCATTTTTTTTTTTTTTAAATCCTAAATAACCATAGCATGTTAAAGTATTTAATTATCCACCATGATTAATGTGAATGAACGAATGGAGAATATTTAACCGCAAATTTATTCCTGAATTAATAATATTGTACGGTAAATATAATCTTGAATATTTACTGGTTATTCGAAATATTAAATTAAATGGGTGGCATTTAAAAATTTGCTCAATAAAGCCAAACTATTTGTGATAAACGTCAAAACAAACACAGGTACATAAAATAAAATTATAATAAAATAAAAAGGAAAAAATCTGCTTCAAGTCGCAATTACAGCTTGATATTAATTTAGCCGACTACCTTAGCTGTGCCAACAGGTTGACATTAAGAATCCGATTTTTTTAAAATAAATAAGCTTACTAATATTATAAATGTGAAAGTTTGTATGTTTGTCTCTCTTTCACGCAAAAAATCCGTTCAGTAGGGATTTGGATGAAACTTTACAGTAATATAGGTTATACATCAGAATAACACATGGGCCATAGCAAGCGCGGATTTAGGGGGAGAGGGCGAACGAGGGCAGGTGCCCCCCCGACAGTTTTATAGGAACTGTGGAGAATCCATTATAGTACATAATTAAAGGAAAATAACATGATCATAGTTGTTAAAATATCAGAAAGAACAAAAGTGAAACTATTTGTTTTGATATATGTACTACTAATCTTACTAATATTATAAATGTGAAAGTTTGTGTGTTTGTCTCTCTTTCCGCAAAAACTACTGAACGGATTTGGATGATACTTTACAGTAATATAGGTTATACATCAGAGTAACACATGGGCTATAGCAAGCGCGGATTTAGGGGGGCGCACGGGGGCACGTGCCCCTCCCCACCCCCGATAGTTTTAGAGGCACTGTGGAGAATCCATTATAGTACATAATTAAAGGCAAATCAGGAATTTAGCATCTTGAAATTTGCAGATAGGTCCTTTGTATGATTTAAGAAAGAAGTTTGGATAATTCCACTCTTATTATAATAAGGGTTCAAAGGTTGTATGGAATCCGTCAGTTTTGAAGTCAGACATCTGAAATTTTGTACGAGTAACCTATGGTGAAAAAAAATAAATTATTTTAAATAATTAAATTATTTATTATTTGAAATTATTGTTAAAAAGCACTGTCAAGAAACTTTATGCGGTAGTCCAAATTCTATGCGAGCGAAGCCGCGGGCCAAAGCTAGTTAATTCATATAATAAAAGTATTTATTTGAGAAACCATACAAATGCCATTTGGCACACATTGTTTTTTCGATCTTTGGCAAACCTCCCCTGAGGGATTCTCTTGGAATCGTGTGTGGAAAAACCTGCCATTGAAGGCGCTCGTAGCGTGGTTCATCTCACTGTAGCAGGTCCCTGCTACATTTCAGTCTCCTTGTCGGGTTCTATGGTTATGCGTATGTCAGTAATGATTGTACCAGTAAGTTTGGATGTCCAGCAAGTGAGTCATGAAATTTTTTCTATTTGTTCTTGATTGTGTCAGTCACGAGTGGTATGTTGAGATATTTATTATTCATTAGTAATGTAAAAGGGAAAATGTGTATTATATCGAAGGGATTTTGATTGTGAAATTTAAATGCTCTGCAAGTGGGATTTTTCGCATGAGCCCCACACTTGCGAGGCAAAGGTCCATATTGTTTTAAGTAGCATGTTGTATGTTGTAATTTTGTTTGTTAGTGATAGTTTATTTTTATGGTGAAGTAGTCGTTTTAGGAGTGAGAGTCGGTGATTTAATTTTTTTTTCAAATTAGTTTCGTGTGATTTCCAAGTCAGTCTTCTGTCCATTGTAAGGCCAAAGTATTTTGTCAGCGTTTGTCTGGGCAATGGTGTATTGTAAAGTGATAGTGAGGGGCAGTCTGAATGTCTAAGTGTTAATGTTACTCGGTTAGGTTTTTGTTTAATCAATTTCTAATAGAATTGATACAATACGTAATAGTAATAAAATAAATATCTTAATATGAGCCGTTTATTTTGAAAGTGGCCTAACTCCGTTTTTCAAATTTTTGCCGGTTACCATGGTTACATTACAACTTCATATTATATATCAGTGAAGCGTTACAGGTTGCTTATATTCCGAGCAAATACAAAAAGTTTTTGACACATAAGTTTTCAGAATTAGTTCAATAACTGAACCGTGTAGTTTGAATGTGGCCTAACTCCATTTATTTTATACTTACATCAAGATATTTACTATTGATAATGTCTATTGGGATATATACGACCGGAACATCATGATTTCTTCAAATCCCTTTCACACGTGCAAAATGTAGATGAATAGTAAATTGTTTTGTAATAAATTTATGTTTGTAATTTTATATGTTCTGTAATTAAAAAATGTTTTGAATCGCATAAATAGTGTTTCCGAAGTGTTTTAAAGATATGTAAAATAAATTGAGTATTGTTTTTTTCAATTTGAAGCATCTTAAATTATGTTGAATGGACTTGGGTACCTTCAAATTTTATAATGAATCTGGTTGTAAATTTTGAAAGTGGCCTAACTCCATTCATGATAGGAAAACGTACATTATTAACTTAATAATTGTTGCTATTTTAATAGGAACCATAAATTTAACAGGCTTAGATACACTAAAGCAGTATGACTCATTAGTATCCTATATGTATATTTTTAAATTCATTGAAATGCAAACCCTTAAATATCTCAATTTGAAGATAAATGGAGGTAGACCACTTTCAAAATAAACGGCTCATATCTATAAAAAAGGAGGCTTAATTCTATGAAATAAAACAAATACCTGTCGATATCAGAAAAGAAAAAGACAATAGTTAAACATATACAAAAAAAAAAGACATCCCAAAAAAACATTATTTAGAGGCAGCATTGTAAATTGTAAATAGGGTATGAATGTGTATATTATATATATTTTTTACTTATTATTATTATTTTTTTTTACTACTTTATTTTATAATATTTTTTGCATTAACTTGTTGTTAGTGCCGCATGTATATATTTTTCCGCATGTATATATGTATTTATTTATACTTTTATTTATTTTATTTTGTTTATATCATTGTTTTGTTATGGAATGATTGTAAGCTACATAGCACCATTACTTATTGCCCACAAGTGGAAGATAATGTTTCAATAAAGTGTTTTTAAAAAAATAAAAAATAAAAAAAAAGTGACGCAGCATTACCAGAGCCAGTTTTGTATTTAGTAAGGAACGACAGAACACTGTAGTTAGTACTCATTCTTCAATTGGCAATTGTAAAATTATAGTCAAATAAGGCTGTTTTATCAGCTTTATTATAGTTATAATTATTGTTATTGTATTATAATAATGATAATAATATTGAAGCAGTAAAGATGGCTTTGAAAGAGAGACCTGAAGACAGGACACCTGGGCTCGGAGGCCTCAACAGGTAGGCTCTGATATACGAGTCTCCTCGCAACCTCAACTTTTATTATTTACCACAGCTCTTCTTTATTGTTTCTTTTCATTTATGAATGGGCACTAAAAGAAATGAATGTCCTTCATAAAACACTTAAATGCTTTCCGACTTTACACCAGGGGAGGACTTGCTGTTATCATTATTCTAAGAGTTTGAGGAAGCAAAAAACTGATTTAAACGTTTTCGAAAAAAATTCACTCAAAACTTTAATTTTTTTTTTTTAAGAAAATGCAAATATTGTTTGTGTTAATGATTATAACATTTTAAACCACAAGGAAAATATGATACGTACACCGCATAAATTTTTTAAACGTCTAAATAATCTGTTTAGAATAAATTTAAATAATTAAACAAATTAATTATTTTTTTTATATTGACCACTTCGGTTCACGTAACAACTTTATTTATTTTCCTCTGCTGGAGTTTTCTTCGTCTTCAATATTCCTTCATACGTCCACTGGCAAGTTTCTTTTGATCCTCTGTCAAGCTTCGTCCAGTCTTCTCTGCCCTTTCTTCATCCTGAGACCCTTCCAGATTTTTCATTCTTCTGCTTCCAAATTCACTTTCTTTTAGCATGCGAGACTCTGTAATGTTCATTTTTTCAAAAAAATTGTTTACTTCTTTAGCCCACGTTCTAAAAAAAGTCAAATATCAGCTTAGTCCTTGGGTGAATGTTGAATTTTGTAATGATAAATTTAGGAGGATTATTGATATCGCACATGCTTGATCAATTTTACTGGAACATAAAAATAATTACTCCAATACGAAATCGACCGTTTTCCTCAACACGACTTTCGTTACTAGTTGATTCAAGGCCTGGTAAAGTTCTAACCTTTTGCAGTACATCACGTAAGATTAATTTAACAAAACCACAAGTTTTTGTTTTATTTATTTCGTTTTAAAAGCTTCCGCCTAAGGTAATTTAAAGAAACATTAACAATGATCAGGTTTAACTTTTATTGTGGCGTCTTTATGAATGTTTCATGATTGATGTTTGACGAGAAATTTATCGATTCTATTAGATTCCTACCAGATATTCATTTATCATAAATTAAACACAGCAAGATAAAAAGTATTTATAAATTTTCAAAATACACGTTTCAATATAAGTCCACAAGTGCGAGACTTCGGTATGTAGAACTCGTTGACCAGGTGATGGCAATATAAATTATTTTAAATTTAATATTTAAGAGTTTTTTATAAAACGTATAGACATATTTAAATTTCCGGCCGAATTTCAAGAAATTTATAACAATGGTGCTATGAATTATGTAACCAGGTCAACTTCCTTTCATTCTGTGTCGAAAAATCTTCAGATATCAGCGGAAGCATTTATTTAACTATCACTGGATATATTATGGCAAGTTTGTTTCAGTAATCGTGACTATTTTTTTTTCTGCATATTTTGAAGTATTTTTAACATGCAATAATTTAAATTATAATTGATAATCTATTCATATTTTTTGATGAACTAATTTATAGTTTAATATCTATGACGAGAAGCCTAGCATTGTCCACATCAGCATTGAGAACTGAATATAACTTTGAGAATCGGTTAAAAAAAAAGAATTAAAATCAACCTTTGAAGGTTAACATATAAACCGATATTGATTTGAATTCGTTTGCCTCTGCACTCAAGTTCTTTCTCTTTTTTCCCCGAAAAACACAAGACCCCTCCCCACAAAAAGAATATTTGATGGGTCAAGTATGTTTTTACCTATTTCGCTCTCAAAGTTTCATCAAAGCTTCGGGGACCGTCGAAATTATTAGAAAACCGTCCTTTCAACAAAACTCTTCTGTCCCGATCGTAATTTATCTTCAAAGGAATACGGGGAAAATCATCTTGAACTTTTGGAAATGGCGGAAAAATACAAAAAAAAATACAGGATATGAGAACAAGTTGTTGAGGGATGAAAATATATGTAAAATGTAGCCTGAAAGAAAGAAATTGAATGATTGGATGCAACGAACCATGAGGAACGGAGGTACTCTTTCAATTTGAATCAACTTGTTTATTTAACGGGTCCCATTTCTCCATTTTAATGGAGTTGTTAGTAAAGAGGGTTTATCAATAAATAGTATACATGAGTGAGTTTGGTGACTGCCCAATATTAATTCACTATATCATAGCGACAACAGTAGCTCAACACTTTCATAGAGAACTTTTTAAATTCTTCGGGAATTGATGAGAAGATAATAAATAAAAAAAAAACATGATAATAGTACCACTACAAACCATGAACGGGTCTGGGATTCAGTACATGCTAGAGACTGTACTATTTCAAGGACAACGGTTGTGTAGGGAGGTGATATGTAATAAATCACACTTAACCGCCAGATTTTTCCCACTTAATTTGGCTACCCACTTTATGGATGAGCCTCAGGAGGAAACTAGATCCCATATGACCTATCTCCGGCTGCAAACAGACTAAACAAAAGTTTTGCCAGCAGCGGTTTTCGAACCAGAATTTTCAGGATGGTAACTCAGTGCTCTAACACTGAGCCACTCCGCTCCCGGTAAAAGTAAACCTTTGAAAAAGAAAGGGGTTCTTGCTGGCCTATTCGCAAAAGTAAAAATAAATAAATATATTTACGATTAAAATTAACTCATGTAAATATAAAAAGATAAAAAAGAAACAACTTGAGAATTTATGAGCATCATTTTTCAGAACCCCTCTTTCGTATTGTATTGAGTAGGCTTCATTCAGTGTTAAATGATCTTGCAAAATTGAGAATCTTTCCATAATAGCCTTTTTTTAACAAAATGCTTATTTTATAACATCTTAATTGTGGTGCATCATCAAAAACAAACGCTACATAATATTTATATTCCTTCTTTAGCTTTCAGTTTTTCACATAAAATGCCCAACCAAGCGATATTTTCTTAAGTATTGAGTATTTAAGTAGAAACTTCAAAAACTGAAGTATTAAGTATTGAAATAGTAAAAACCAATCCGTTCATGTAAGATGGATCTTCTCTGCCTATTGTCATTTATATAATATTTAAAAAAATAAACATCATTTATTCATGGATTTTTAAAAATAAAAGCAGAGAGGAATAAAAACGGATATAATATTTTTATGTAAAATCGTATATTCCATAAAAAATAAATGATTACTTTAGTCAACTTGGTACGTACAGAGAATAAACGATGAAAGAAAGCATGCTTTTCATTGACATTAAAAAAATCCCTAAATATTATCTTGAAAAACATTTAACTAGTATTTAAACTTTAAAACTACCAGCAAGGTTTTGTTTGAGATAGTCCCAACAGTTGATTCTTGCAGGTCAATATTATGAAATAGATGAGATTGGGAACGCTTATAATTTGTTGTGCCACCTAAATATCTGCGATAAATGAAACCATGGCAATATATATAGAGAGAGAAGAGCTTGATTTGAGGATCGCAGTGGAACAGGGATGGCACTAAATCTGAACCATTGCTGGAAATATGGGCATGGGGCAATCGGGAGCAGGTCCCCGAAGCATAACTGGGTTTAGGTTACAATCTATCATTTAGCATCTTTATCTTTCGTGTAATTGTACTTAATTACTGACAATATTCAAAGTATCGTGGTACAATTATAATATTGGTACAAGTACAATAGCATTCAATCATAATACATGTGAAATAGCTTTAGCAGGCTAAGAAAAACTACGCACTACACTAACTTTATTCGTTATTAAACCTCCTCTTATTTTTTATGTTGTTGTTTGTTCATTTAACGTCACTTTTTGCTGCTATGGCTAATCGGACGATGCTACAGTGGGAGCTCTAAATTTTGCCTATCCAAGTTTAATTAGGATAGGGATTTTTAACGAGTACCTGACATCGTACAGGCTCGGGACCCCCGTTTAACGTCCCTTCCGAAGGACGGCGTAACTAAGGATTTTTTACTCCCTTTAAAAAAATCTTAGGGCCACCTGCCGGGCTACGAACCCGCGATCTTGGGATTAGTAGTTTGTTACGCTAACCACTAGACCACATGTGACCCCTTTTTTTTCTTATTTTTTATTTTTTTTTACTTTTTAAAATAAATTATTCAAGTTTTATTTCTTCGTAGAAGTCAAGGATAACTGAATTATAAAATTAATTAAATTCGACTCTCTTTTCCATTTGCCAAGCATGAAAAGGAGGTATCTAGAAAATGAGTTCCAGGAATCGTTCGTTACTGGGTCACAGGTATTTCAAAAATAAGTCAAAAAATATAAATCTTCAGCAGAATGGAGAGTTTTATTAAGGGACGATATTCCTTAGTATTAGAAAAATAACCAACATTTTTTTAAAATTAGATCATCGGTCTTCTATGTATAGAGACGTTAATAAGGCATTTTAATGGCACGAAAAAGAATTTTATGTTTTCTTTAATACGTTTATATTAAAATGGTAGAAAAAAAATGGTTATCGATTTAATAACTCCAGAAAACGAAGCCTTAAGTATCTCAAGACCTGTAAAAGAAATGCCAATTCTGGCATTATCAGATCCAAAAGCCTTCAGGTGAATACAAGCGAAATAATATCTAATAGGAAATTCCAAATCAACTATAAAAAGTATCCAATCAATTAGATACATGGCCATCAACTAGGGGCAATAAAATAGCAATAAAAGAAAATACACACACCTCACTCAAGAACAATGTTCTGAAGAGTCAATAAAGGTAAGCTTTGGTTTTGTGATATTTTAAAAATATTCTGTACTTCTTTAAATATTTGATTATTTTTATTACTTTATTGTATTGCAAAGAGAGAGAGTAGTGGGTAGGGTGTCGAGTTGCTCTTCTGAAAGTTCAAATCAGGGTGTGGCAGTTAAATTATTTCATGTGTCAACAGCGACAGATTGGCCACCTCGGGGCGGAGCTCACCCAGACTGTATACAGCAGGTAGATTTAATTGGGAGAAACCTGGCGGTTGAGCGTGACTTGGAACAAGACGCCTCTCTGGACAACCGCATCCTGGAAACAGTACAGACTTCATGGCACAGGTCCCGGAATCTTATAACGGTGCAAGCGGTACAGCTTTTATTTTTTTTAGTATAATCAACGAAATACAGTTTTTTTAATAGATACAACGATTGCTTAGTAACTGTATCGCTTCGCCTGAAAGCTGCCATTGGAAACCCGCGCTTCCAACTTTATGAGAACTAAATGAAAAGCAATTTGATTGGAGGGAATCGCAAACACATTGGCCCCAGCCGCTGTAGGAACATCAGGGCATTATAGACTACGCGACATGATGACAGTAGATGATTGAAAAACTTTCTTTCCCTTATCAAACTTCACGGATTCATTTTCCCCTCTCGCGTGTCGTGCAGCTCAAATAGTCATGAGACTTTCTTTTATACGATATTGAATCGCTTAAAACTAAATTTAAATTTATATTGCGTTTGCACTCAATGTGATTATAAAGGAATTAATTTGCTTGAAATTGAATGAGAATTAAAATCAGTTAATATAGACCGTTACAATCGTTACAAAGCTGTAAGATAACTCTTAATACTATTCTCCCACCTACGCTTTGGTCTACCACTCGGACGTTGAACAATCGGCTCAGGGATAACTATCTTTTTATGAATTCGTTCTTTAACAAGCTCAACAACTTTATAAGCTCGTCTCAAACTTCGCGATGCTTCAAATAAATGCGCTCATTTAAAAAATAATAGCCTGCCACTTCACCTTGTGTTACATCAAATATTCTCCAGGGAAATCATCCTTTCTGTTAACTACTATTCACCATAATACCCATACATTACAAATTCATGACAAAAGTGAAAAAAAATTCATCAAAACAATGAACCGTAGAATGATCAATGAACACTGAAATGAACATATAAGCGCAGGATGGGATTGGGGAGATAGTTTTCAATGTTTCTAGTGGCCCAGGTCGAGTCAATATTGCGGTATTTTGTTGTAATCTCAAGTAGAATTTGGTAATCACATTTTTCAAATCATCATACTTCTTTTAGGATTCTTTAAATATATACACCGATATCTCTTTCATCCTCTCTCCCATTTATATACTTATAAATTTATATATTGCAAGCGCATTCTATCGGTGAATATTTTTAAATTTGATTATCAGCGAACCTTACGGTCTGAAGCAATTTTCTAGCTGGGAATATAAACTACGTGCGAGGGGAGAGAGGGAGAGAAGAAAGAACGATATAAGTTAAAGAACATTAATCGAAGCTGTGGAGAAATTCCCTCGAGTATTCAAAATATTCCCTGACTCTAAGTTATCTCTCTGTATTAGAAAGTTGGCGGTGATGAATAAGAATTGAGAATAGGGGGAGTGGCTATCGGCTCTATTCAATATCACTACCCACCCCCCACAGTCAGTGCTACTTCAGATTCAATTTCATTCAGCGAAATTCATTCTATCTATAGTCTTTCTTGTGTACTGCAAGTGCCATTCTCACCATTACCAATTTCCAACAATATATATGTAGTATGTCTACTGCATATTCCAATGCATAAATGAAATTACTAAGCTGTAACATTTGTGATATAATATATGTATATAAGAGTCGTAGATAGCCGCTTTTATCACTCTAGGAGCACTGGCGATGGAAGAAGCTTCCTTTTGGCTTCGAGAATACACCTGCTATTTCTCAGAGAGTGTTAGTAAGAGTCATTAGAAACTATAATTTTTATAAGTTTCCTTTATTTATAATGATGATGTTTTATTTTTTCCGGAACATTTAAATTAAAATAATTTAAAAAATTGTGATTTTGCCAAACCATGCTTTAAATATTTTGGTCATTTTCTTGAAAACGGTAAGATTTATTCGATCAAGGACAATCTGATTAGGCTATTAAGACATTTCACAGTCCTGTGACAAGACGGATAGTTCGTCAAGCATTGGGCAAAATAAACTCTCATCATAAACGTATAGACAGTTGCACTCCAAGAGTAGCACCACTACATAATTTGTTTAAGAAAAATAAAATATTTACTTAGTCGGTCTGATCAACGTGAAAATTTTTAAAGACTTCAACATTTTGAAACTAAAAATATATTTGTTAAATATGCAAATCATAATTCAAAAGTTTAAACATTGCAAGTAAATTTGTATCCTATGCAATTGCATTTGTCAACTGTTAGAATTTAATTGTTCTTTCCAATGGAATCGGAGGTATATTCTTATTTATACTTATGAACCATTGCCATTTACATTAATATAATACATTCACTTTTATTTAAGCATCAGAATGAATTCGGGAAATAATAACAGAATGTTTAAAAAAGAGCATATAACTAGAATGTAATATAAAAAAAAGAATAAGAAAATCCATTGATATGAAAACTTGCAAAATAGGCAGAAACAGGCGCCGGTTCGTTAAGGTCCTGATTGTTCACCAACTAGGTCACTTTTGCCGGCTAAGCATTCTTTTTTCTTTTTTAGACTTTTATGATATATATATATATATATATATATATATATATATATATATATATAAACTCTATGTATACATGCGTGTATATGGTGTGACACACTCCTTGTTATAAACACTCCTTGGTACGTCATTTATTTTGGTTAAAAGTAATTGAATAATAGAAAATTCTTTGGTTTTTATTTTAGAACTAAAATCTGCTATGGAAGAAACTTACATACACTATATATTGTTTAATAATGTTCCATTATTTTTTATTTTTTTATATAGTAATTTTATCGGATACTTTAAATTATTGCTGTATTTACATGACGACAGGCAGCGCCATTGGCGATCAGTGATAAAATCTGTATTAAATTAGTTAAATACTTGTTATCTCCGTTGTAAAAAATCCTCCAGGTATTGCCAAAGGAAAAGGCTACCAAGTGCTATTTCTCTCTCCCCCCTCTCTCTCTCACTCTATCGATCTATCTATATCTGTTTCTCTTTTACAACACGACCAAATTGGAACTTTGTTGATAACAGTAAAAAGTGCAGTAATTTAATATCCATGCCCTTGAAGGGAATAAATTCATATCTATAGTAATATGGTAAACAATAGTAACAAGGGCTGCTAGCCTCGCTATATCCTAGGGAGCTATAGAATAGAGATGTTAGTCGAGGCTGCTCTAGGAGATTGTCAGAGGTTGAGCCGCAACTGGTTTACTCTATCGAGAGTCTTACCAGAACGAGAAGCTTCTAAAAGCTTTTGAAAATGTTTAAAACATGTGAATGTACTGTTATTTTTGAAAAAATATTTACCGTTATATTCGTCAATATCTCCCTTTTAGATCTGCAGACCCTATTTGGACTCATCTAAACTCTACAAACATCTAACTAGAGGGACTACTTACACAAAAAAATAAGATAACTCATTTTCATAGTTACAATAATTACACTCTGCCTTAAGTAAATCTAAACCTAACTATTCTACCATTCAATATTTAGATCAGGTCTCCTGGAGATCCTAGCACTTCATACATACTGGTATGAGGAGTCTGCGGATGGCATTAGTTGTGTATTAACATTATTGAATTTTGAGCTCCACAAAACCACCAAGTTTCTCCCTAATTTAATCCTCAAAATACAAAATCCTTCGAAGAACCCCTCACGCCGCTTATGATGCCACGAATGAAATTACCCGTACAACAAGTCCTTGATTACTTGCAGGTAGCCATGCGAGATGGTATGCCGAGAGATTCCTCAGCAGATTATAGCCTGGTATGCCAAGAGGAAGATTAAACCCAGGGCCGTTGAATGGGCCCTCCATCGGCGTGCAAATGGGCAGTTGAGTGCGATTAGGGATCTCAATTGTTCTCAACGGTCTCTGGCTCCTGACCTGTAACCTTGCCATATCTCAAGTCCGCCATTGTAACTAGTTCATCCTTAACCGGTTACTAATAACGTGGTCATTATCACCGCGGATGTAGCCAGTCCAGGCTCAATTATGAGTATGGTGGAAGTGGAACGTCGATAGAAATAATGGGTGCAGTAATAAAATATCCCTAATGTATGTTTAAACCACATTATGACATATAATGTGGACGCCAACTTAACTATCAATCGTATATTACGTCATTCCTGAATAAAATCGCATCAGTTATTAAATTACTCATTAATCATTCATTAAATATAATAATATTACTATTAAAAGCTGAAGGTATTCGAAAATAAGGCGTTGCTTATAATATTCGGTCCAAAAAAATATGAGACCATTGGAGAATTTAGGATTTTACACAGTTCGGAGGCATACATCCGGTTAATATTTTTGAAGAGCTAATTCCACGAAGTTAAGATGGGCTTGTTAGGTTGCTGGACTTACAACCGAAGGAATTTCTAAAGAGTTAATTAGCGCTGTGGCGACTGGAAACCCCCTGAGGGGTAGATCGAGACGTACTTGGGAGGATTGCGTTTGGAGTGATCTGGTGGATTTGGGTTTGGGTAGTTTTGTGTGGAAGGAAGTTTGTAAGCAGAAATTGGTCATATCGGCACCGAGTCTTTGTTCTTTAAGCCTATTATTATTAAAAATATTAAAAAACGCGGACCATTGCAAACCAAAAAGGGATTTGGCTTCAGAACATAGTAGAGATTGTACTACAGTTTCGATTACAAAACTTCCCTTGCGGTTCACGGGGAAGGAACTGGTTCTCGACGATGTATATAGGCTGAGTGGGGGAGCTATCTTTCATCTTGCTATCTGTACCAAGCTACCTGGCCAATCAGATTAGCGGACGCTTCCCTACCAGGATTGTCCAATTAGCATGAAGCAGGACTGACCAATAGCAATCAATTTTATAATGTTCTGTTTTATTGCGGCCATTCCATTCACTGCCGGCCTTTGTTAACGGTAACGAGCGCGGCTAAATCTTCTCCATCGCAATCGCGTCGCTCCGTATGATCAATAATCCGTTCTAATTAGTCTACATCACTGAGCATATCGACTCCTAACAATACTAATGTAATGGGTACACCGATGTAGTGTTTTCTACACTACATCAACAATTAAATTACCTCATTGTTTACATAAGTAATTGGTAACTTATTTGAAGTGCTTTGTAATTGTTAAGAATTTTATTAGATCTTTTAACTTTTTTACGAATTAGATTCTTGCTCTTATCACTTATTACTTAGTTGTTCGCAGGATTGGAAAGTTTTCATATTTCAACGAAGATATCCATTGGGCCATTTTAACAGATCCATACATTGGATAAAATATGACTAGTAATAGAAAATAACTGATGACGTCGGTCGAGCATTCGTATCTCGCAGGAGCCACAACAGTTTGCAGCAGACTGAAAAAAGAAAGAAAGGAAGCCATGTCTTATTCTAGTCAAAAGTTTTGCATTTGCAGTCCTCAATTTTACTATTGCCTCTATCCGAATCCTTAAGTCCCTCAAGAGGGTATTATTCATTGAATTCTAAAATAAACATTTAACGCTGTTTAATTATTAATGGTTCGGGTTTGGAGAAATACTATTATTCAATACACATCTGTGTTTTGTTACATCCCAATAATCTCTTTCTTCTGATCAACAAAATATTATATTTTTTAAAAAGTTTAATCTAAAATTCCACAATATTTAATAAAATAATAATATTAAAAAAAATGTTAAGTGAACACGTCCCCTGTTTCCATGTTTCCTGTCGGCGCTTCAGACCATGTAAATCTTTGGTCGAGCAATGTGATCGTCTTGAAAACATACTCATATTTTGCTCGCGGGGGTACGGACCCTAGGAGAGGATTACCCAACCTCAGGTTGCAAGGAACTATGGTTTAGGCTGTCCAGTGCACCACAACCAGCCTCTTTGGTGCGGATTCACTAGTCTTTCCATCAAAGTACAATCGGGTTTAAGCACAATGATAAATCGGTTAAGATCCAAGGGATTCTGGCAGTTCGGGGACTATAGGTGCACGAAGACCTTTATTTCATCGGGTCAAAAACCACAACGGTTTTCCCGATAGAGGTACACGAGGGAGAGTAATCTCTCCTACGCTCAGATTTTGTGAGTTGCCTCCAGTAGACTGACGGGTCTCACATACTCGGGAGAAGGGGGCGATGCTTGAGAAACAATTATCATCATTAATTATTTTATACATTTACATTTTGTTCTTTATATATTTACATTTTCCAGTAGTTTATATCAGGCTTGTTTATTAGCATATTTCATGTAAATAAACATAACCGTTTTGGTACTGTCACTATTATTATTCTATTTTTTTTTCTCAGCCCTGACGATGGCCTAAAAGTAAGACCGAAACGTTTGGGCACAACAACAATATGTTGTTATTTTTCATTAACCACAATCTCGGCCAATTTCCTCAGTCATAATTCATTTTATTCGATTAATAAACCCTGCTACAGAAAGTTGGAACCGAATAGAAATGTATTCCCATGTTTTATAATAGAATACAATTAGTTGTGGGATACATTTATGAATAAATAATTTTATAAAATTAGGAGAGAGTTAAAAGAGAATGGATTAGTGATATACATTATTTATATAGATCGATTAATCGAATTGGTTATAAGCTAACAAGGGAGGCAATAGGCCGAGGAGTGATTGGATATAAGCAACTTTAATTAAACGTCACTTTGCGGAACTGGTTCCTGTCCCAGTGACGTCACCAACATTACACCAACTACGGCTTAGCGCGGGCCCAGCGTGGATTGTCTACACATCGATGGATCCAGATAACACATGTTTACTAATTAACAATAATACCAATTAATATTTAATAAGTAATTTATTATTATTTTCCTTACTATTTAGTAATATCATTTAAAAGTACGGGTCTATAAATAATTCAATAAGATGTAAATGGTTAAAGTAAAAATGTTTTATTTATAATAATGTTAGACTAATTTTAAATAACAGTTAAAGGTTAATAACAGCAATAGCAAAAGAAAAAATCGCAAGTGTAGAGTACGAATAAACAAACAAACAAAAAATCGTATTGTAATATTTCTGAATGACGGATAGATTAAGAAAATTAATGAACAATTTTTAATTATAATTATAATTAAATCAATGCCAGTACAGGGGGTTTACCATCCTGCATAAGGCTTGCCACCATACATGTAGCTCAACTAAAACGTTATTTATTAACAATGAATATATTTAAATATTAATAATAATAACAAAGAAAGACTTAGAACCTGGATGTTCCATGCCGATACCACCAATAACTGTTTGCACTTTTTATCTCGAAAGGAAACATTCAAATACATAAGATCAACACAATCCTCCCATCTACGTCTCGGTCCACCTCGGATCAACTCAATTAAATTTATAGTAATTTCTTAAATCCAAAGCCCAACAACTTCAGAACCGACGTGACGCTGAAACTTCAGTTATTTCAACTCGTTTAATGTTCTGCAATTGTGTTGTGTAACGTCTTACAATTCTTCTCAAATGTATTCATCTTTTTCTGAGATAGCATGTTCTAAGCAGTAACTTATTTTCGTAACCTTTGAGACCTTTTTCATCATTCTGCATCCAGTAGGATAGCCATTTTTCATATTGATATAGAAGTGTTGAGGAAGTAGCAATATCGTTTAATTGCACAAGTAGTTGGAATCTCGCTACCGCCTCGGACAGAATTATATTCTAATTTGACAACTAGCCTTAATAAGTAAAACTCGCTTACTTCAATTGAAAGATTTCTTGAGCCGGGAAGTATAAAGAGCTATTTATTCTCTTGGATCTGACGATTGGTCAGACAAGGATATCCTCGAAGATCCTGAGTCCTCTTGACTCCTCCTGATCCTGACTCGCAGCCCCTCCGGAGGAGAGAACAGCGGTATTCAAATCCAGCGGGTGCCGCTGACGTCACAGATCTGGGTGGCTATCGATTGGCGGAGCTGCGAGATCAGAGGGTCCTCTCTTGTCACGTGTTCTTCCACCCTGCCTCGCAATCCTCACCTACCCATCTTGTTGTATTTTTAATACATATTTGTATATAATGTATTATATATCTTATAATAATATGTTTGATATGTAACACCTGCATCAAAGAGAAAGCAGACAAACTTGCAGGGGAAATCCTTTCTCATGTCCATAAAAATCTAAATCCGAGAAATCTGTCTCGCGTAAGTTTTTCTGAAGAAGAATATTAATAAAATTTCATTAATTTCAATTCTAAAATATTTCCAATGTGCTCGAATTGCGGGGGCGGCCGCTCGACAGAACAGGCCGAATCCGTCTCCAATTACGATATTTATTATTTCTTCTTGTTTTATTATAATCACTTGAGAATGTTTCCGATTGAGGACATTTATCGCTACCAATAATTTCTTATTTTCATAAATTATTCATTTATAGCATTTCCAAGTCAACTGTAACCTTTTACAAATCGAATGCTACCCTCTCCAAGTCACAAGCAACCCTTTCTAATTCAAATGTAACCCTTTCCAAAGCAAATGTAACGCTTTACAGCTCAATTGTAATCCTTTTTAGTTCAATTATAACCGTTTCCATTTCAATTGCTACCCTTGAAAATGTTTTGAAAATTTAACATACTGTGGAATGGGCGAAGGTAAGGCCCCGGAACTCGCCAGGATAAAATCATCACAACCTTTTTCTTCACAACTCTTGTTAATACAACAGAAAAGGTTGCTTGTGACTTGGAAAAGGTAGCATTTGATTTGTAAAAGGTTACAATTGACTCGGAAAAGGTTCAAATAGACTTGGATATGCGATATATTGTTATAACGGAAGACATACAACACAAACATATTATATGTAAAAGTGAAAATTGTATAGAAATGAATATTACACTAATAGCCGAAAAGAAAACTCTCTAATAAGAACAAAGTGCTATTAATAGCAACGTTTCGGCCTTAACTTGAGGTACTTCAAAGGCGAGGGGCCTCAACCTCTTGGAATCATTGCCCCAACTTAACACCGGTAATCAAATTATTTTATTAAACAATAAAAAATTTTAATTATCTTGTTTCTGTTACTGGAGTACACCTTTCTTAGTCAATCATTCAAGTGAGTAAATTAAAACCTTTTTCCAGTCATATATTATTTTTCTTTATTTAAAAACGTTTCAACAATACTATGTCATTCTCAATTTACATTATTTATAAGTCCTTTAACGTTATTTAATTTTAAAAATATTCTCTAAAATTTTTTTTATAAATTTGTACATTTTCAACCTAAAATAAAAGGCAAATCAAATAAATACATAATTTTACATACAAACATGTCCCAAAAATACTGAATTAAAAGTATAGATACCTTTTTGGTTGATTGTCATATAATTTAAAACATTTCTTATAAAGCTTAGAGTTACAATGTACTCCATGGTCATCATTAACAATTTTTGAAATTTGCACTTTGGACTGTTTTTGATTATTATTATTAAAATAGTATTTTAATTTGTTTTCTTCCCCAATATATAGTCATCATGAATGGTCAATTAATATAAATTAGTGATTTTTGATCTATATTGATCTATTTTATATCTTTTATTTATTTTAAAAAGTTAATTGTAAATTAAATTAAATAACGTTAAAGGACTTATAAATAATGTAAATTGAGAATGACATAGTATTGTTGAAACGCTTTTAAATAAAAAAAAAATAATATATGACTGGAAAAAGGTTTTAATTTACTCACTTGAATGATTGACAATAAAAAATTTAAAAAATATAAAGCGGGCATCTACTTCAAGATTTACTAGACAAACGCTCTAAGCTCCCAATTAATTACAAAACTCATTTACATGACAGTTATCAGACCTATTTGGACATACGGAGTTGAGCTTTGGGGCTCTACTAAACCATCCAATTCATCTCGTATCCAATCCTTATAATCCGAAATCCTTCCTAAAATCCTCAATGCTCCTTATTATGTCACAAACAAACTCATCCATCATGATCTTAATATCCCATATGTTGCTGATTTGGCCCAAACTAGATACCTATCCTTCCATGACAAGCTCCATACACACTTGAATCCGCTAGTCTCACAAATTGCTTCCCTTACTATTCCTGATTACCCTCCGAGGCCTCTGAAAAGAAGATGGCCTCGAGACCTTCTACTAAAGAATTTCATTGGAGTGCTACCGATGGGTAGTTTCTCCACAAGTGCTTTTTGTTTTCATTTGTTCATATTAGAAAATTTACTTGTTGTAATATTATTATAGATGTAAATATTAATAACTTAATCTTAAAAAAAATTCTAATCTCGAAAAATTTTATATTCATTCTAATCTCATCAGGTTTTGTATTCATTCTTATCTCAACAAGTTTTTTAATTAAAAATTAAAACTTTGGGATATCAATTTCGCAGGTTGTTCCTACGAGTTGAGTCACAGGTTTTAACTTTGTTTCGTGGTTTTAAAACAAATTGCACACCAAATTGATATTTATTTTTTTCTACCGAACTAAATTTATTAGGCATTTATTTAGTTCATCATATACAATTAGAACTTAATTATTAGGTACAATAAGTTCTAATAGTATATGATAATGGTAGTATAGTTAGCCAAAAGGAATGTAAGATGCTAATCTCTGTCCACCTATCTTTTTAATGTGTATCAGTTCTACAGTTTGTCGCTTCGAGTCACAAGTTTAAACCTTTTATATGTCCCTTTTTTAATAATATTCTAGAAAATAATAATTAATAATTATATAATAAATAATTATATTAGTGAATGTATATAATAACTAACTATTACTGATTTCTTTATCATATAGATTAAAGAACCGAATTACAAATACTGTTTGGGTTTTATCATCTATACTTAGAAATGATCGTTGAATCGTTCATTTCTTAATGGAACGATTACTTAAAGACTATCTGCATACTAAAATACATTCGTTCTCACTACATATTATTACTAATATTGCCATCATTATTATCACTACCTTGTGTGTACAATACCATTTAATCAGGAAAAGCTTGCGATGACCTGGTTGACTCAGTAATGAAGCAGGTGCCTTGGGTTGGGTTGACCAAAAGGGTGTTGGAAAGGTCGACGGGAGGAAGCTAGCCGGTGGACCGATATCGTTTCGCTCGGTAAATATGCGAGGTAATGGACTATGGGGGGGGGGGCATAATGGATGTAGGGGTGCCCAACCCCAAACCAAACACTACCATTCCTGTCATTCTCAACGATATGGCGTCTATAGGGAGCTTTGTGGGATAGCTTTAGTGGAAAGGGGGGGCATTGAACATATATTGGAACAGGTCACGGAATGTGTTTATACATATCTTTAAAGTGTAAAAAACAGAAAATAATGGACACGGTGAAGATAGTGATGGGAAAGAAATCCACGAAGGGAATTCCATCACTAAAGAACTATTTTTAATAATAATAAAAACTGAACTATAATAGTCCATGAAGTTTATTGGGTTCAGTGGATGACAGGAACAGCTGTTTTCAAGGCAACAGTGACTTTGCAAGGAAGTGACTTTGCCGTATTCAATCGCCAGGCTATTCCCATTGAAGGCTGCTAAAGCCACGGGGGCGCCTTCAGAGCGCCTTGCCTGATAGCACAATAAATTCTATATATGTCGAAGCAGATCTCAAAAACTCGGATCTTAAAGATTGTTAGCACAGTGCTGTTTGTTCGAAAATCCTAACAGCAGAAACTGACTTAAAATATAAGTTACTATGTAAGTTACTCGTACATCCAAAATTTCAGATGTCTAACTTCAACCTTTGAATCCCTATTATATTAAAGGGGAAACCCTTGGGGTGCAATTATCCAAATTTCTTTCTTAAACTATACAAAGAACCTGTCAAAAAATTTCAAGATGCTAAGTTTCAGATTTGCCTATAATTATGTACTACAACAGTGTGGGCACATGACCTCGTGCCCCCACATAAATCGGCCCTTGCTGTAGCCTATGATATATAACCTATTTTACTCAATAATTGTTATCCAAATTCGTCCAGTAGTTTTTGCGTGAAAGAGAGACAAACATACAAACTTTCACATTTATAATATTAGTAAGATTAGTAGGATATCAAAAGAAATAGTTTCACTCATGTTCTTTCTGTTATTTTAACAACTATTATCATGAGATTTCCCTTTATTTATGTGCTATAATGGATTGTCCACAGTTCCTAACAAAACAGTACGGGGCACGTGTCCTCGTGCGCCCCCCTAAATCCGCGCTTGCTATAGCCTATGTGTTATTCTGCTGTATAACCTATATTACTGTAAAGTTTCATCCAAATCCGTTCAGTAGTTTTTGCGTGAAAGAGAGACAAACATACAAACTTTCAATTCAACAAAATTAATTGTGCAACCTGATTAATTATTTCATATGCAAATGGGTGAGATGTTGAACTATGTGGAAAATAAAATGTGGAAAAGATTCTGCCACATCGCACGATCATGCAAAATTGAGACATGAGCATTTTCAAGTCTGAACTATGTACTCGTGAACGAGCTCAATTAGTAGTGAAAATAAACTTAAAGTATTCATTCCTCAACTGCATGAAATGTGTTCCAGTAGACACTTTTTAATTCTAACATTTTTTTTTTTTTTTAAACAAAGACTTCTTTAACCAAGAGTTTTGTTTTAATTTAATTTACAATGGGATGCCTATATAGCATTTTATTTTTAAATCGAGTCAATTCCTACGCAGTCGAAGGTGTTTAGTTTAGTCGCCCAAACTAATCTCTTCTGCTTCTTCCTAGGCCCCAGGCCGTTGGTCCCGATCCTTTGATGTTTTTATTTGTTTTTTCTATCCGACTGTCTCTTTTATTCAACCTCTCGCCAACCACTTAAAGTGGTTTATAGCCCATCATCAGAAGATGCTTCTAAATAATAGATCCGTACTAAACCGAAATACCAAGTCGTTCTACAAATATATTACTGTTGATATTCCGCCTATTCAGGCACCACAAGGACTAGAAGAAAATAAATAAAGATATTAATGTAGAGAACAAAGCGAAGAAAACCCTAATTCCAAGAAGACACCAACCAAAGTATCCCACCACAAGCAAGATCCCAAGCAAATGGAAGATGGAATAATAAAATATTCGATTGTAAAAATAATTATTATTATTATTATTATTATTATTATTAGTACCTCAGATGTTCCCGAGCACTCTTGCACCAACATCTATACCTTCGCAGACGATACAGCCATTATTTCTTCTCACAGAGGCCCAAACCTATCATCTATAGCTCTTCAAAATCATTTATTTGATTTGAAAAGTGGTTCTATAATTGGCAAATAAAAATAAACGCCTCAAAATCGAGCCATGTAAGCTTCTCTCTACGCAAAGCTTCGTGTCCAGCAGTCAAAATTGACAACGACGAAGTACCTCCCAAAAATTATGTACGTTACCTAGGACTATACTTGGACAAAAGACTTACATGGAACGTACATACAAAATTAAAAAGACAAGAACTGACTAGACGGTACAAACAACTATCACATCTTCTGGACTACAGATCTTCACTTGACTTGAGGAACAAACGACTTATCTATAACAGTATACTAAAACCTATTTGGACATATGGAGCAGAACTTTGGGGTTCAGCAAAAAAAAGTTCACATACACAAGATTCAAATAACACAATCCAAAATTCTCAGAAAAATTCTTAATGCACCGTGGTATGTTTCGAATCACACAATACACAATGACATGAACATTCCTACTATAAAATCATATATTCATAACAAATACATAACATTCCACTCATCGACACAATATCACCCAAACCCACTCGTTCTTCCGCTTTCCTACTCCCTGTTACCTGGACTTGATAAAAAAAGATTAAAAAGACATTGGCCAAGAGACCTACTGAAAAATTGATATTTCATTCCAAAACTCGATGTTCCTGTACAATAGCAAAGAGAAAAACATCTGGATCAAATTTGCTGGATGCGCAATTGCGCAGGTGCAAATGAAAATTAAATAATAATAAAAAATAAAGTAGAGAATAAGGTATCTGTTCCGCAGGCTGCCGCTTCCGATCGAGTTACAAGCTTTAAATGTTTATTCGTTTCATTTTTAATATATTCCAAAAATACAAGTTAGATTTAGTTTGGAAAAGAGAATGTATTAATGAGTAAGGAGTAGACATTGGTAATCATTTCACCGAGAAATAGAATTTTCAGTATTTCGAATTATAGTTGACTAGCTTATGCCCGCGGCTTCGCTCGCGTGGAATTCGGCCTGCCACATAAAGTTTCGTGAAAGATCATTTTAAATAAATAATTTAATTATTTTTTTAAAATACAAGTTACTCGTACATCCAAAATTTCAGATGTCCAACTTCAAAACTGACGGATTCTATACAACCTTTGAACCCCTATTACATTAAAGGAGAAACCCTTGGGTAGAATTATCCAAATTTCTTCCTTAAACTATACAAAGAACCTATCTACCTGTAGCCTATGATCTATATCCAATTTTACTCAATAAGTTTCATCGAAATCCGTTCAGTAGTTTTTGCGTGAAAGAGTAACAAACATAAAAACAGTAGTTTCACTCATGTTCTTTCTGTTATTTTAACCACTATTATCACGTGATTTGCCTTTATTTATGTACTATAATGGATTCTCCACAGTACCTAAAAGACTGTCGGGGGGAGGCACGTGCCCCCGTGCGCCCCCCTAAATCCGGGCTTGCTATAGCCTATGTGTTATTCTGATGTATAACCTATATTACTGTCAAGTTTCATCCAAATCCGTCCAGTAGTTTTTGCGTGAAAGAGAGACAAACATACAAACATTCACATTTATAATATTAGTAAGATATAAGTTTCTTGACACGTTCATTTCTAGATGAAATGATAAGAGAAGTATTCGTATTTCCATAATTGCACTCTCTTTTAAAAAAAATTTAAAAGGGAAACGATTGAATAGTTAAAACTCGCTGTTTTAAATTGTGCGACAACTTACGGAATAATTACCGAAAATAAACATGGTAGTTAATTCAAATGTACGATTAGTATGAAGAAAAACACATAAAGAAATGAAAATAAATAATAATAAATAAAAAGATAAAAAAAAGCATGATCTAAGGAATAAGATTACTTCAGTGGAATATTGTAGGCTATTTCACTAATATTGTGGGCAATAGAGGTTATTTCACTGATTTATTGTTACACAATGTCAGCTGTTTTAATTATACTTTCCCAGCTACTGGCCTTCAATATTTGCTTTTACTTTGCTTTGACATGGTGGTGGGGTGTCGTTTGGTACATGAATGAGCTACCGACACATACGTACATATTTATCTGTGTACACGTATTGGAAAATGAGATAAAATGATAATGCCGGGTAATTATGTTTATGTATGATAATAAAATTTTGTGTCATTAAGAAAGAAGTATTCAATTAGACTTAAGACTTCATATACTGATACAATCAATACTAATGTTTGGGCTTTGCAGTACCTGCCCCTTTTCTTGAGGGCATTTCTAAACATAAATATATTCTTACACTATTGATAATACAATATGATAAGATAAAGGGGCAGATAAGAGATAAGAGATAAGAGATAATAGCCAGCAGCTGTAGCTCAATTTGCCCAACACGCGGTTCCTTCCAATTGACCCTTCCAGATGCCACGCCCTGCGTCCTTCCAGTTTAGTCCAACCAACCGAATTGGATTCACTTATGGAGTAGTATTGATTTATCATCCAGATGTTTTCATATAAAAATAATAAATTATCTCTCTTCCTCCTAAGCTAATGAAATATCCATTCCTATTTATATTTTTCTGATTTTATTTTGATATAATATTAGATAACCGAAGAAATGACATAAGAAGAAGAATTTATGGAAACAATACCTGGATTTCCTTACAATATTTCGAGGTACGTTTCGGGTCACGATGAAACTAATCAAAATAAATTTCTAAATGATCAATTGAGATAAGAAGCCCTACAATACAATACTGGATAGGAAATTCTCAACTACTATTATATGAGCCGTTTATTTTGAAAGTGGCCTAGCTCCGTTTTTAAATTTTTTGCCAGTTACCATGGTTACATGTACAACTTCACATTATATATCAGTGAAGCATTTCAGGTTGCTGATATTCCGAGCAAATACGATAAGTTTTTGACACATAAGTTTTCAGAATTAGTTCAATAACTGAACCGTGCAGTTTGAAAGTGGCCTAACTCCATTTATTTTATACTTATATCAAGATATTTATTATTGATAATGTCTGAAAGCAGTGGTGAAGGGTCGGAAAGGTAATAATTTTATTGTAAATGAAATGAGACAAAAAGATTTTGTATCAACAAAATTATTATAAGAAGCAATTTTTAAAAGGGTAAAGAATTCTGATGGAGAATCAGTAAACTGGTTACAAATATACGTTTTGTTAGAAATGAACCGTATGAAATTTTCTATAAGACATCAATGAATGAGAATGAAAATTTGAAAGTCCTGAATTTATTACCACGTCGGGGTAGACCAAGAAAATTCGAAAACATTGTATTGAAACCACTCTATAAAAATATCAGACAAATTACAACAGCAAAATTCAAGGACATGATTGACCTTTTGTGATATATACCACCGGAACATCATGATTTCTTCAAATCCCTTTCACACGAGCAAAATGTAGATGAATAGTAAATTGTTTTGTAATAAATTTATGTTTGTAATTTTATATGTTCTTTAATTTATCATTTTTTAAATGATTAAAAAATGTTTTGAATCGCATAAATTGTGTTTCCGAAGTGTTTTAAAGATATGTAAAATAAATTGAATATTGTTTTTTTCAATTTGAAGCATCTTAAATCATGTTGAATCGACTTGGGTACCTTCAAATTTTATAATGAATTTGGTTGTTAATTTTGAAAGTGGCCTAACTCCATTCTTGATAAGAAAACGCACATTATTCACTTAATAATTGTTACAATTTTAATAGGAACCATAAATTTAACACCCTTAGATACGCTTAAGCAGTAAGACTCATTAGTATCCTATATGTATATTTTTAAATTCATTGAAACGCAAACCCTTAAATATCTCCATTTGAAGATAAATGGAGGTAGGCCACTTTCAGAATAAACGGCTCATATACTACTAATATATGCTACTAATATATACTACTAATATATACTACTATTATATACTACTATTATATGCTACTAATATATACTACTAATATATGCTACTAATATACTACTAATATATACTACTAATATATGCTACTATTATATGCTACTAATATATACTACTAATGTATACTACTAATATATGCTACTAATATAGACTACTAATATATGCTACTAATATATACTACTAATATATGCTACTAATATATACTACTAATATATACTACTAATATATGCTACTAATATATACTACTAATATATGCTACTAATATATACTACTATTATATACTACTATTACATGCTACTAATATATACTACTAATATATGCTACTAATATACTACTAATATATACTACTAATATATGCTACTATTATATGCTACTAATATATCCTACTAATGTATACTACTAATATATGCTACTAATATATACTACTATTATATGCTACTAGTATATACTACTAATATATGCTACTAATATATACTACTAATATATGCTACTAATATATACTACTAATATATACTACTAATATATGCTACTAATATATACTACTAATATATACTACTAATATATACTACTAATATATACTACTAATATATGCTACTAATATATACTACTAATATATGCTACTAATATATACTACTAATATATGCTACTAATATATACTACTAATATATACTACTAATATATGCTACTAATATATACTACTAATATATGCTACTAATATATACTACTAATATATGCTACTAATACATACTACTATTACCTCCAGCCATAAATTAATATTCTTCCTAAAGTTCACAGTATCTATACTATTTATTCATTATTGATATCTATACTGTTTATTTAGTATTCGTGCCTATTATTTTTAAATCCCTTTGCTGTATTCTACAACAAGTAGTAACAAACGTTAATTGAAGACGGTTACAGTAGCAACTGTACAATACAAGAATTATCGATTCCTTTCAATTGGAGCCACCTCGACTAACCAGGAACTCCCGTTGCCGCTATTTCCCGAAGGAACATCTCCAAACCTAACCAGAATTAATTACGTTAGCCTGTTTGGTTCCTGTTCCAACTTACTTGCTCGGATTCCCCCCAGCAATTAGTTAGTACTCCCAGCGTTACTTGTCCTAATCTTTCCTCAGTCCTAAATGTCGGCTCAGCTTCCGGCATCTTAACTATTCATGTTCAAGCAATAATTTATATTTATTGTTTTCATTATTTCAATGTTTCGAGATGATAATATCAACTTTCTATATTATTTTCAATGAAGGCAAAATCTTCATGTTTCATTATAACCAGGTCATGAAGTGTTGAATCTGCGAGGACCAAGATAATGGCTGAAGTTTCGGACTGTTTCAGATTAACATTAGCAAATCCATTTGTTGGTGTTTTTACTTTCCTTTTTTTTATTATTCAATGAAATTTACAACTGTTCAAAAACATAGTAATACAAAAAGTAAGTGGGATGAAAGGTACATATTGGCATGAATAAAGACAAGTAGAGAATCTGCTCTAGCCGTAGAACTCAAATAACAAGTTCAACTTGGAAGTTCAAGCGGGCATCTTCTTTTCCGACGCATCGGAGAATTATCAAGAATGGAAGAGGTTGCTAGGTTTGAAACTAGTGGGTTTGAGTGGGAATAAAGTTTGTCATGAAATGATTGATTTCGTATTCGGGGAAAATCAGCAACAAAAGGGACATTACTTGATTACTCTGTTCGAAACAAAGTAAGGAGCATTAAGGATTTTAAGAAGGGTTGAATACGAGAGGAATTGGATGGCTTAGTGAAGCCCCAAAGCTCTACTCCGTAAGTCCAGATGGGTCTAATGATTGTCATGTTATGAGTCTTTTGTAATTAATCGGGAGCGTTAGTCTAGTAACTGTTGAAGTAACTGAACTGCTGAGTATTCCAAGTTAAGCGTTTGTCAAGGTGTAGTCCTACATACCGGACCTGTTCTACAGTAATCAGTGGGAGGTTATTAAACGATAATAACGCAGGGGGACAGGATTCGTTCCTTTTTATACGGAGGGTACTATACTATAAATAACATATGTAAAGGAGATGGTTGGGGGGTGCAGTCAATAAGAACACCGAATAACTGAAATACTTATATTATGTGCCGACGTTTAATATAATATAAATAACATAACCATATAGTGTTCCCAATTTTTTAAATTATTTAAAATGTTGTCTTTTTAATACTAGAAAATAATAGGTTATTTTTTCAAGGGTCAAAATCTTTGAGGGATCGCTCGAGTCAGTAGATCTGTACCTTCCTAGCCCAGGTAATAGTGCAGTAGTAGTAGTTAGTAGCCCAGGTAGTAGTAGGTTGTAGGTAGTAGCCCAGGTAGTGGAGGAGAGACCATACCAGTGTACTCACTAATCAGCCACTAACGAGAGGCTGTCCCACCCGCACACCTGAGGCCTTATTAAGACCTTACCCGATGGGAGATCCGACCGACAGGAAACCTTCGCTCGGTTCACCTGTTGCTCTTCGACTTCGGCCCTTGTCCGGGAGGTGAGAGGAATCAAGAGGGAAGGTGGGAGGAAAAAAGAACGAGCTAAAAAGTTTTGACCTAGCAAAATAACGAGCTTGTTAAGCGCCTTTTAAAAATTCCTCTCTCGCGCTAAAATATAAACCGCTTCCGAGAGAGGCTTCCTTGCTTCACTTCCAATTCCCTCCGAGTTTATTGCCCTATATTGAAATATGGCCTTAAGTTAAGCTGGTCTAAAGCGATAATATAATTTTATTATCACCTTTTATTATAAACCGCCGTTGCATCCGCTTTGTGGCCGCGATATACTTCCGATATTAACCGCCTTAGCTCGCCATCTATATTCAAAAGTACTTCTACCCCAACATAAACGACAATCTTTAAGTTTATTTTTCCTTTTCCTGCCTATTAATGAAGTATATAACAAAAGGAAATTATATTGAACAAAATTTTATTATAATCAAGCCTTGCACAAGTTTAGTTATTTATGGACTAAGTCTAGATCCACAAATAAAACTTAAAAGATACGGAAACTTACTTAAGGTCTAAAGGTGTTTAAGGTGAGCTAAGTGTTGAGTTGCCATGGCCGAGGTCCCGGGTTCAAATCCGGCTGTGACAGATTTTATTTAATCTGTTAACAAACAGAGATGGATTTTTTGGGACCTGGGACCCTCATGCGGGTCAATTTGGCTTTAAAAAGTGGGTACAGAAAACAGAGGGAAAGTCGTACGGTTGTGCTAGAAGGTGATTCCGTGAAGATCAATCCAGGTTTTGCCCAATTATAGGTAAGAAATTTATAGAGCTTTGACGAGCCCAAGGAGGTTCTCCAGATCCCACATAATCGATTTCTTTCAATTAATCGATTCAAACTATGTTAGCTTGACTTAGTCTTGCATTACGTGATCTTTAATTTAAATTCTATCACATTCCCCGGGTTTGTTACAAATTTATATAACTGAATTTGATATTTACAGAACGATTGATGGATTTTAAATAAAAGATAATATTTCAAATCGAAAACTAGGTTTGGTTTGTATTCCTAAAGTTTATTTACTTTTACAAAGCGGACAGAAAACAAAAGGCTACTCGAACAGAATGATCCCCCTCCCAAAGAAGTAGGCAGATGGAGAAAGAATCAGAGACCCCTGAGAAGGAGTTGTCACTACTTTATTGTCACCTTTGGACCGAACTGCCTCAAAGTAAAATGTAATTAATTCTCTCAATGATCCTCAGCTCCGACTTGAAGATGAGAGGGCTGCAATAGGAAAGTAATTTACGGGGCATAGCCTTTGTCATGTCGCGAATCAGTTTCTAAATTAAATATTTCAAGGTTATAAAGATTTGATACATAAATTTAAAGATTTGTATCGAAGAATTCCAGGAACATTCAAGTCCATTTTCCAGCTGTAATTTTATCGTACGTGGGTGAATCAAATATAAACGAGACTTTTTGTCCTGGAAGCCCAGCGAAGGTGCGGGAACGTTTCCGCGTTTAGGGGTGTTGGGTAGGGATGCCAGGAGTGGGGGAAGCAGGTGGGCGGATGCGCTCGAACTCACCAGTTACCTTCGTGACGATGTCTGAGCAGGATGTATCCCCCTCGATTGGGCAACGTATTATCATCAAATTTCTTGCTGCTGAAGGTGTAAAACCGGCTGAAATCTTGAGAAGGTTGACTGTACAGTTTGGGGAAGAGACACTTTCTCGTGCCAGAGTGTTTGCATGGCGTAAACAGTTTGTGGAGGGTCGTGTTCGTGTTCAGAATGAAAGCCATGACCGCAGACCCCGCTCCAGCATCACAGCAGACAACATCAGCCGTGTTCGACAGCTTATTGAAGGTGACAGAGTTCTAACTACCAGTGCCATTGCAAGTGAGGTTGGGATAAGCTATGGAAGCACTTTTTCCATACTCACAGAGGAGCTAGGGTTTCGTAAGGTGTGTGCCATAGAAGCTGAACCGTTTGCAGGTCTGTGAAGGTCTTCTTGCAAGATTTCAGACTGAGGGAGCCTCATTTCTCACTCACATTATCACCTGTGATGAAACTTGGGTGCACCATTACACCCCTGAATCAAAACAAGCGAGTATGGAGTGGAGACTGAAAGGGGAACCTGGACCAGTGAAAGCCAAGTCACGGCTGTCAGCTGGGAAGGTTTTGGCTACCGTGTTTTTTGACCAGCGTGGCTTGCTGTATCATGATTTTTTGCATGAACGCAGGACTATCAATGCCGCATACTACATTTTGAATGAAGTCAGACTTGCATATCGCCGCAAAAGAAGGGATCTACCGGTGAGAGAAGTGATTCTTCTTCACGACAATGCTCGCCCGCATACTGCGGCCCTGACGAGAGAAAAATTGGAGCAACTGGGCTGGGAGACGCTAGAAAACCCTCCCTACAGTCCAGACTTATCACCATGTGACTTTCACCTGTTTGGCCCACTCAAGTAAGCTTTAGGAGGTCAGAGATTCGTCAGTGACGATGAGGTTGAAGCCTACGTGCTCAATTGGCTGAAGACACAACCTACTTCATTCTATGAGGACGGGATTAGAAAATTACCTATGCGCTGGGAAAATTGTATTTCCAAATCAGGAGACTGTTTAGAAAAATGAGTTGTACTTTTCTTTGTGTTCAAAGTAAAAATAAAAAAAATAAAAAATAAGTCTCGTTCATATTTGATTCACCCACGTATAATGTTTGTGTTAATAATTTTATTATCATATGATGATGATACATGTCTAGTAAGAATTTGGGATGAGATCAGTTTAATCAAATGGCTCCAGGTGCCATGAATATAAGGAACACTGCCTAGGAGATTAGTAAATATTGAAATGCAAATACATAATTTGTATAAAAATAAACAAAAACCTATTCTGAAATTTGTTAAAATATGTATCTAAAAAATAGTTATGAAAATAATGTATCTAAAAAATATTAAGCTGCCAGAGAGAATCTGAATTTCAGTGGCAGAATAATAGTAAATAAACATAATAATATAGCTAATCCGTATTCACAAAACCGAAGCTAAGAACATTGTCAAGCAGTTAGCAGTTAGTTACAGATATAGGCTTCAATGGTTCATCTTAAACAGTAAATGATTGTATGTGTAAAAACATAACTTCCTATATAATTCAATTTCATTCTTCTGAAATCTGATTTTTTATTTATCACTTTCTAATATGTATTTTTAAAATACTTCGTTAAAATACTGGGGAACTAAATAAGCTTAAAGCTGTAAAAAAGGAATAAAAAATATGGAAAAGTTCCAACCGCAGTAACAGAAGGGAAGAGGTGGTTGTAACAAGACTCAGAATAGGCCACACCCGACTTAGCCATGGTTACCTTATAACAAAGGACGGTCCACCGAAGTGCACAACATGTAATAACACACAATTAACAATTAAACACATACTGGAGGACTTCCCCCTTCAGGAAGCTCAATTACAAAGATACCTCCCAACTCTTCTTGGTGATAATAACAAAAATATAGACACAGTCATCAAATTTCTAAAAAGATATAATCTTTTTAACAAAATTTAAAAAATGGTCAAGAATATAAAGAATAAAGAAACAAAGAAATAGTACAGATTGAAGGACGGACACTGAAGACCATTGATGTTGAGTGTCCATTAGCAATTCTACCTAACCTACTTTACAATATTTTAAGTTAAAATACTTAGAAATATTTAAGTACGAGACGTCAACAATCACTAGAGAGGCAACAAATCAGAATGGAAAATAACTTTAAGTTGCATTGCATTGTTCCCTGCTTTACGAAAATCTACTTTGCAGTAATTTGAATGATATCAAGAACTGTGGAATTCACGACTTTTATATTTGACCAATTAGCAAATATAATTATTTAATGTCGAACCAGCCTTATTTCCTACACGGTAGGGTAAGGCAGTGCTATGTACCCAGTACAAGGTAAGTACTAACCTGTTTCTAAGCTAACTGTTATGCAAGGAGGTAATTTGATCGAGATAACTCTGAACTGTCAATCAAGGTAACTCTATTTATAGAGGCCGGATGAGCCCCCAGAAGGATATGAAAAAAATAATTAGCTCTCAGCCATTTAAATAAAACAAGGTTTTGAATTTAACTAATTACTAATGATTTTTATTATTTTTTTCGTGCTATTTTGGAGACAGGATATTATTTGTAACATCTTATCAACGAAAATATCTTGTCCATTCCATTGTACCTCACAGCAATCTCAAGACCAATGAGGCACAATATAACAAAATAACAAGCCACTTGTTATTTTTACTCTAAAAATATTCCCTCAAATCCAAACCCCCGTTCCTTCATTAATGAGTTTGTTACTTGAAATGCTTTCTTTCCAAGTTGATTTAGGATGAAATCATTTTCATTATGAATTATTCATTTTTTTCTCAATAATACTAAAAAAACTTACCTCAACTTTATCTTACATAAAGTTGGCTCAATCAAAACAAAAGTTAACTCGAATTGTAAATGCGCATTATCCTAGAGAAATGAGTCGCTTCTTGGAATAAATGATTAGTCTGATTTTCACTGAAGAAAAATAGATCTAGCTTAGTTTGAAGTTACTATTAAGTAAGTGCGTAATCTCGTGGTTAAATAAAAATCACCCACTTGTAAGTTTTGAGAGTTAATTAATAAAGTCCAATTAATTTTGTTGTTTGTTCATTTAACGGCACTTTATGCTGCTATGACTAATCGGACGATGCTGCAGTGGGAGCTCTAAATTTTGCCTATCCAGGTTTAATTAGGATAGGGATTTTTAACTAGTACCTGACATCGTAAAGGCTCAAGACCCCCGTTTAACGTCCCTTCCGAAGGACGGCGTAACTAAGGATTTTTTACTGCCTTAAAAAAATCCTAGGGCCACCTGCCGGGCTACGAACCTGCGATCTTGGGATTAGTAGTTTGTTACGCTAACAACTAGACCACAGGTCGCCCCAAGTTCAATTAATTATATAGATAAGATAAAATTCTCTTTATTTTATTAAATCTGTCTTACATTATTATATCTGTCATTATTTTCATTTTCTTGTCATTATCAGTAATTTTGTTATATCTGTCTTTATCTTAATTTTATTATATCTGTCACTATTTTAATTTCTCCTCATTATAATTATTTTTTTAAATCTATCTATATCTTAATTTTATCACTTGTGTCACTGTTTAATATTCGTTATCTTCCATCTTCATATCTACCACTATTTTAAATTTCTACATTACTTGTCACCATATTATTGTTACTGTACATTTTTATAATTTTTGTTCTGTTTGTTTCTTTCTCATAGCCCTGAAGATGACCTACACTGTAGGTCGAAACGTCGGCACATAATTATAAGTTTATTACTTATTCAGTGTTCTTTCTGACTGCACCCCCCAACTATCTCCTTTACACATAATTATATAGATGTTTGTCACCTACAGCAGGTGGAATCGAGCCTTTGGTTGTTATCTTTATATATACATAACCAATGAGCTATAGTGGTAGCAGTCTAGTGCGCACACACCCACAAATATATTACCAAGTCGAAACCTAATGAGCGATCCACGATGACTAACTCCCAGACGATCCGATGAGTAGGCTTGGCGAGACACCTCTTCTCTTGCCGGTGGCTCATCCAATACATCGATGACTCAAGGGTTACCATCAGCAGGCGCCATCACAGAACCTCGCCCTCCAAATATCAATCAGCTGATGCCAACGAAGCTATATTTAGGCAATGAGGTATCGTCACTTCGTTAGAATTTACATAAATTTCGGGGATCGTGAAAATGAAAAGAGGACGACATATATATATTTTTTCTAAAACATCCCGTTTAATAAAAAGGATATTACAATAATATCCGTACCACTACAAGGCATGAAAGGAAGTTACGTGCATGGTAGGGATTGCATTCATTTCAAACCATCGAGCAAGGGCGTGATTTAGTCAAGCCAACGCTCAACCACCAAACCAAGATTGTTTTCTCCCAAGGAAATACCTGCTTTACTGAGGCTGGGTGAACCCGAGGAAGTTCTCAAGATCCTACAGTATTGTTAGCTGGTTAAAAAGAGAAAACCCAAATGATTAGTGAGGTTACGAACTCAGACGTAGGTTGGCTATAGTTACTATATAAATTATATAATAGTTAGCACATAAACCTTATATGGCTAAGGTCGCGGATTCGTAACTAAGTAGATGGGTTTATACTGTTACGGGCTACTGGGTATTAAAATGAATTAAACAATTCCTTAATTAAAGATACTAATATGTATTAACAAAACTGATAAGAAGGATACAATTAAACTATTAACAATTAAATTATTAAACTAATATGAATTTATAATGACAATATTCTAAATATTATAATCTAGGCCTAACTCCTATTTAATTATTACAATAATATAAGATATTACTAATTCTAGATAGCTTAACTAGTTACAATAGTTTCTATGAATATTATAAAATTACACTACAATTTATAACTAATAATTAACACTTACAGTTCACTAGTCCACCAACCGTAAGATTCTCCAAGTATGACAAACTGACACACAGAAACAAACAGAAACAGTTTATTACACTCGCGAGACTGTCACAGTTCACTGATACACTTATTACACGGGCCGGTTAAACACTGACTAGTTTATCACACTGACACTCACTTATCACAGATCTTACGTGGTCTACTCTCAGGCTAAGTCTGACTCGCTCGAGGTGAGGGAAGTATTTAAATAGGCAAGGCCGAACATTCTAGAACACGGAGGGGCCAGACAATTCTGGAATATTCTTAATCCTTTTCCGACAAAAGGAGACGATCTAGAACGGTCCTAATCCTATTTTAACGTCTCCCGCTGACGGACTTAAGCCGCTAATCCCCCGCTTCCGCCTTCCTTTGTGCGGCCGTAACAATACTTTTTAAAGAGAGTTAAAGATTCTTGGTTATGTCTTTCAAAAGAGACGTAAAATTGCTGTCTCGAGCCTGCGAGGGGTCAGATATCTGTTAAAGTTCTCTATTCTCATCCTGTCCAATTTAGGACCCCCAATAAAACATCGCCCGATTGGACTAAGTATCCTTTAACGCCAGCCAATGACAGCGACCCAATTCCGCTACCACAAAGTTCATAATGAAAAAAAGGCAAATAAAACCAGCTATGAAAGGTTATCTTTCAATCTACAGGTTATGTAACCTATCAATATCAATAATGTCAAATATAAATTGTGTTTATATAATATGAATATAAATAGATTGCAAACGATGTCTTTACGTCTTTTATGTCATAATGAGCACGCTCAAATATTCTTGGATGTTATTATCTAAATTTTTGGCGAATTAAAAAGAAAAAGATAAAAAAGGACATAATTTGTCATGTTGAAGGATCGCGTATCTAAGAGGACTATATCAGGATCCTGTGACAAAAAAAATTGCTCTTCTTTTAAATTAATGGGTCTCGTTAGTGGGGGCTCAGTTTTCGCGGGGGGGGCGGTCTGATACCGTACTCACCCCTCTCTCCTGAGGGTATTTATACTGACGTCAGAGCGAATATTATTTAGTCTTTTATCTATCGTCTTCTTGAAGAACCAATGTGAGTCTGTGGTTCGTTACTTCACGCTTAAGACTAACAAAATAAAACTGTTAATAATAATGCAAAATTTGCAGGAAATGATTGTAACGATTACTGAAATAAACTAGTCTTAATGTATCATGAGAACTATCATGATGTAGTCAACGTAGCTGCTTCGGAGATGCAAATAGAGGATGAGCTCCCTAAGAAAATAATGAGTCCGGACGTTCATACGAGTAGAACCAGGCGCAGAGGAAGACCCTGCGCACCAATGGCCTGGGGTTCAGTACGTGGCAGAGACTGTACTGTTTCTTGGACAACCTTTGGGCAGGGAGTTGATTCGTCCTAGATCATGCTCGATCGCCAGATTTTCTGCCAATTTTGGGTACCTACTTTTATATGGGTCGGGCGATCCCTGGGAGGGTGTCAGATACCATAGGATCCACCTGCAGCCACCAACAGACTAAATAAAAGACTGCTAGCGAGCGGGATATGATCCCAGGATCTTCGGCACGGTTGCCGAGCGCTTTAACAATGAGTCAGTCCGGAACAAAGGCAATGCGATGTACTTATTTCATAGCTTAATATACCCACTTTTCAAAAGACAATATTCATTAACCAAAAATTATTCAATTTATGTCAAATTAAATATTTCTCCGTTTCCAAAATAGGTTTCAACAATGGGCATAGAGGAAATAGTTCCCCCTTTTTCTAAAAATAAGACCCTAATCACTAAAATAGAGCCAAAAACTCAAAAAGAAACACTATTATTTATTATAATGCAATTGAGAAAAACCACAATGCAAAGCCTTATGTTTCAAAAATACACCGACTTACCAGTCGACGTTTCGCCTATTCAGGCATTATCAAGACAACAAAAACAAAAAAAGGGGTTATGTGAATCACATCTCGAAGAAAAAGGTGCAATACATCCCAACGATCAACAGCCCAAACAGGCTCCAAACATGAGACAGCACCCCACCACCAAGACGTTCAACATACAACTGAACGAAAGTAATACGCAACCAGCTGGGAAGGTTATCCGTTTTGGGCTGTTGATCGTTGGGATGTATTACACCTTTTTCTTCGAGATGTGATTCTCATAACCCTTTTTTTTGTTTTTGTTGTCTTGATAATGCCTGAATAGGCGAAACGTCGACTGGTAAGTGGGTGTATTTTTGAAACATAAGGCTTTGCATTGTGGTTTTTCCCAATTGCATTATAATAAGATCCTAATATTATATTTTAATAATGAGCTGAATATTCTGTTTGAGTTTTAAAAGATCCAATAATCTACTTGAAATGGCTAAATTTCCAATTATTTTGTCGAGCAATATTTATTTAGCAGCCTTTCTCTATCTAAGATATTTGATTACAATTCTAGAGAGAGTTGGGTTTTTCACATGTTCCGTGCATTCATATATATCCATTCATATTATATAGACATGCATTAAAATAGATAGCTACTATCTATCATACAGATATAATAAATTAATAGAAATTAGTTTCGTGATTTTCGACTACATATTTTTTGAGCTACTCTACTTGAAAATAATATGAAAGCTTAGGTTCGATTCTAGTAAGAAGGTGTTTGGTTTTGTGTCGTGGCTCCAGATATTAGTTATATAAGGGCCATAAATCATAAGTATTTCGGGAAATATTTCTCCATTCCAGCGAAAAAGGGAAGCTTTGTGAGAGTGATAATCATTATTTCTCTTTTCTTGAGCCTTTTCACAAGATAACTTGTCAAGAGTGTTCAACGAAAAACCTTTTGGCGATAACTGAAGTCTTCTCAGGCCAAAAACTGACCAGACAACAAAAATATACGCTCTGGATCAAAGCAACGATTTCTTCATTCTTGGTTTCTGTGATGGAAATCAAAAAATATCACTAAAAAGAAGCTGGACGAGAGATACTATTTATTGATGCTGCTGAGGATTTAACGAAAATTCATTCAGTCGTTTAACAGATAGAAGAAGAGCGAATTTAAAAATAGGAAATTTTTTTGTGAGAAAACCGATTAAATATGATCTCAGGTTCAATTAACTATTTTTAAACTATTGAGATGAATTAACTAAGGAATAATACGTAGTATATGAATTTGTTTTATTTGTCAAATAACGAATAATGAATAAATTGATTGTAAACTACTAATCACTAAAATAGAGCCAAAAACTCAAAAAGAAACACTATTATTAATTATAATGCAATTGGGAAAAACCACAATGCAAAGCCTTATGTTTCAAAATATACACCTACTTACCAGTCGACGTTTCGCCTATTCAGGCATTATCAAGACACCAAAATCAAAAAGGGGGTTATGTGAATCGCATCTCGAAGAAAAAGGTGCAAAACATCCCAACGATCAACAGCCCAAACAGGTTCCAAACATGAGACAGCACCCCACCACCAAGACGTTCAACATACAACTGAACGAAAGTAATACGCAACCAGCTGGGAAGGTTATAGAATCAGCTGATCCACAAACCATATCAAGTAATATTAGCCTATAAAAAATTTTATTTTTTTTTTATTTATAATTTTACAAAATTATATAACAGATTGCAGAAATTTGAACCAATATTATTCGGAAACGTTGAATATATTAAAAGAAAAATTTGGCTAACTTTGCTAATATGTATAAAAAAAAATGTATAGGCTAATATTACTTGATATGGTTTGTGGATCAGCTGATTCTATAACCTTCCCAGCTGGTTGCGTATTACTTTCGTTCAGTTGTATGTTGAACGTCTTGGTGGCGGGGTGCTGTCTCATGTTTGGAGCCTGTTTGGGCTGTTGATCGTTGGGATGTTTTGCACCTTTTTCTTCGAGATGCGATTCACATAACTCCCTTTTTGATTTTGGTGTCTTGATAATGCCTGAATAGGCGAAACGTCGACTGGTAAGTAGGTGTATATTTTGAAACATAAGGCTTTGCATTGTGGTTTTTCCCAATTGCATTATAAAGTAAACTACTAATGAATATCGAATACATTTTTATTCGCTTAGTAATTTCTTAAATAACTAAATATTCTAGTAGAGTGTAACGCCAAATCCTTTGCTACTACAACCTACAATGGATATTGGTTTGGACTGTTCTAAACCAACATTGGCAAGAACCTGAACAACTAGGTTTTCACCTCATTGAGCTTCATAGAGGCTGGGTGAGCCTCGGAAGGTAACCAGATCCCCGAGAATCGATTCACCACTGTGACAGAATAAATAACCAGACTGAGCTACCGCAATCTACACTGATACAAATGAAAGACCATGTTATAGACTAATGAGGTAAAAGAAATGGCAGCTCTCCTGCTCACCTGCTACAGACCACAGACCGCTTCATCTACTTTACATGATCTTAACATGAACCATTTGTCATTGATTCATCTCCACTGGCTTGGACGTAATCGACCTGTGGAAGTTAATGGAGCGGGCGGTAATTTACTCTAGTTGAAACATAAGTTCCTTCTGCGTTAAACCAATGGAAGGATATAGAATGTACATTTAGATGTATATATACATGTATATATATATACATGTATACAATATATGATGACACAATCTTATGTGAGGAATACTATGATGTACCGGAATGAAATTTGAACTACCAATTTGAAAAACATAAAACTATTATTATTTTTTAAAGAGAAAAGATAGGCCCTCGACCGGGATTTGAACCCGGAACCTTTGTCTCACCGTGACATCGCTCTGCCAATTGAGCTATCCAAGGCACTTCTCGGTCGAGGACAAAGCTTCTCTCTTTTAGAGCATTATTCATCGCAAAAATGGCGGGAGCACATGGGGCTTTAGGATCGAAAAGAGAGCTTTGTCCTCGACCGAGAAGTGCCTTGGATAGCTCAATTGGCAGACCGATGTCACGGTGAGACAAAGCTTCCGGGTTCAAATCCCGGTCGAGGGCCTATCTTTTCTCTTTAAAAAATAAAAATATTTATAACTCATAAAAAATGACCAATAATTATAAAAAATTATAAATAATAATATGACGAAAGTCAATAAGATCCTAAATTAAAATTAATGTTCAAAGAACTTCGTTCTAGTGTATTCATCGCAAAAATGGCGGGAGCACACTGGGGCTTTAGGATCTAAAAGAGAGAAGCTTTGTCCTCGACCGAGAAGTGCCTTGGATAGCTCAATTGGCAGAGCGATGTCACGGTGAGACAAAGGTTCCGGGTTCAAATCCCGGTCGAGGGCCTATCTTTTCTCTTTAAAAAATAAAAATATTTATAACTCATAAAAAATGACCAATAATTATAAAAAATTATAAAACTATTATACTAGAAAATGTATGTTTCCAATGCACTTATATATGTATATGCAGTATATATTGGGAGCGCGGTAGCTCAGTTGATAAATTATTCTTATCAGTTAAAGTCCCCGGGGCTGTTAACAGATAAGAATAATGCCTCGTTGGGCTAACTCAGCCTCTATAATGTTAAAATTAAGTCGTAAGAGAGGTAGAGTGGGACTTTTATTATTGTTGGTGTTATATTCTTCAAACAACTTAACCCTGATGACGTCTCAGAAATTATGTTCGAAACGTCGGTAGGTTTTAATAGGTACCTACAAAGCGCAATCTGATTGTTCATTCCATCAGGAAGAATCGCCTCACCATATTATCTCTTTTCTCAAATATATAATAAACTTCTATCAATATTAAATTTGTTGTTATTAGGCATCCGAGTATGTTGAACTGGCATGTAGATACTACAATAAATCAATAATACCATTGTTAACATCTGAGAGAGAGATAGATTGAGATATTCTCAAGGGCTTAGAATTGTAACTGACAGAGATTGACAACCGAAAACCGTTACGCTAAATGAAACGGTTCCAAATCACTGTTCCTCGGGTTCGTTCCTTATATTTGTTCTTCATAAGAATAATGATTATTTTACTGAAAAGAGCATTTGGATTAGTTAATGATGAAGTTACACAATTCGTATTTAGGTAAATCTATTTAAGTGAGCCTGCATATACTTTTCACGATATATCTGTCATTAAACCTTTTAAATTGGACAACATCGATTTTGCCTAATTTGTGTCTTTATTTTAATTATTTCCAGAATTGATCTTTTTATAAAAGTAATGTACATTTGTTTAAGATTTTAAAATTAGAGTTAAAAAAGAAGAAAAGAACTAATCATAAAACAGTCAGACACAATTTGGTTTAATATAAATGATATCGTTAGCGAATTATCATATTTTACCAAGATATCTTATCAAATGATAATACTTGTTGCATCTCAAAACATCCTAACTGACTGAAAAATAATGCAATTATGACCAGCCGATTTCCCTGGGAAACCCGCTGTTTTTTCTAGTCCATGCCGACTAATAAACAAAAGATATGATTATATGTTTGGTTTATTCTAAATCCTGAATAATATAACTTTTCTAAAGGGGTCAATGAATTTGTCTTTTGTAAACAGTCAGTAATATTTCCAATTAATGCGAAAGTAGTGAGCTTACTGAAATTCCGCTAGGTAACGCTAGTGCTTGGCCTATAGTTACTAGCCGATAGTGATCAATTACCGAGTATGTAATGATTGATTTTTGTTTTTGTAAGAAACTTTTATAGATCGTGGGTTAAATTGATATTGACTTGCTAATTCTAAATATTATTCATCATAACCTATCCTCGCCTACCACCTATGCAGTGTGAAGAGACTCTTTGTAGACCATTGACCCAGCTGTCCCTGTTCTGTGCCGGCACACTTCTTCCGTTGCAATCCATTCTTCTTTTCCTGAAAGCTTCCTTACCACTTCAACTTTGATCTTCATCACCCTCTCTTGCCTTCTACTCTGGCACTGTATGCACATATTGCTGTACGGCTACACGTAACAGATGTCCAAACCAACTGAGCCAGTTCCGCTCTATTAGTTCAGTGACTGTTATAATGTCGAGATGTGTCCTTATTGTCTTGATTCTGACTTCTCTGATCTTCCGATCAAAATTCAAAGAAACCACATTCCAGGATCCTGAAGCCTTGAAAGGATAGCTTCAGGATGCTGGATGACTCCCGGGAGTATGCCAGTTTTGGTGGAAAGATAGCCTTATTGACCTCCATTCATGGTGTCACAGCTGCAAGCTGCCCAAGTACGCTTTGCTATTTTCCTATCTATTAACTATCTAAATAATAATAAAACAGAAAAACGAAACGATAAATCTTAGAGAAGAATTGGTCGACTGTATCTTCTAATTTAAGGAAGAAATAGTTGGGGGTGCAGTCAATCAAAACACCTAAATAAGCATAACTTATTTATTGTGTGCCGACGTTTCGGCCTACAATGTAGGCCATCTTCAGGGCTAAGAGAGAGAAACAAACAGAAATATATAAAAACGTAGCAGTAACAAGAATATATAAATTGGTACAAGAGTGGAAATTAAAATAGTGACTAGATATGATGAAATAGTGAATAGATATATGATAAATAAAGATAATGAATATAAGAGTGGTTACAGAATATAATAAACTTAAAATAGTGATAGATAAAAATAAAATTGTAGATGATGAACAGAAATTCTAATAGTGACAGATATAATAATAAAAGAATACGAAAATAAAATAGAAAAAATACATGTCAAGAAAGGATAAAATGTAAACATAGGTAAAATGTAATAATACAAGCATATATAGAAAGAAAAGCTATGAATAACTATGAACTATGAAGAATGAAAAGAAAAAGAAAATATAAGTAAGGGAAGTTAATATATAACTGTATACAGTTAGAAAGAAGTGGCATTAATGCAAAATAAGATGTGAATATAACATAAACAACTTCCACTCTTGTACCAATTTATATATTCTTGTTACTGCTACGTTTTTATATATTTCTGTTTGTTTCTCTCTCTTAGCCTTGAAGATGGCCTACATTGTAGGCCGAAACGTCGGCACACAATAAATAAGTTACACTTATTTAGGTGTTTTGATTGACTGCACCCCCAACTATTTCTTCCTTAAAAAAGAAACGATAAATCGATTCTAAGCGGGATGATACCATCGAATAGTGAAAAGAATTAAAAATTTCCCTCCAATTTACCATCCGTTAAAATAGTTAGTTTTTTCTTTTTAGAGCTTTGAATTTCTGCTTTATTGGTTCAATTTTTTCTTCACTTTTATCTTTCTAGATGGAATTTTTTCATTTGTTACAACTTGCATGTACCCACTGTTTTGTATCGAATGCACTCAGGATTGTTAGTAAAAAAAAATAGGAGGAAAGTGATGAATTCACAAGCTTTTATTGATTTTCGTCGAGCTAGATTAAAAAATGCCTCAATTGAAAGCGGACGAGATAGAAACAGGAAATGCAATCAAATCAGTGCGTTTTCATTTGTTTTTAAAATTCTAACATCGTCGGTAGAACTAACACTATTTAGTTCTAGCGACACTGGAACTGGGTGAGTATGTGAAATGTGGAGGAACATGGTTTTGGCTGTTTCGCCAAACCTCGATGGCTACCATCATGTCACCACCGCGTACCAAAGACGGAGGGATTTTTAAAAACATATATTAGGGTGTTATACCCTTTCCTATCCTTGTTATGACCAACAGAGCGGCATTTTGTTCTCTCTTTGTTATGTTATGTTATGTTACCGGCGGCTTTTCTCTTAGACCTCGTGGACACCTGTCTGGGAAACAAGTTATAGTGAAGAGTACATAGTAAGAACTTGGGAAATAAATAAACCCAAAACATCTCCATCTGAAAAACAAAAACTACCGTTTTTTTTTTTTTAAATAAAAGACACCCAACAAGTAAGAGAAATAATAATCCTAAAAGCATTAATAAAATGATAACTAAAATATTTACAATCCGACATATTTAGTGATCGAGACGTTACAAAAAAAAGGAGAGAAAACAAATTTAATGGTCATAATTGATTGGCTCTACCATCAACTGAAGCTGCACCTGCCTGCACCCGGAATCTAGTCAGCTACTGTAATAAGGAACATTCCTACATTAGATCAGGGCCCTTCTGGCAAGGAGCACCACTACTCTGACTTATTTGAAAAAATCCGCTCATTGTAAAGGTTAATTCCCGCTAACACTGTAAGGTGCTGCGCCCTAGTGGATACATTTAACTAATTTCTTTCTATCAGAAGGAATTGATATACAAAACCTGACCTCGTATGGAGGCAGAACATGAGTATGCAACGTTTCCAGAACCTCATTGGGTTGCAACTTCTCAATCACTGATGAGATTTGTCTTCCCTTCACAATCAAATTTCTTAATCTAAATACAAATTTCATTTTTAGTTTATTTCAGTTATATAATAAGGTTGAACGAAAATGGCCACTCTATATTACCGGAGGGACGGCTGCCTCGGTCAGCCCTAGCCATCGAAGGTAACCACTTCGTTAGCCACGATCCTACGTAGTCAGCTCTTTTTTAGCAGCGGTCGAATTCCAGGCAACCCTTAGCTCTCGAGGTTCAACTGGAGGTTTATAGGGGATCGTCTTACAGTTACAGTAAATTTCTTTTTAATAAAATGTATTTCTCCTCCTAGGGTGGAGGTCAAAAAATTCTCTTTTATATATATATATATATATATATATATATATATATATATATATGTTCAACTAATATTATTGAATATAAATATTATAGCTTAGAATTTGCAAAATTTTGCTATAGATTAAGGTGGTGTGCTTAAATGAGTCCATAAAAGCAACGAAATATTGTCAATTGTATCTTAACTTGAGAGAGGAATGTGTTAACTAACTTAGTGATATTAAATTTTTTTTTTATTTGTCAATAAATTAACTAGAATATTATTCTTCAATAAACCGTAATTAGAATATAATTTGAAATTGAATTTCTGTTGCAGGTAACCCATGAGGATGAGTCGGTCAACAGACTCGAAACGCCGTGTAAAAGGTATGTGTGTTATAACATTACAAATAATAGTTTAGTGTACATACCAATTGTAATTTATATATAAATATATCTTTTTATTGTATTAAGAAAAATAAAGAACTAATGGAGTAGGTTAAAGCAATTATATAACAATATATATGATTATCTAATACAATATAATTATGTAATATTACACAATTTATTATATAACGATTTTACCTTTGTTAATTCCATGTGTCGCCATTGAAATTTATTCCTAATCATTTAATCAATAATTTATTAATGTTAATTGATTAAAATTAAGTGGTTCTATGGATACAGATGGCTTTTTTTTATATATTTTTTTAACCTTGTGGTTTAAGGAACAATAAAATAATTTAGAAATGATTAAATCTTGGGTACTTCATATATTTTTGTAATTTATAAAACCTTTAAAAAAAAAAGTCTATAGAGTTCAAATACTAAAATTATAAACAGTATTTTTTTTATAACCTTGATGACTTAACTAGCGGTATATAATAAAGGTTGTTAGAAGCAAACAAGCCTTGTTTAAACCGTGACAGTTTTTACCATGGTAGCACTGTCACGACGGTAGAGCAATATGACGGAACCCTCACTTTCTGGTTTACACGCTGACAGTAAGTGGCAGGTGAGAGCCATTTGGAAAAGTGACAGTTGTTGAACAATAGGTTAAGACAACGGCTGATGACATCATTACTTCAATCCGCCTAGCTAATTACTAATTACTAATTTAATGTTACTGAGTCGCAAAGCACGCGATGAGTGCTGTATCATCTCTTTGGATTGAATACAAAACAGAATTCAATTCAAAGTTCAGAAATTCAAAGCGTATAACCATGGCACTGATCACTGCAATAGCAATCACTTTCACATTAAAACTAAAATGAAAACACCAAACTCCAAGCTGATAAAACTATTATAAAGTTTACAAGGCATACTCAGCGCAACAATTTCGAGTTATTTAGAGTGAATATTGTCGGAAAAGGATTTTCGAGAAGGATTTTTAGAGTTTCGTAAAAATTGAATGTATTAGTGAATATATTCGGACCCAGTCGGGTGGAGCTTACTAACCATAGCTAAACTTTAAGTCTCTCGGGTTCCAGAAGATGCAATATCGCCTGTTGATAATGAAAAGAGTGAGCGAGGGGTTGAGGAGTAGGGTAAGATTTAGTGGTCACGTGACTAGATAGAGCGTGATAATGGCGGGTGCAGCTCGCAATAGTTAAGGTTAGGTCGAGTCGGAAGTTGGAATATTCCGGGCTCCCACGTGATCAAATCCAGGCTTCTGATTGGCCAGCTGCGAATGGAGGATCGTCTTCACTGTTTCGTCCTCGTGGACTGCGAGTTGTAAATTAACAGGAATAAAGCGAAAAATAATGCCTGATATAAAAACGAAACCATCTTCGTGATCAAAGCCATAACAGCGTCGGTGATACTTTTATAGATACAATAAAACTCTTTGAATACGACACAATCTGAGGCCGTTATTGCGACTAATTTTTACTGACTGATATCTATATCCACTATTGTCCGTCCTGGGTTCGATTCCACCCAACTGATATCAAAGCCTATTGTTCCTTTTCACAGTGGGATGGTGTAACATGTAACAACACGTGCCATAGCGGTATTGATTACATGAATACGAACATATATAATGGCTGTCTTTCAATGCCATGAATCAATGAAAAATGTACATCAAAAATCCATTTACTTGTCTAGTTTATGGTAATTCCAACTGATCTAAGTCTGATCTCATGATTTTTTTTTAAATTGAATTCCAATTGAATTAGAGTAGTTGTTACTAATTTCAGCGCCTGAGCCTAAAACAAAATATTACATTAGGTGCTACTCACATTGGGCCTCTCCCGGCCCTGAAGAAGACCGCCAATATGGATCGAAACGTTGGCTTTCCAATAAACAGTTCTCCTTACTTTTGTCTAGTAAATAAAAAGTACTCCTACGATTTATGTTGTGTTCTCAACATAAGTCGCATAAGTGTATAACATCATACCATAGTTTGTTTTGATTAAAAGAAGACTGGCACGAAAGATATTGAACTTTCATCAACACAAGAAGTGACCAGTGAACAGTGAACTCGAGGTTAGTGAAGACCGACCCAACTGGACCAAAGATCTTATTGAGCCACTCACTTGAGCATACTAAAGTTAGCAAACTTCCAGCAAGTTGCCGGGTAGAAATGATGGCATTTGTGTTTATGAATTTAACACCACGTCTTTATCGTTACCTTTATTATGGAAAATCAATACAGGATTATGGTTTTCTAAAATAAAATAAATATTGTTTTAAGAGAAACATATTGTATGGCAAAGTCATTGGAAGAAAAAATACGTTATTAACATCTAATTACTGGATAACATAGCTCAATTATAATTTAAAAAAATATTTATAACTTATCTTATCAGTTGCACAAATATTTACTAGTAATATTTACCTTTCACAATAAAGATTTGAAAAAGAAACAGATTTAAAAAAACAATGTATATTATTACATTATTTATTGTATTCTAATATTGTAATATTTTTCATGGCGTTAATGGAATTTATACCAACACTTCCTTGGTTATTTATTTACCGTTACTTTAATCTACCTCAGTTAATCGGAAGATGCTACGGCGGGAATCCTAACTTTGGCCTAACCAGGAATAATAATGATTGGGATCTTCAATGATCATTTTACGCTCCCTCCGAGGGACGGCCTAACCTTGGATTTTTTGCTCCCTTCAAAGTATCCTAACACATGCTAACCACTACACCACAGGCGATCCCGGATATATGGACACTAAATTGAAGGTTTTAATTGTTGATTTTTTGTCAATAATGAGGTCAGAAAAAATGTGATAGCCTTAAGATAATTTTAGTTTTAAAACAATCGATCATGCCTCATCAACTTCAATCCAATTTATTCAAAAGTAAAATCTTTATAGAGACTACGGTTATGGCTCCATAGCTATAATAGCAAGTTACGTTTCGTCTGCGACAGGTATATTAATGAAACTGTGTATGTAATGTATTATTTTATCTTACCCCCCCCCCCCTACACTCGTCAATGATGAAAAATCGTAGTTTTTCTTTGATCTGATTCTTGTATTTGTATCGAATTATATAATTTTATTTTGCCTCACATCTTTTAAGTTAAGGCTTACTATCCCCACTATGTCTTCTAAAAATTACGTTGGTTCCGTACAATGCGCTATTTGGAAAGCTACTGAGAAACTTAAATACTCTAGTTACCTTATTACAGTATTTCATGCACGTTATTATCATGTTATGCACACTATTATGTTCATGCACATTATTGTGATGTTTTACACCATATAATTTAAATGAGTATCTTACGAGTTATTGCAAAAATTAACGCCTGTTAAAATAAATTCGTATATAAAGAAATATTTTATTTTGTTTTTATGTTTATATCTATATAATTAATATAACTATATAAAATTATATAATATCTACATATTTTTCTTTTTTTTTTATATTAACACTTTATTGAAATATTACAATCTGACACTTGTGGGCAATAAGTAATAGTGCTGTGTAGCTTACAGTCATTCCATAACAAAACAATAATATAAACAAAATAAAATAAATAAATATATACATGCGGTAACAGAAAGAAATTAATGCGGTAATAATAATAATAAAGTAAAATAAATAATGAAGTAAAATAAATAATAATAATAATACCAATAATAAAAATAAAATAAAATGTACACATTCATACCCTATTTACAATTTGCCTGGAGTCTCCGAACTGAGCTTCTTCCCCAGGAATGAGGGCAAAGCAGGAGTCCGGGAGGCCCCAGCCCCCTTTCCCAGCCGCGTCACTGGCATTAAACGCCAATGGAAGCTGGTAAGGGCGCTTCACACACACAGGTCATGAGTGGAGAATCTGGCCAGTGCCAGTACTCCAAATAACTTTATTACAACAGGTCTCCGGGCCATTGCCGGTTTAGACGGCGGGGTGGGTTATATGGATGTGTGGAACTGGATAATGATCTACATAATTAAATACATTAAAATACTTTATGCAGAGTAGACATTAAAATCCTCGATTGTAAACACTAGCTGATTATAATAATATCCTTGGTATAGTTAGCTGGTTTACCTGGGTTTTATCCACACCCTCGTGTCCTAAATAACAATTTAACCACTTGTGCGCTTGGGCGCGCCTCTTGCTTCGTCCTTTCTCGCGCCCGGATATGTCGGTTGCCTAACCAAGACCTAAAGCTTAAAAACCAACGGGCGTTGATGACCTAGATGTTCTACGCCCTCTAAACTCCAGGAAACAGACATTAAAATCTAATCCACATATTCAACGCATCAAACAAAGCGATTCAACGACAGACTAACCATGTAGGTACAATATGCTCTACTGCTCGGGCAGCGAGTTATCGATAAATACAACATAATTTGATTATTTAACTGTTAAAGATTATTTGCTCGGTTAAATATCTTATCTTAGCAGATCAAGAAGAGGAAGCTATCAATAGGAAACATCGAAAGTAATGAAGCTTGCTAATATTTATTACCGCCATCTTCCACCGCGAGGACTAAACCCCAACAAGAAGGATTTTCTTAAGTAGTTCTTAACTTGTTTTCAGGACCTGCCCCTCCCTCTCTCCCTCCCCCTCGGTCAGAGATCGATTAATCGAGAGCAGAGCGATATTTCAGGACTCCATCTTGTATTATATCAGCTTATCTTTATCACAGCGGAGCGCTGAGGGTCTCGGGTTCAAATCCCACTCGCTGGCAGAATTTTACTTCACCTGATAGGGGCCCAACATGGGTCAAATAGGATCTAGGACCCTTCTGGGGCTCACCCAGGCTCTATAAAGTGGGTACCTAAAATAAGGAGGGTAGGCCGGCGGTTGAGCGTGATCTAGGACAATCACCTCCCTGCACAACAGTTGTCCAAGAAGCAGTACAATTTCAACACAGACTGAACCCAAAACCTTTTAGGGGTTGTGAAATAATAATAAAATTGTAATACCAACTATACAATGTCATTGGATTTGTAACCTATAGATTTTTTTAAAAGAAGAAATAGGAATTTCCACTCATCAACTGAGTATATTACTGTATTATACATATAGATAATGTCAAGTCAACTATAACCTATGCAAATCAAATTTATGTTTTTCCATTTCATTTGTAACCTTTTTCATTCTAAATGTAATATTTTCCAGTTTAATTGTAACCATAGACTGAAAAGACAAGAAACTGCTCGACGATTTCGCCTACTTCAACATTTACTGGACAAACGTTCAAAGCTACCAATAAATTACAAAAGACTCATTTACATGACAGTTATCAGACCTATTTGGACATACGGAGTTGAGCTTTGGGGCTCTACTAAACCATCCAATTCATCTCGTATCCAATCCTTACAATCCAAAATCCTTCGTAAAATCCTCAATGCTCCTTATTATGTCACAAACAAACTCATCCATCATGATCTTAATATCCCATATGTTGCTGATTTGGCCCAAACTAGATACCTATCCTTCCATGAAAAGCTCCATACACACTTGAATCCGCTAGTCTCTCAACTTGCTTCCCATAATATTCCTGATAACCCTCCGAGGCGTCTGAAAAGAAGATGGCCTCGAGACCTTCTACTATAGAACTTCATTGGAGTGCTATCAATGGATAGTTTCTCCACAAGTGATTTTTTTTTCATGTCCTTTGTTCATACAACAGATTTACTTGATGTAATATAATTACAGTTGTAAATATCTATAAAACAAAAATTGTAACCATTCCCACCTAACCAGATAAAATTAAAGGTTGCCTGTAATAAACTAGCCTTCATTGGATTCCTAAAGCAAATAAAACTAATAAAAATGTGTAAATTGCCAGAAACCACTGGACTCAGTAATATCCTCAACCAATTATGGATTATGGACTGCCTGGACTGAATGCCCGCACTGAATACCAATCACTCATAGACATGGATCCAACCTTATTGCTCCCAAGACGCTTTAGCTCCTCCGCAAAATACAGATATCTCATATCCATTGATTTTAGAGGAAAATTTAGCACCTCTGTTATGTAATGTAATATATATATATATATATATATATATATATATATATATAGCATAGTTTAGAGCTTATATAGAGTAATTGCAAGAATCTTTTGACAATTCAATCTATTATTTCAGTGAGTCACTAAAAGATTTTGCATCATAAAAATGTACTAGGATCATTCACAAAGAAAACACACACAAACCACGTTTAACAAAGAATTTATATGTTTGTGGCAAATAAAATATATTCTAAATAAATATTACCGCTGCAGAATAGAAGAGGCCAGATTCCATAAAATTGCTGTTGGAATAATTTATTACTTTGGATACCATTTCAATTTCAATATTTTCTGACTCACTAATATATGGGATCGCTCTTTGCTGCTATTTGCTGATATTTTAATTTTTCGAGCACCCAACGAACAAAATTTCTAAATAGTTTTTTTATTTCGCAGAAACCTTTTATGAGCTGTTTTTATTGCAAATTAAAAAAAAAAGTGGAAGCTCAATATAACAGGGACTCTTATTTTTGACTAGGAAGTTATCGTTGATATATTCATCTCTTGCATTTTTATTTAGAATGATTTGTTGCTATAATATTATTATTATTGCTATAATATTATTATTATATTATTGCATGATGTGTTGCTACAATATTAGACCCAGTACAAGAATTATGGTACCTTTTATATTTAGCATGATGTGTTGTGATATGAATGATGTGATATTGCTAATTTTAATTATCCAATCTGGTCATTATTTTATTTTCCCCACGTCTTTTTTTTTCAAGTTTTCACTTCCTTATTGAACTCACAATGGCTATAATCGATGGGAAATGAAACCTATCCGAATGTGCCGAGTATGCATATTTCTTAGTTAGGAGGAGCTTATAGAACTCTTGTGAAATGTTCTTCATCTTTTGTTCTATTTTTTCGATAACCCTTTTCCCGAACTTATCTTGGCAATATAATTTCTTTTAAAACGGATTGAAACAAGAAGGATCTATTTTATTCAATACAATAGAGGGCAAGATTTATTCTTTCTAACATAAAATAGTAATCGGATTACAAAATAAGAGAGTTTTTCCTCAAACGTACTAAGTGGTAGCCTCAGTGGTAGAGCGCTCAGTGGCCATGGTAATGGAGCGGAGTTGCTCAGTGGTAGAGCACTCAGTTGCCATGGTAATGGAGCGGAGTTGCTCAGTGGTAGAGCACTCAGTTGGCATGGTAATGGAGCGGAGTTGCTCAGTGGTAGAGCACTCAGTTGCCATGGTAATGGAGCGGAGTTGCTCAGTGGTAGAGCACTCAGTTGGCATGGTAATGGAGCGGAGTGGCTCAGTGGTAGAGCGCTGACATTCCGTGCCGAAGGTCCCGGGCTAAGGCGATGATTCCCTTCTCCTCGAGACCTCAGGATATTGCCTTGATCCTGGGCCTCAAGGCCGGAATGGACAATCGCCCTCAATGAAGAGACCCTTCTTCCGCCCCTTATATCCTCCACTTCCGCTCCTTCATTCCGAACGTCGGAGTCCACTGCCTTCCTAATAGTTTAGTGTCTTCCCGAAGTTCTAAAAGAAATTATACCGGTCAGTAATATTTTTAAAAATGATTCCACCCTCTCAATAAAACACTAACACATAAATCTATATCAGCATCCTGACCTTTGGTTCATGTGAAAGTGAATACATTTTACTATGGTCCGAATCCACTAGTTTCCACCCTACCGATTTAATCAATTTCTGGTAATCCTGAAAATTAGGCAGATAAGAAGAAGGCACCGTGACCTTTTAAGTCGAATTTGTTATTCGAGTACGACATTGGGGTAGTTTCTCAACTTGTCTATATCTCATATCATTTTATATATTTCATTCTATTTACTTGATTCATTATTATTATACAGTAGCAAATGTCAATAAAAATCAAGCCCTAATGTCAATCAAACCACCTTTATTCGATCTTCCATGTTCAATGTTCAAGCTCATCTCAATATTCCCTATCCTAAAACCTCAATCATATTATCCGACGTATGCTCTGCAATTTCAGGTTGTGTTATTTTTTTAATCTTACAATTATCTCACATTTTTAGGAAATTTTATGCATTCGTTTTTACGAATAGCTTGAGCCGCTGTCAATTCTTCAACATTAACAGTCACGTTTCGAACCCATGCACAACGGCTGGATGGTTTTTTTATGGCATGGACAAATTGGCTTGTTGATAGATTAAGGCTAATTTTTTAATTTTAATTCAAAAGGCGCTGAATAATGTCTAGATAGATAAATAACCCAATTCCCCATCTTTTATTTCATCTTTAACGTCGGTTTTTCTAGCTATTATAAACCCCCTACTATATATATACATATATATATTTATATATACATATATATAATTATATATTTAGGAAAGGAATCAAACGAGTATTCCCAGGGCGAATATTTAAAATTTAATCGTTACTCCGTCTTACACGAATTTATTTCATTTCATTGCCGGCATTCATCAAACTTTTATCGGTCATAGTAATAAAAAATTATTAAATATATACATTAGGGTATGAATGTGTACATTTTATTTTATTTTTTTAATTATTAGTGTTATTATTATTTATTTTATTTTATTTTTTTTACTTTATTTTATTATCATTTCCGCATTAATTTCTTTCTGTTACCGCATGTATATATTTATTTTGTTTATATTATTGTTTTGTTATGGAATGACTGTAAGCAACATAGCACTATTACTTATTGCCCACAAGTGGCAGATTGTAATATTTCAATAAAGTGTTAATATAAAAAAAATATATATATATATATATATATATATATATATATATATATATATACATACAGACGCATATAAACATAGACTGTATAGAGAGATACCGACGAGAGGATATAGAAAGGAAAGCTCTATAGGAAATATTTTATTCATAAAGCCTCTATTGTGAGCCGAGAATTACATTTGCTTGGCATCTTCCCTGCGTGCAATACGACATAATTTAAACACAAAGATATTTCCAGTTTTGAAGTTGAAGATATTTCTACGAAAGAGAGCAAGGCACACACTCCTGCTATATTTATATCTGACAAAGAGGGCTCGCGTTGGCCTGGCTACATAGCAATGGCTGTATAATGAAAATGTCAACAGTGACCGAAAACATTTCTGCGGTGAGCCTCGTGTGCTGCCACTTCCGGCGAATAGCATCAACTGTGGAGCCTCGTGTGCTGCCACTTCCGGCGAATAGCATCAACTGTGGAGCCTCGTGTGCTGCCACTTCCGGCGAATAGCATTAACTGTGGAACCTCGTGTGCTGCCACTTCCGGCGAATAGCATCAACTGTGGAGCCTCGTGTGCTGCCACTTCCGGCGAATAGCATCAACTGTGGAGCCTCGTGTGCTGCCAGTTCTGTTTTGGTGTCTCTTCGGACGTGATCTGAACACACAACTTTCTGATTGTGAAGTTGAACACTGCGGGACGACGACACTTCCAACAGTCCTTTTGGGTCTCAGGTCAGCGGTGAGAGAAGATATAGGAGCCAACTCTGCGGAAATGGTTTTCGGTCAGCCTCTGCGTCTCCCAGGAGAATTTTTCGAACCATCAGGACGCCGGGAGGACGCTGAGTCAACGCTCAAGAATTTGCGCGACTCAATGAAGAATTTGCGGCCACCGCAGCCAAGACCTTCGTTCACCGAGACCTAAAAGACTGCACACGCGTGTTCCTTGGTGTGAAGCCGCTTACAGCATATACAGGACCCTACAAGGTAATATCCCGGCAAGAGAAAACCTATAAGGTGGAGTACCCTTCAGGACCGAAGACCATCCCAATGGTCCGTCTGAAGGCAGCGCATAACCTGACCGGATCGGCGGTGGATGGTGAAAACAGGGCGCGACCTTCAACATCGCCTGCAACTTTGACCAGCGCCACACCGACCCACAACCCACTGGGTGTAAAATGATCTGACCGTAACAATAAGATATACAATAATTAAAACAATAAAAATATTTTAAAATTACTTAGGCCAATCAACGATTTATATGATAACTTTAAGTATGCCATCTTTATCGAATTTATTTCAAATTATGACAATACAAACTATATGACTGATATTTTAAATTATAAACGATGGTTTTAAAAGCTTGATAATTATCATATATATTCCATTTTACCATTCCTGGGTTTAAATCCGGTTGTGGCAGATAACTTACTCAATCCGTTAGGATATATGAGGATATATAGATGAGTGATATAAAATCCCGCCATTTCATAGTTTTATTAGTAATACCGCATTATCCATTTCCCTTTTTTATTACACCACTTGGGATTTTGCAGTGCACTTGCCTGTTTCCAATTTAATTATTTTCCATTTTATAAATACAGCGTGAAATCAAGTTTCAAAAGACGTGAAGTTCAATCTGCTCTAACTAAACCTTTCTGAAAAATGTAATCACTGTCAGTCAAAATGATTCGGCCAATTTATTTCCTCTTCAGCGGCTCTCCGCTTCTTGCGTTTGCTTCATTTATGTTATTTTATTTCATCAGTTTTTTTATTTTAATATCCATTTTATTTTTAGTAGAGTTAAAAATTCGGTACTAGTATGTTTAAGGGCCTGCTGACATCAGCGCGCTCAGGTGTCACTTTTCTTAACCATCTCCTACTGTTATAGTAACCTTTCTATTGTTTTGTTATTGTTTATGTGAAGTTGACCGTGAATGTGTTTTTTGATTATTTTCTTCAAATATGACTTGGAATTTGAAGAAGATTTTTCGCACGGTGAACGATGAAAAATCAGCTGTTAGGTTTCTTCAGGTCATTCCGCAGAAAATGCGTTGTGGAAATGGACTTTATATGAAACTGCAAGTAGGGAATAAAATTAGATGGAGATGTCAGAAAAAAGGATACAACAAGACCCTGGGTATTCGATTAAATACGTGGTTGAGGAATAGTACATTACTTTTGGAGACTATAGTCCATTTTATAGATTTTATATAACGAAGTTATAGGGAAGAGACCCTTTTGATGCAATTTTTGAAGATATTGTTCTTTTTAATGAGCATTGTTTGGAATAAATCTTTCATTGTTTATCATAACATCATATTTTAAATATTTCTATTTTAAAGATTAAATAACAATTCGTTACTAAAATATGATAATTTCTTTAATTTTTAAATGTTTTTATTTTAAAGAGAACAAATCTTTAAGCCCGGGCAAATCTTTTCTCTTTAAAATAAAAACATTTAAAAATTAAAGAAATTGTCATATTTTAGTTAAACATTGTTATTTAATGAATATTGCTTGTAATAAATATTTTATTATTTCTAGTTTAATTTTGTCTACATGTTTCTCATTTATTTCATTTCCTATAAATCTGTTGTATCATAATGAAAGGCAATGCCTATTTAAAATTCATGCATAACCTGACAAGGTGCAAATAGTTGAGGTAAGTGACACCTGAGCGCGCTGATGTCAGCAGGCCCTTAAACATACTAGTACCAAAAATTCATTTTTCAATGTTACTCTTCTCCTCTTTAACAAACTCTAAATATCTATCAAACTAGTCGTACCAAATTTCATAGCCTTAAAAAATAGTTGAATAAAATTGGTTAAAAATAAAATTAGTGTTATAACTATAATTAGAGCACTGTTAATTATACAATAAATATATAACAATTATAATTATATATATATATATATATATATATATATATATATATATATATATATATATATATATATATATATAAGGCAATAATATATTACATGTTGCATTATATATCAATAATTATATACTATATTATATAATAATTATTATATATTATATTATAGAATTAATATTATTGTATTAATATATTAATGGACAATATTATATTTAAAAACCTATTGTGAGTGAGATTTGTTAAAAATTATTTTAATATCTTAATATACGATCAATGTTAATTTATGCCATCACCTGAGATACATTTCTATGCCTTTTGCCCTAAATGTGGCAGAAGTGTGTGTGTGTGGTAGTGTACTTATTTCAATCCAATAAAAAGAAATTTTAATTAGTTTAAAAAAAATATTTTCATAAAAATAGAATTAATTAGCAAGAACAGTTTTCAAATGCAAATTTTTTCTTATTCAAATGCCCAAGAAAAATATATAATCGTAATTTCACTGTTCACGATTTTCTTTTGTTTTTAAAATTTTTTAGAATATTCTATATTCAACATGATCTTAAATTTCGTATTTTAATTTTTAATGAGCTTCCTCCAAGACCCGTTATTCCTCGTGCAGGCGAACACTTTGGTATGCGACGCGTACTCCAGGAGACAGCTAGATCGGGGAGGACCCAGAAGCCGTGCTCCCAGGAAACACTGGGCGGGGCCGGTCGATAGCCAGGTCTCAGCTACATCCGTCCCCCTCGCGGTTCTCCGCTCACACTTTCTGTTCGTCCATGCAAAGTCGAGGCAGTTCTTCAGAGCTAGGTTTAATTAAGGACTCAGCGGAAGCACCGCAAGAGATCGTCGTTAAGGGGTTAATGCTTACTTTTAAGGGTTTTAACTCAAAGTATAAAGATAATCCAAAATTCGCAATGCTTCGTTCCTTGGTTGTAAAAGTAGGGATAATGGTTAAAAAGAAGCAGCCCAGACAAATTGGTTCAACAATAATTTAATATCCTAGGTTGTTTAATCACTTAGCTGGTCGAAGAGAAAACAAATCAATATCATACTTGCTCGCAAGGTGATCAATCAAACCCCTTATCGAAATCCTCCCACCTACGCCTCGGACGTTTTCCAGTCAGATCCGCGCTAATCATATATTTAGGAATTCGTTCGTTAGTAAGCACAATAACGTTACAAGTCAAACTAAATCTTCTGTATATAATTTGCTATCATTTCAATTACATTTTAGTTAATAGAGATTTTAGTGTAAAGATGTATTTACTAAGAGATGACTGTCATTTTGTTATTTTCTGTAAGTGACAGTATTATTAAGTATTATTCATATTAATTATTAAGTCTTCTTGATAAGAAATGAACTGTTAATCTATTGCTTTGTTACTATTCTTTACCCTTTTTTTACCTCCTGATTCTATCTCTATTATTATGCCCAAGTAGGTCGTGTTTTCTTTCTATCAATCGATTAATTTGTACTTATTGAAAATACTAAACAATTTTTAACTGCCTTTTTTTAGTCTTGAAAATGTCAAACTACCCGCTACGGATACTGCGCAAATGATAACTAGAAATTTGATCATTAACACATGGCGTATTTCTAAATAATCATTATGTTTCTTATTTTGTTCAGGTTTCTTTTTCTATAGCGTTTGCTAATTGATTTAATTCAAATAGAGTTATATTCTAATGGCATAAGTAAAGTACGTTTGAGGATACTTACTGATTTCGAATGAATCTAGACAGTAACAGTTTTTTCACCCCCCAGAACAATCGTTTTTCGTTTTCGATGAAAAAAAAAAAACTAAATTAAAGACCAAGGAAAAACTTATTTGAAAAGAAAAATCGAAAAAAATTAAGAAAAACAAAGCCCGAAGTAAAAGATCCATATTGATATAATCCGGTATAATCGATAGGCAACATTTAGAAGAATCGTGCATCGTCCGATTAGCCAGAGCAACATAGAGGTAAAATGAATAAATAATAAATGAACGTAAAAATCCCCAGGGGAACATCCTAAACATGTAATGTTATGCACACAGGTAATGTAAGTTTTACAAAATAAACCGTAATTAACAAGGCACTGGCTAAACTGTTGTAGCTATATAATTAATTTTACAACGTAGCGAGGGAGGGAACATTAATTTTCATGAGACCGATATTTCATAATTGATGTAACCCTCTCGCCAGCCCATGTAGTTACTATGTATATAGGTGGCTATATATATATTGGTAGTTATGTATATAGGTAGCCATGTAACATACATGTACATATACCTCAGCGAGAAACAGTTGAGGACTTTCTTAAAAAAATAAATTTAACAATTTTTAAATAATCCGTTGAAATTCTATTGTTCAATTACTGATCCGAACGAATGTTAATCACTAATTATTCGATATAAGAAAAATTATAATTAATACAAATCTGTTTAAGGTTAATTATACCTTTAATTCTCTCTGAAATTGACACGGGGAGCGGAGTGGCTCAGTGGTAGTGCAATGAGTAGCCATGCCGGAAATCCTGGTTCGAATCCCGCTTTAGGCAAGACTTTTATTTAGTCTGCGGCGGGAGAAGGGTGATATGGGATCTAGGACCCTCCTGGGGCTCACCCAGCCTCTATAAAATATTATAAAAATAGGAAACCGGTTGAGCGTGAACTAGGACAAGTCACCTCCTTGCAGAACCGTTGTTCATGAAACAGTGCAGTCTCTACCATGTAATGGGCCTCAGAACCGTTCACGGATTGTATTGGTACAGGTTTTTTTTTTTTTAATTGCCACGACCGATATTGTTAATCCATTTATCGCGTATTTGTTCTTAGCCGACCGTGTTGTCAGTTCTTTGCCGACGCTTCGCTGACCAAACTGCTAGCTTTGTCACGGCTCAAGACTGAAAATGTTTTCGATATTTCGGTAGCCGAGACAATCTGATCACTGAACACTTTCAGGCCCAGATCAAGCCCCGAGCAAGCTAATAGGACGGTCAGCAAAGAACTTTACACGTCCGGAACCAGAAGTAATACGTGATGAATGGATTAATTATACTTGGTTTTCTGTTTTACGTATATTGTACGTACACGTATGGGATGATTTTTGGACTGCACCCTCCCCCCAACTATCTCCATTCTCCATTAGTACACGTATCCTAAATACAAACCTAACAATTCAAAGATATCAGTATTAGCAAATAATCTCTGATAACGTAATTTTAATTAAAGATCTATATCGGGATCAGAAGCTAGCAATGATTTTTAGAGGTCAGTGCCTCTGTTTAAATTAACTCCATTGTTTTGCTTTTCTGTACTTATATCTTCTACATTGTTTTCGTTTTTCTGGTTTCGGCTAGAAAAAGCACTCCTTCTTCTCCTGCTGACGAGATATCCCTGCACCTTCATCGTATTCGAAAGGGGCTTGTTTGCAGAAGAAGGCTTCTTCCCTCCTCTAACTAAATGACTTGACAACAGATGTCGACACTCTAATCTAATTAATCCCGTCTCCAATCTCATCCTGCACAACACTCATCATGACGAGACTAATCATCCTAATGCCTCAACACCATCCCGAACCAACAACAACCTTCCTTATAACCCTCTTGGGAAGTTGCAACGGCAGGTTGCATTCCTTTTGTCAACTCCTTCATTGTCAACAAGTAGTGCTAATGGCTCGGCTTTTCACTCAAGTGCTGATTGTCTGCGAAAACCACACCACTCTCCACTGGCTTTCATTCGAGTTTTAAACACAGTCCAAAAAAACCCCTCATTTTTCAATAAAATTTAAGATTTGTCATTGGATTGGTATTTTAGAGTAGATGTTAAAGTTTTAATATGAATATTTATTAATATTAAATATTAAGACGAGAGAAAACTTCAAACAACATGATGAAGGTGCCTTTGAAGCTGCCCCTAGTCGGTGTTGGAGTGTGAGGTTGGAATGTGCCTTGTTTTTTTTTTTCATTGCTGTCTCCCGATCTTTTTCGATTGATGGCTCAATAGGCGAAATGCAGGGAGGTATTTTATTCCCTATTATCATAGAGAATTAAAACTTTTTTTTTTTATTTCACTAATCATTTCTAACATTTCATAGTTAACATCTCTACCTTTTGCACGAGCTTTTGCTTTTCTCTATTGATACAGAGGCAGTCAAAAGTAATTGCACAAGCGAAATATTGGCTCTAAAGTTATATCTGTGGCACCTGTGCATAGTGGGCTAAGTCGAATTTTGTGAATTTGAAGCTATCTACATAGAATCGTAATTTTTTCTCTTTCCTTGTGTCTAACACGCTAAGTGTTCCGCCCATTGCAATGAAGGATGTTCCTTTGTGAATCGTGGGCTGATACTCCAATCTTGAACTTAAAGTAAGTCCAGAAAAATTACGATTTTAAGTAGATAGCTTGAAATTCACAAAATTCGACTTAGCCCACTATGCACAGGTGTCACAGATATTGGAATGAAATTTATTTAGACAAGTTTCGATTAAATAAAACTGGTCACTTAAAAAAATACAGCACAAAAAAATAGGCATTTCAAAAGTATTCGCACAAATTTTATGATATAATGCATAATATGTATATTGTTTTTATTTTCAATATTTTGTCTGCAATCCATTTGCTTTGATAACAGCTTGAAGACTTTTTGGGATAGAATAAACAAGATTTTTTTTTTAAACAATGCCTCTTTTTTTTCTCACTCTTCAAGCAAATTATATATTTTTTCAAGTATTTTCGAATCCTTTGTTGAAAGTGCCATAAGTTTTCTATGACATTAAGTTCCGGACTTACGGAAGGGTTAGAAGTCTTCTGCGTACATTATACTAGTACAAGAGTACACATTATATTAGTACAAGAGCCACTGCTTGGTCTTATTCGCAGTAAGTATGCTTAGGATCGTTATACTGTTAAAATAAGAATTTTGAATCCCCAATTTTTGAGTGCTAAGCTGTAGATTATGGCGCAAAATGTTGACGAATCCATCTGCATTTAAGATGGGTTCAATCGGAACAAGTTTACCAACTCCATGAAATTAAGTGCACCCCCAAACCGTGACCTATAATATGACCTCCTCCATGTTTCACAGTTGGTGGAAAATTTAGTTTTTTTAATTTTTTGTTAGGTTTTCGCCAAATGTACTTCATATCATCATCCCAAATATATTAAATTTGCTCTAGTCGCTAAATAGAAAGTTTTGTCAAAATTCTACATGTTTGTTAATGTACTCTTTTGCAGTCATGTCTCTTTCTTCTGTTGACCTCACTGATAACTTGATATCTTCTTACAGAAGACTCACTTACTTGCTTATTTGAAGTACAAGCCACCAGATCTACCAGTTGCCAAGAACTAATTGATGGATTTTTTGTTGCCTCTTTGATTATGCGCCTGCACTCTCTGGGTGTCAATACCTTTGACCTTTGGCCGTCCTTTTCGTGGCTCGTTGGTGCTGGTTCCTGTCTCGTCATAGTTCTTAACAATACAACGAACTGTAGAAAAGCAAGTCCCCAAGGTTTGACCCCCGATTTATTTCCCGATATATTTTTTTTTTTTACACTACTCCGCAAAAATACACACTTTTCTCGGGTCACAATAGAAAATTCGCATTCTTTGGTGACATGTTTACTTAGATACAGAATCCATAAATTTCATAACATCCCCCTCATCCTGAATAGTATTAAGCTCTTAACAAACAGAATAATTTTTTATTATTTTTATAAAATTAATATTCTATAGTATTAATATCCTAAAATTAAATTAATGCTCAAAGAACTTTCGTTCTAGTGTATACATCGCAAAAATTGCGAGAGCACGAGGACATGGGATCGGATAAGAGAAAAGATTTGTCCTCTGCCAGCAGGCGGCCTTGGTGGCTCAAATGGTAGAGCGATGTCACGGTGAGACAAAGGTTCCGGGTTCAAATCCCGGCCGAGGGCCAATCTTTTCTCTTTAAAAATACAAACAGAATAATGTTTGTAAACAAATACAATTAAATTTGTGCAAATACTTTTGAATGGCCCTTTTTTGTTGGATTTTTTTTTACTGATCAGTTTTATTTAATTGATTATTTATCACTTTAAAACTTGTTTAAATAAAATATTTTTCAATTGAAAAAGTTATGTAATTTTATTTCATTCCAATATAACTTCAGGGCCAATATTTGGCTTGTGCAATTACTTTTTACTGCCGTTGTAGTTCTATTATGTGTGTATTATTCTTTAAATATTTTCTATGTTTAATATGTGTATTTAAATTGTTTATAATATAATCAGCTGTTTTTATTCAACCCTTTCGACTGTCCCTTTTATGTACAATATTTATACAGTACTGAATCCTAAACACAAGAATGATATTATTAATCTCTGTTAATTCCTATCTAAAGCTAATATTAGAATAATTCTGACCCATTGAAACATATATGATTGTTTACCCACAAAATAATACTTTTGAATTATATAAGTTATCCTTTACTTACATACAAGCATTAGTTTATTACTAGAATTTTCCATATTTTGAAGTAGTGTCGACTAATAACCATATTTTTGGTTTTATCTTCATTACAATGTTTAGTATTATCACTACCTACTTTTTTCTGTATGTTTTGTTGTTAATTCATTTAACGCACATTCTGCTATGGCTAATAGGACGATGCTACAGTGGGAGCTCTAAATTTTGCCTATCCAGGTTTAATTAGGATAGGGATTTTTAACGAGTACCTGACATCGTACAGGCTCGGGACCCCCTAACTTCTAACCAAACTCTCTGTATTTTACTAATGTAAAAATCAGAAATAAAAAAAATAAAAATAAAAAATTAGAATATCTTCGATTCCTATTGTTCCTACATGAGGTCTATTGGAATACTTTTGCTTTACTATTTTTATTCAACTTTAGTATCGGTATTATATTGTTTCGAATTGAAACTAATCGATATATTCCTCCTACCATATCGATATCCTCACACAACACACCGTTCAAAGCATCTATGATACCCTCGGCCGAGACAACTCCTCCATTACGAAGATAGACTATAATCAGTGAGCTAGTTCTGTGTTTGAAGCGAGAACACCTTCTCCACAAGACCAACTCTCTCCTAATGAGCCTCTTCACGGGCAGGTGAGAATCAATACACCTGTCAGCCACGTGCCGCCTCAAAGTTCTCATCATCTAATCCCAAGTTTGGTGCAGCCTACCGCAATAGGAAATAGCCCGAATTCAGCTTTAATCGCCTAAGGAATGGTAATAATAATATTAAAATACTCAGGAGCTGGGCAGCTCGATGGAGGGCGCTGAGTTGTCGTCTCGAAGATCCTGGGTTCAAATCCTGCTCCTGGCAGATCTTATTTAATCAGTTATAATTTAATAGTTTCAGTTAGGTCAGATTCAGAGTTATCACCCAAGGTCGTACCTGCATATCCTGGTACAGGCGACTGTTCATTGTGTAAGGCAGGTCTTATTGCAGATTGCAAATTCGGATATTTAACTGTATGTTTTGTTTTAGATGTGATTCCTTTAATATATGTCAAACAGAAATAACAATCACTTAAATGATCCTTCGGTTTCCTCCAAATTATGGGATTTGCAAACGGCATACGATGTGTACCATTTTTCCACCCAGTCAGCAATCTAACCGAGAAAACAGAGCATGTATTTAGGGTCCAGCTCTTATCAACATCACCAGCCTGACAGCCGAAGTAAAGCTGATAACACTTCTTTACGAGTGGGGTCAAAATTCGCCTCTGAGACTTGAAGGCCAGCTCACCACAAATATAGCAAAAACTGTCTACACGATTTACACACTTTCTTGGCATGATGAAAAAACAAAGCACTAAAACACTACATACACAATACACTTCCGAAAAGAAAGGAAGGAAATGTTTCACTACTGAACAAACTCATAGTCAGCTCAATATTGACACATCGCACTGCCAGATGAACAGGTCTGAGCATGTCCAAACATGAATGAACCTGCACAGCCTTGTTTTATGGTGCTTCAGCATAACATTACAAATAACATTTCCTTAAATACAGCTTGGATAAAATTGTTACATATGAGGTTACGGTTCCTATGACAGGTAAAAAAAAACGCTAAAATCAAAATTTAAAAAGTAGCTATCACAAAAAAATTGTGCCTGATGGAAAAAATCTGACTACATATCTGAATTCAGTATGAAAAACTGCACTAGATTCACTAATAAGATTTCTTGAGAAGAAAACTTTTGGACTAGTGTTATCGTCCTGGGATGGGTCCTAAGGGGTCTCTGGTACCTGTGGCTCACCCAGCCTCCAAAAAGGAGGTACCAAAAATAAGGGTGCAAATATGGCTGAGTGTGCTCTAGGGGAAATAAAGGGCGGTAATTTACTAAACAAGAGCAGTATAACCTCTGCTATGTACTGAGCCCATGTACATTTCATGGGCTGCGTTGGTACAATTTTGTTTTGTGTAATAATATACTTAGTGAACCCAAAGTCTCAATGTCGATACAACCAAAAGCTTATTTCAAACTTCAATCCACAGATTAAAGCACAAACCCAAATCCATAACGCAATCCTCCCAACTATTACACAATCTCTCGACCTAGGTTTAAAAGAGTGTTCATTTCTTATTAACTTATGCTATAGAATAAATTATATTCAATACCCATTCCTGTTAAATATATAATTTCAGAATACCTCAAAACGATATTCATACATTAAAATAGTGGCATCCTTTCCCACCCTTAAAAAGCAATTGGATTTGGATTGGATGGAACAATGGGATTTATAAATTGCCTTTTTCCCTTTTTCTATATTTTAATCTTCTCATTTTGTATCTTTTCGTTTACCTATTACCTTTGTATCTATCACTTTTTTAAGTTTATTATATTCTGTAACCACTCTTATATTCATTCTTTATTTATCATATATCTATTCACTATTTCATCATATCTAGTCACTATTTTAATTTCCACTCTTGTACCACTTTATATATTCTTGTTACTGCAACGTTTTTATATATTTCTGTTTGTTTCTCTCTCTTAGCCCTGAAGATGGCCTACATTGTATATATAAATAAGTTACACTTATTTAGGTGTTTTGATTGACTGCACCCCCAACTAATTCTTCCTTACATTAGAAGATACAGTCGACCAATTCTTCTCTAGCATTTTTTTTAGTTTGATTACAGAAGTCGCGAGCAAGGTAATCAGGAACCAAAAAACAACAAACATTTCATATCTTTAACCGAGCATTTTTATCTTCTTGAATTTCGTATTTCCTAGCAGCTAGTTCCTCAGTACTAAGCGTTTTAGACATGTTAAAACTTATTGTTATTACTAATGACATTTTTCTCACATGCCAATCCCCAACACACCACCCCTCCAATATCTCCTGTCCATACAATCCTCCTCCACCAGACCTCTAGCTGCCACATCTTCTCTCACCTTCTCAATCCATTCCATTCCTATGGTATTCCACTTCTTCTTCTCTTCTTAGGACAATATCTAAGTACTCTATAGGACCATTGTGTCTCACCCATTCTAACCCTCCTATATATATATATCACCGAAAATTCCTGGAGTTCTGCTAATACTCCCATTTACAGTCTTTCGACAACGTTATATTATTATTTATTGTATCCCTATATAGAAATCCTTGTTAAGGTAATAAAGCTAGGTAGTATGAGATGTAGATGAGATTGCTGGCGGTGGCGAAGCGAAAGACAAATCGTTGTCCGAGCGTGGACTCAACCCGAAGGCTGAATATTTCACGAGGTTCCTCCTCAATATTAAATAGACTTGTTGATTCCTTCCTCCTTGTACCGGCCAAGAACTTCTTCCATCTTCCATCACCGTCTTTGTAAGGGGCGGGGCGAGTTGGAATGGCCTGGGGTTTAAGTAAAATATAGCCCGAACCGAGAAGGTAGTGGGAATTTTAAAGTTACTGACCTTATCTTTTTTAATAGAGCTTTTTATGTCTCTTGCCTATCTTAGGTATACTGCCACAGATGCATTATAAAATTCTAAACATTTTATTGAAAGTAATAAAAATATTTTTCACTTTCACAGATTATTAGTATTAGCAGATTGTCGAACTGAAAGAGTTAGTTATTTATTCATTTAACGCTACATTAGGCTGACAACTCTAATTGGACGATGCTACAGTTGGAGCCCTAAATTTTTAAATATAACTGTCCAGGTACGTTTAAGGAGTAGCTGATATCGTATAGGGTAGGGATTTTACTCTCTTTAATCCTAACGAAAGCTGTCGAACTGTTAACCCTCTAATTGAAACAGTTGATTTAGTTTTAGGTGAAACAGTTCATTCATGATAGGTCATCGAAAGTTCTGATTGTGGAAATTGTATTTTTACGTCATCGCGCGCTCACAAATAGTTGATTTCTGTTTTTCAGATTTCTTCGAAGTTATTTACAGCAATGATGTGTCAGTGATTCATTTTCGATGATTAGATCTAAATATCGAAGTTGTTGAAAATGTATTCGTCAAAACGTAAACGTAAGCCGACGAAATTAGAATCGATAGTAGAAAATAGAATCGATAGTATTTTCATAAAGAACTTCCGCGATAATCTTTCAATGGAACCCATCCAAAACATCCATACCTTTCGGAATGTGAAAATAAATCCGTACGGAAGCCCATGAGATTAAAATAGATGTTTTTTTTTTGTTATTGGCGCCATCGATGACCAGAAAAGATGGCGTATGTTCGAAAAAGATAAATATTTAGGATTAAATAACAATAAAAAATATTATATAACTCCTTTTCAGATGTCAATTGTGAAATAGCAGCAAATCATTCAATGAAAGGTCATACAACATTTTTAAACTAACAATATTTGATTTTAAATTAATGAAAAGATTTTATTTTCGAACCTACACTTGCCAAAGATATCAAGAAGACTTATTAAGCAGATGCGGAAAGTGCAAAAACGTTCGTTTTCGAGGGATTTTAATACTGACTCGTCAACTGAAAACGGTATAAAACTCATCTGAGTAGATATTTTTTAATCTTAAGAGAAGTATGAAAATGTAATATGAAATATAATTATTCGTAAATTCAAAAACAAGAATTTTAGTTCGATTAGATTCAGATAGACACAGTAAGCATTAAAGTAAGTGTTAGCCTAAGAAACCTTCCACGACAGAGATCTCTTATATTATTTTAACTCAGAAGGAAGCTTAAAACTAGAATAATGCCAAGGAGTAGAGTCGATTACAAATTATATTTAAGAAAAGTAAGGGTTCCACTTTAACATATAAAAAAAAAAATAGTCTACAGCTCGAAAATTGTTAAAACGGCCTGCGCAAGTCGCCTGAGGCCGGGCGCGCATTGGGCCGCCATGTTATTTTCCCCACTACCTGGCTGACTCTCGCCCTTTGCCCTCATCATGACCTAGTTTGCTCTAACATACGCCCCGGCTGCCCTTAGTAATCAATTTCGGAATTTTTATTGCTATTATATTTTAGTCAATAATCATGTTGATTCACTTTCCACGACCACAAGTTGCCTCCGATTTCGCAAAAGATTATTTTGTAAATTGTCGGTCTGTAGTTGATGTTGGATACAGATCTTTACAGCTTTATATAAAAATACGGATCAACAGCAGAAGGTGGACAATCCAACTTTATATTCACAATTTTTATTTTATTTTGTTTAACGTCGCTTCGACTGCTAGGGTCTTAAATTTGTTTAATTATCTTCGCATTTAAATTCATCAGCGTCTTCTGCATTTTATTATTTTCTTTGAACGGTAATCATGTTTCTATATTCAAATTAATTTTTTATATTTGATACTTTTAATATTCAAACACTTCAGAGTATGTTTTTTACTATCACAAGGTTGGGAGGTTGGTCTATACAGCCCTAAAAGTATTTAGATTGAGATGAGTCCTGATTCTTAGCCTGTTTATATGCCACATTCCTTTGACGTAAGGCCGTTTGAGTGATCCAACCAATGTTTTTATCTTTAATTTGATGGAGCTGGTTTTTCGGATATCATCATTGAAACTCATGTTTTATTTTTTCTTTCTACTTTTGAGACATTTATTGACCTCAGCCCGCCGGACCATTTTCTTTCACTAATATGTCTGTTACTTATTATTATTCATCTTAGAGAACTTCCGTTATTGATTTTTGATATAAATATTACTTTTTATAATCCATCCAAATTTCTCCATAAAACGTATTTACTCAATTTCTAAGTGAGTTTGTTTCTGTTAATTTTAAATCATTAGATCCGTTTATAAGGCTTAAAATATAACCAACAGCTTCAATTTGAATTATGAACAGAATTCTACAAAGCCATGAATTCGGCGTGAAATTGAGACCTTGTGATGTAATAAATTATCACGGCCGACTAACTTTAATTTATTATTATTATTTTATTATATTAAATTATTAAACTGGGATACCGGACGAGGCCCCGGGAAGGGTTCGAGGGGAGAAGGAAACAGAAGAACGTAGCTGGAACATTCTTCCGATATTTCATCTGTTGCCGTCCCCGCGCCGCCTCCATCTTCTTCAAATGAAATTCCCTCCAGATCGCCCCCCTCCACCGTCGTTAAGGCAAGTCAGTAAATCTATTTCGGGGCTTCTGTTTGTTCTTACCACTTTATTGGTTCATTTGTCTGGAACTAAATCAGATCTTGTAGTCAGTTAAACTCCTAACGCATTGTAGACGGTTTTACGCATTTTATGTATGCAAAACTTATTTGTTTATCGATTGAAATCATATGTTTGTGTAATTTTATTTTCTAACAATGATTGGGTGCAATGAATAAAAAATTAGCTGGCCCATACTATTGCTAACAAAGCACTTCTGAAGCATAAGAAAAATAAAAACTGAAAAACTGCAGCTAAACGGTCACGTGTGGTCTAGTGATAAGCATAACAACCATCCATGCCAAAGATCGTGGGTTTGCGTCTCGGCATATGGCCTTAGGATTTTTTAAAAGGCGTAAAAAATCATTGGTTATGCAGTCCTTCGGAAGGAACATAAAACTATCACTGTCGTATTTTTTGTGAGTCTATTAATGTACTCGAAACCAAAAGCTGTTAGCTTTAGAGTTTAATTTGCGTGCACCCACAATAATACGTAAACGAAATAACCTCTGTCATATTTCTTTTCCATTCTTTCCCACAGCAGGAACATTTCCTGTCGACAGAAATGTAAGCTTCTGGTGTGTTTTGTCATTGTCCATTCCAGCTATTAGTTAATTGTCTATTTCAAAGTTGTCCTATGCAAACTTGAGTCCTCTACATTCCTACCTGATCAAGTTAGAGTCTCCATCAAATCGAAGGAAAATCAACAGTGCAAGAGAAAGAAGTGTATTTTCCGCGGAAATGAACACTAATACGTAGGTCATCAGAGGTCAGTCCATTCTGTATCAGTTTTATAACACCATTATATTATAGTTTTACTAGCTTTTGCACGCGGCTTCGCTCGCATAGAATTTGGACTACCGCATAAAGTTTCTTGGCAGTGCTTTTTAACAATAATTTAAAATAATAAATAATTTAATTTTTTCACTATAGGTTAGTCGTACAAAATTTCAGATGCATAACTTCAAAACTGACGGATTCCATACAACCTTTGAGCCCCTATCATAATAAGGGTGGAATTATCCAAACTTCTTTCTTAAATCATACAAACGACCTATCTGCAAATTTCAAGATGCTAAATTCCTGATTTGCCTTTAATTATGTACTATAATGGATTCTCCATAGTATCTCTAAAACTGTCGGAGGTGGGGAGGGGCACGTGCCCCGTGCCTATAAAACTGTCGGGGGGGGGGAGGGGCTGCCCCCGTGCGCTCCCTAAATCCGCGCTTGCTATAGCCCATGTGTTATTCTGGTGTATAACCTATATTACTGTAAAGTTTCATCCAAATCCTTCCAGTAGTTTTTGCGTGAAAGAGAGACAAACATACAAACTTTCACATTTATAATATTAGTAAGATATCGCGTTGTGGTTATCGAGGATGTCAAACAGCCTCCCAGAAGTTTGTTCCGGGTACAGTGTGATACATGAAAGGGAATATGAATTATCATACACTTTCTAATCGCAGTCAGAAATAATCCTTTGATCTAGATCGATTCTTGACTATGATGGAGAATCCCGGAAGGGACTGGACTATAGGGCATGGAGCTATAGGTAGCCATCGTTGATAGCTAAGCGAACCCTTACTACTGCAGGCCTGCAAGCAAACAGTATTGCCTGTCACCTCCCCACAGTACTGGCAGAAATAAAATATGTTATCTATTTTTATATATTCGATATATACATATACACCTAACCTGATGGTTTGCACACCTCGGAAATTCCTCAAAATCTAATTTAATTGTCTTAATTTAAGCTTTCTGTTGCACCCTTTGGAAAAAATCGATGGAATTCATAAATTTATTTATCCTTATATTTTTTTAAAATTTAAATAAGATTACGGAAACCTACTGTCCATTTTTTATCTGTAAAAACTCTCTACTTCAAATGTCAAAATAACTTTTTAATAGCATCAGATGTTTACACTTGTTTCATTCACGATCCTGAACTTTTGTCAGAGTCGTAACTGTGTGACGATAGAATTACCCACACATGCCTGAAATACACAAGTAGTTACTAGAGGATAAAATAGTTCTTGTCCTACATACAACAATATTATAAGTAAGCGCTCGGTGGAAGGGAAAATTCTAGCGAAAACTTTTCCTGGCTAGAACTTGTTATTTGCCCACATTCTAGCTTGGAAGTAAGCACTTTAAAATAGACAGAGATGTGTAACTATTGGTTTTTACTAACATCACTCTATGGGTTCAGAGTAAAGTCTTAAAAACAGATAATAAGGTTATTTGGATTGTTGATGATGAGCTATGGGATTGGTATTTAATCTGAATAATGGAAGATATTCCGTGCCTGGGCTCAGTGTTCAGTGAATTCCTGGCTCTTCGGCCTAATCAAAGATAAATATCTGTCCAAGCCCTTCTAATACAATCTCCATTATCTTTATTAAGGTAAGTGTATTGGACTTCTCAAGCGGTTGTAACAATGTAACACAGCCATAATTTTATTATTATTTAAAACATTTTGTCTTCCAATCAATTTTTTTTAAATCAACATAACCTACTACACTTACTGAACCCATGAAGAGCATTGGGTTCAGTACATGATAGAGAGTGTACTGTTTCTAGAACAACGTTTGCGCAGGAAGGCGATTTGCCCTAAATCACACTCAGGCGCCAGGTTTTCTCCCAATTAGGGTACCCACATTATTGATGCTAATTGAGCCCCAGGACGGCCCCAGGCTCCACAGGATCCATCCCCAGTTCGTAACAGATTAAAGAAATTATCTGCCCGTTTACAAACTAATCATGAATTTTTGGTTAGTTTTAGTAATTAAACCATAACAAATTTATGACTTAACTCGCATTACCCTATTCTTCATTTTGATTTGAAAACCCTCTTTTTTTCTTTATTCAAAGAAAAATATCGACGTTTTTCATTTTTCTATGGAAATATTTTTTGGTAAGGTATAAAAGAAGAATATGTGGGAGGAAATAAGTTTGAACATGTCTTGACTAAATTCAAGAGGAAATAAAGGCGCTTTTAAAGACAATTATTATAATAAAAAAATGTGTTTAATTATCGTGTAGAATATATAGCCCGAAACGTAGCGAGTCCAAAGGAGAATTTAGGAAATTACACAACCGGAATTGCGGAGCTTTAATTCACCAGTGAAATGATAGCGCGAAGGCTGAGAGGAGATCGTAAGATTGTAGGGCTTAGCAACCAATTTAGCAACAATTCCTAAAAAGTTAATAAATGCTGAAATAACTGATAAACGTCCAAGGCGTTGGTGGGAGGATTGCGATAAGGCTGATGATATGGATTAGGGTTAGGCACAGCAGTCCATTAATTGGTAAAAGCAATGTTATAGATATCTGAAAGCATGTATCATCACATCAATATTAGAATAACTCAAATATTATTAAAATAATTCAAATATTATTATTATTCATAGTTTTATATATATATATATATATATATATATATATATATATATATATATATATATATATACTAGCTTATGCCCGCGGCTTCGCTCGCGTGCAATTTGGTCTACCGCATAAAGTTTCGTGAAAGATCATTTTAAATAAATAATTTAATTATTTTTTTAAAATATAAGTTACTCGTACACCCAAAATTTCAGATGTCTAACTTCAAAACTGACGGATTCTATACAACCTTTGAACCCCTATTATATTAAAGGGGAAACCCTTGGGGTGGAATTATCCAAATTTCTTTCTTAAACTATACAAAGAACCTATCTACAAATTTCAAGATTTAAGTTCCTTATTTGCCTTTAATTATATGCTATAACGGGGGGGGGCATGCCCACGTGACCTCACATAAATCTACCCTTGCTGTAGCCTATGATGTATAACCTATTTTACTCACTAAGTTCATCCAAATCCGTTCAGTAGTTTTTGCGGGAATGAGTAACAAACATTCGCATTTATAATATTAGTAGGACATCAAAACAATAGTTTCACTCATTTTCTTTCTGTTATTTTAACTACTATGATCATGTGATTTTCCTTTAATTATGTACTATAATGGATTCTTCACAGTACCTAGAAAACTGTAGAGGGGCACGTTCCCCGTGCCCACCCTCCCCCATAAATCCGTGCTTGCTATAGCCTATGTGTTATTCTGATGAATAACCAATATTACTGTAAAGTTTCATCCAATTCCGTTCAGTAGTTATTGCGTGAAAGAGAGACAAACATACAAACTTTCACATTTATAATATTAGTAAGATATATATATATATATATATATATATATATATATATATATATATATATATATATATAAATACTCGATAAGGTAAATATTAATATAATTGTTCGATATATACAAATCGGATAGGAACCATTAAGAAGATGACTGATTTGACAACCGCCATTCTTTTTATTTTATTTTTTTAATTTATTTTTGTGTAAAAAAAGTGTTCGATAGTCAAATGTTAATGCCGGTATTGGGATAAATCAAATAATGCAATGCACTAGTATTTTTATGACATTGTGAGTAACAAGAAAGAAATGTGTAGATATCTCTTTATAAAACTGTATCAACTTAGCTTCAGAGCTTGTCTGCCAGAAGGCACTTGTGTCACTTAGTGTCCTAATGCTATCCCAAGCTCTCTTATTGTTTTTTCCCGTTTTTCTAAAAATGTAGGTTTTTCCCAATTGCATTATAATAAATAATAGTGTTTCTTTTTGAGTTTTTGGCTCTATTTTATTGATGTAGGTTTTTGATTTAAATAACGTTAGAAATAGCAGTGCGATATGCAGATATCTTTTTCAAATATTTCCACCCCTCTGACATATTCTTGTAACGCCACAGTATATCATACTTTTAGGGATTCTTTTGGTTCCGATAAATTGATATTTAATACTGCTATGGCCTGCGTAGTGTGGTCTATCTCTAGTGAAGCATTCTTCCCAGTCTCGCCGCGTGGCACTGAACACTGAGGGGGTCCTCTTGCAGACCTGCAACATGGCTACAGTGGGATTGCCTCATATTGAGAAGAGGTTCAAGAGAGCAACTTCTTCTTTCCTTCTGACTATACTTCACTAGCTCTCGTGACTGACCTAACGGATCACGCGACCACTTCATAGGCACTAATACACGGGAAACAGCCGATCATATATGAATGCTCCAAAGAACATGCGATCACACTGTGTGCAAAAATCTTACTAATATTATAAATGTGAAAGTTTGTATGTTTGTCTCTCTTTCACGCAAAAGCTACTGGACGAATTTGGATGAAACTTTACAGTAATATAAGTTATACATCAGAATAACACATGGGCTATAGCAAGCGCGGATTTAGGGAGGGGGCGCACGGGGGCACGTGCCCCTCCCCACCCCCAACAGTTTTAGAGGTACTGTGGAGAATCCATTATGGTACATAATTAAAGGCAAATCAGGAATTTAGCATCTTGAAATTTGCAGATAGGTCCTTTGTATGATTTAAGAAAGAAGTTTGGATAATTCCACCATTATTAAAATAAGGGTTCAAAGGTTGTATGGAATCCGTCAGTTTTGAAGTTAGACATCTGAAATTGTACGAGTAACCTATAGTGAAAAAAATTAAATTATTTATTATTTTAAATTATTGTTTAAAAGCACTGTCAAGAAACTTTATGTGGTAGTCCAAATTCTATGCGAGCGAAGCCGCGGGCAAAAGCTAGTATAAAATAAATTTTTAAAATTTACAAGCGGTCGTCCTCGACAAATACATCAATATTGCGGGTATTAATTATAACGAATATTTAAACATCAATAATAAATCGCCGTGATTTCTATTGTTAACGACACACAGACACTTAACTAGCTGATGAAGTAAAGGCGAAGCAGACCGAGCGAGCCATAATGCTGACTGGCTTTGAACAAGTCACAAAGAGAGCTCTGTACGCTGCAGACTGTAACCCGAACCATTTCCGACCCTTTTCCCCGGCCCACGGACTCGACTGCTTTATTAATGCACTGACATTTTATTGCTTTCAATGGCCGGTTCGTTTCAACATCCAGTTCCGTCCAATTCAACCTGGCTTTGACCCCAGTCATTTCCTAATTAGGATTTGAAACTATAATTATAATTCCATTTTGGACCGCGATTATTTTATTGCAAAACTATTTTTTTTCTAACCTCCTGCATTTTTGATATGTTGTACATGCTGTTACAACTAATATTTATATTTTATCAGTTATGAATTTAGTATATTATTTATTTATTATATACCACAGTTACACATAAGATGAATGAAATGTAAAATAAAAAAACAATTTAATTAATTATTTCATTCATTCATTATTTCTTTCAAATTTTTAAATTTTAACGTAATATTTTTTAAAAATTTTGAAAACAGCCACAGCAACGCGTCTGTCAGCTAGTGTAAAATAAAAATCAATGTGTTATGGTAAGTATATAATTTTAAAAAATAGAGTAAAATTCTAAAAAAAATGAAAAATGCAAACATAATATCATACATTAATTGTAACTTATCAAAGAATGGTGCATCCAGTTGTTGACCTAATTGTGAAATAAATAAAATAAATGCGGGTGTGGAGGTTGTACATTTGACAGCTGCCCCCCCCCCCTCCTGCTCTGTCATGACAGCTGCCCCCCCCCTCCTGCTCTGTCATGTCAATTAGCATTTTAATTTTAAAATAAATTTGTTGATTGAATCGTTAATTACAGGTGCAAATGAAATGCATTAGCTAAAAAAAAAATCAACTGCCATAACTTTATTATTTTTTGAAGAATCGCAATAGAAAACAAAATGGCAAGTGTAGTTTCTACAATTCACGATTAACTTGTAATAACACTCTAATTGAAGAAACAATAACTTAATTAATAATAGTATAAATAACATATTGTGAGTGACTTAGGAGGGTTCGAATAATCTAACATATAGTATATAGCTAATAATAATCTATTACACAGGGTGTCCCGAATTTAAATGGCAAAACTTCAGGAACTTATAGGGGATCGAAAAACTAAGACAAAAAGTCCTTTAGAGATGTGCTCGTTTTGCTTAGTTTTAGAGAAAATCGCAAAAAAAGAAACAAACAAGTTTTCATTTTTATACTTATTAATTTACATTTATATTTATGTTATGTACTTCTTAATGTAAATATTGCTCAAAATGTTGTCGTCTTGCACCAATGCAAGCATTACATCTAGCACTCACTAGATAAATTGCAGCTAAACATTGTTCTGATGATATTTGGTGCACTGCATCAATGATTCGGTCTCTTAATTGCTGTCTTGAGTTGATTGATACCGAATAAACTTTCTGCTTCAAGGTTCCCCATACGAAGAAATCCATGGGTGTCATATCAGGTGATCTGGGTGGCCAAGGTACTACTCCTCCATGTCCAATCCATCGTTGTGGATAATTTATATCCAACCAAGCTCGAGCAACTCTGCTGTAATGAGCTGGACATCCATCGAGTTGGAACCACATTTCAATCCGCTGTTGTAAGGAAATGTCATCTAAATAATTAGAAAAGTTGTTCTCCAAAAAATGTGTAAATGTGATACCATTCAATCTTCCAGATAAAAAATATGGTCCCACCAGCAATCCGTTCCAAATTCAAGCCAAACGTTAATAGCAAATTCATGCTGAAACCTATTCTCTCTAATAGCTCTGGGATTTTCAAGAGCCCGTACATGATAATTTCTTTGATTAACAATTCCTCCTCTTGTAGCTTCATCGGTCCATTAAATTATCCACAACGATGGACTGGAGGTACCTTGGCCACCCAGATCACCTGATATGACACCCATGGATTTCTTCGTATGGGGAACCTTGAAACAGAAAGTTTATTCGGTGTCAATCAACTCAAGAGAGCAATTAAGAGACCGAATCATAGATGCAGTGCACCAAATATCATCAGAACAATGTTTAGCTGCAATTTATCAAGTGAGTGCTAGATGTAATGCTTGCATTGGTGCAAGAGGACAACATTTTGAGCAATATTTACATTAAAAAGGACATAACATAAATATAAATGTAAATAAATAAGTATAAAAATGAAAACTTGTTTGTTTCTTTTTTTGCGATTTTCTCTAAAACTAAGCAAAAACGAGCAAATCTCTAAAGGACTTTTGACTTAGTTTTTCGGTCCCCTATAAGTTCCTGAAGTTTTGCCATTTAAATTCGGGACACCCTGTATAGTATATAGCTATAATAACCTGCTATTAATAATATGTATAGCAATAACTTGTTATTTAAATTATTCATTATACCTAATATATAATAAGTTGTAATTATTAGCTGGTATCGTCAGTTATATCGAGAGTTATATCGATCTCCGATCACTTTCTGCTTTGCTCGTTAGTTCTACGGCCAACCATTTTCACATCCATAACAATATAGACTTGTATAATAAAAAATAAATACACACACACACATATATATATATATAAAAGATCTAGATAGTAGCCCGCCGCTGTAATAATATCGGCAAGGAGATGGGGACTTGGTTAGGGCTGAAGGTGACAAAGCAAACAAAGCCTTAGAAGCCAGGATTGGAAAACCATTCTCCTCCGCAATCCTTCGCTTCCTGGGCCAGGATAAATCAAAATCCTTCGGAGGGGGGCAACAACAATTTAAATCCTTCTTTTTTTACCTCTCTCTGCAATTCACCCGCTAAATCCCTCTTTTATCGCTTAAGCAAAGTAGCATTTCTATTTTCCTTATCTTTTCTTACACATTAAAAAGAGTTTAAAGTCTTTCCTTAGATTTTTATTTTTTCTAAATATTGGCTCCGAAGACTATTAGGATGTGATAAATAGCCCGGAGGAAAAGTTATTTAGTTTTGGCCTTCTCTAAAATAAAATAATAGTGGCGTTACGAAAACCGAGCGTGCAGAAGAGCGTTCAGAAGAGCGTGCAGTGCCCAAGTTTTATTTTATGCTACCCTAGATTTACTTAGATTCCTTTTACAGAATTGAACCCGCAAACTGAGTCTGCATCAATTTTGAAAAATTAAATTTATTCGAAAAAATTAACTCATCGCTTCAAAAATATGAGGATGCAAATGAATTTATTCAATCATCAAAAAGTTAGAATAAGACGGAAAAGATTTTCTTTGTTAACTTTCATGTCTGATTGTTACATGTTTGAGGAATCATTACGCCTAATAACCTTTTAATCATTTACCTCTGTGATTATCAATATTATAGATGTGCTGAAGGTCAATGAATTTCAGAAAAGACACAAATCCACTTCATTTAAACTAGTTTCATAAACAAAGAGTGATGATAACTACTATTGCAATCAGAGAGTTCTCAACGAGATGTTTAATAAAATAAATCAAGGATTAAATATGTTTTGCGTACTGGGATTTTTTTTTAGAATTTGCCATTTCGCACTAGTATTTCTAAAGCTACGCAACTCAAAAATCGTTGTTTTTTGGTGGTGAGTTATAAATATGAAAGAAATTAGTAAATATCTCTTAATCAGTCATCAAAACTGTATCAAGCTAGCCTTATTAGCTTTATCAGCTTCAGAGCTTGTTTGCCAGAACACACTTAATTGTCCTAATTCTATACCAAGCTCTCTGATAGTTTCTCCCATTTTCTAAAAATGTGTGTTTTTGAATTACGCAACTTTAGGAATACTAGTACGATATATTGTTTCTGCTATTTTCGATTCAACCATTTCCACTTGCCCTACGGATAACAACGTAGTTAGTAAGGCGTCATTTTCGACAATTCATAAAAGTAAGAAACCCCCGCAACTTCTTCTTCACCTTCGAAGAATAACTATTTACTTTAAACTAAAGCAAGACAAACCTGAGAGGCTGCCATTGCCAAGGAAATGGACAGGTAACTGGAGACCTAACAGCTGCCAGCCGACTAATGGAAGGTGGTTCGAACGATACCGTCCAAAGAGCATCTGCCTCTTCATCGCTAAGGCTGTGGTTCGTTCTTCATTTGTTCATCTTCAGTAGTTCGGGATCTAGAATGGTTGGCTTCTTGGACTACTTAACTGACAATCCTCAAAGTTGTCGCATCAGATATATCAAGGGAATTTCTACAGAGAGTAACAAACGTTTCGGTACCCATATTAGTATTACGAGTACATCTTCATAATACGTTACGCTGTAACTCAAAATTAGTAGCAAAAAATGACTAAGAGTATTTTAAAGGATGAAAGTTAGGAAGCGCCTTAAGAATATTACTAGAAATCAAAACCCACCCAGTGGGCAATATCCAATTAAAACCCACCCAGTGGGCAATGTCCCTATACATAATAAAACAATATTTAGTATCATTTGCATTAGGAACAATTGAATAATGTTTTTTTTTGTTCTTCAAACATGGATTTGCAACTTTGAACTGTAAGTCGACAATGAATAAATGGTACGAACCTGGAAGACCTTCCCCAAGCCTAGCGAATCGTTATCCATCCAGAAAATATTTGCATACTGTTACTGTCCTCACAGGTGCGAATAAAGACATCAAAGTACAATAAAAATAATATATTTATTGACGTTTCGGGGGTGCGATGTACCCTATGTCAAAAAATAAATATGATATAATTGACTTTAATAAAACAAATTAAATTTATAAAACTTTAAACGTTACTAGAAATCTAAAAAAAAAATTGTTTACATAGACAATTCCCAGGTATCTGGAATCACCCTGCAAAACAATGAACGGTTCAAAATCGAATTTAAGCAATTTATCGTCGGTAATGTACCCTTTCAGATCTGGTGACCCTTCTGGGGCTCACCCAATCTCTGTTAAGTACAATGGTACCCAAAGTAGGGGAATAAAATGGGGTACCCAAAGTAGGGGAATGAAATGGGGTACCCAAAGTAGGGGAATAAAATGGGGTACCCAAAGAAGGGGAATAAAATGGGGTACCCAAAGTAGGGGAATACAATGGGGTACCCAAAGTAGGGGAATAAAATGGTGTACCCAAAGTAGGGGAATAAAATGGGGTACCCAAAGTAGGGGAATAAAATGGGGTACCCAAAGTAGGGGAATAAAATGGGGTACCCAAAATAGGGGAATAAAACTGCCGGATGAGCATCATCTCGGGTAAATTACCTTACTACAAACAGTACCGTCTCTAGCACGTAAATACAAAACCCAAGGACCTTGGTGGTTGAAGAGGTATATGCTTTAGGATTTAACCCAGAAGCAAACGTACTGAACTGGTTTTATAAAATACTTTGAGTTTAGTCATTAGTGGGGTATCCTATGTTACTGTAATAGATTAAAGCCTTGTTGACTTAGAGAAAAGAATTTGAATAAAGTATTTATAAATAGAAAATTAAGGAACTTTAAAAGATTATATATAGTAATTAGCGTACCTTCCTCATTATATGAGCAATAAATATAAAGTGCCTTTCAATAAATTGTCATCGCCCCCGCAGAGTAATCTCCTTTCCGCCCCCCCCTCTCTCTCTCTCTCTCTCTCTCTCTCTCTCTCTCTCTCTCTCTCGCTCTCTCTCTCTCTCTCTCTCTCTCTCTCTCTCTTCCTCACTTCCTCCCTCTCAACTCCTGGCACTTCTGGAGCGCCTTTAAATTTAATCAGGATCAGCTGAAATTAACAGGACCTGAGGTTAATGATCCAATAAAGCGCCGACAGGATCTTATAAAGGACCCCAGTGGTTCGGCTGGTATATTAGGTGGAGTTGAATTACAACAGGTGTTAATTAAATAATGGAAATCAGCTTTATTCTCCAGGCGATGGCTCCACTCAACTACTGTGTGTTGTAAGCACTATACTTAGTACTTAGCTAGTGGGCGCCATCAGGCGGTCCTCGATAGCTCGTAATTGCACTTGTTAATGTAAACATACCTTGCTATTGTGCAATTTTATTCTCTTAATCATCTGTAATCGTTTTTCTAAATAATACTTTTGTTAATATTATAGTATGATATTTTGTAGTCGAGTATTGTATTTCCCCGTTGTATTGAATTTTCAGCTTAATCATTATTCATTTCGTAGTTGAAAATGAATGATATGCTGATATACAAGTATGTGGTGGCATACAAAATGCATGCTAAGATAAAAGGTCGGGCTACTGTACGTAGGGTACTGTTAGCAATCTCTAGGCTCTGGCCCCGAATTAAATGATGGTTGTGCCAGATAAACTAGTTATTTCGTTTACTGCCATAAATCGATCCTGTGGGATCTGGGCAGGTCTGCTGGAGTTCATCCAACCTTTATTAAGTGGGTACCCAATACTGTAGGGGTTGAGGGAGACCTGGCGACTGTACAAGATTCCAGCCAAACCATCGCCTTGTTGGTCGCTTTCAAGTGCTGAACCCTATACCCTTCAAGAGCTTTTCTGGTTTTATTTTTCTTTAAATGCTTAGGGAGAATATAGAATAGTTAATTACCAAAAAAATTATTTTTTCCCTTTAAGTAGTTTTAGTTTCATTTCAAACTTTGCCTTTCAGTTATCAAGTTAATACCAGTCAAGCTTTTAGCGAAGGGTGTTATAATCCTTAAATTTTTAATTTGGACACAACCTTACGCGGTGGAAGGCCTCCAACACTCTTCAAGATCTTAAGAAGATAGCTATCATAAAAATGGGGCGCATACACGACATTAAGTCCCAAATATAAAATTTAAGCTATCTCCAGTAAGAGGAGTAGAGATGCCACTTTGAACCTTGTCAGAATAGATATTACTATTTATATCATAAAATGATAAATTTTCGCGATTATAATACTATTTTCACTTTGTGGAAGAAAAAAATTGTACTACTATGAGATGACCTTTACATAACTAATATCACCCCACAAAATTTCAGCACAAAAGAACAGTATTCATTACCAATTAACCCAACGCATGTGCTTACAAGTATATACATGGACCGTGTACTGTACATAGCCCAACAACAACCATTAATTAAGCAAATACTCCATTACCTATTCCAACATGGCCTTCCATTAGGAATGGAATGCAGGTCCTTCCAAGGGGGTGGTGAAGGATGGAGGATCATCAACTGCCCACCATCGAAATAATCTTCCTCAATGAAATTGTTTATTAATTTCAGAAAAATCGTCAAAATACTTAATTAATTTCCTCAGTCCCATCAGTTTTCAAAAAATGAAAATACTCTAAATCTAAAAAACTGCAAAGAGTGCTATAGTGGCTTAACTTCCCAAGTAATTATCTCAAGGAAAAGTCAGATCCTTTGATCTGAATAATATTGAAATAACTAGCTGTGCCAGCGACTTCGTCCGCGTCGAATAGTGACTTTGGGATGCATTTTTAATTTTTTAGGCTAATTACTTTGCAAATAAAATACATTAAAATAAGTATTTTACTGCAAATAGCTTATTTAAGTACATTTTTATAAACAACGTTTTTTTTTTCCCCATCTTTAGCCAAAACATAGAGATTTTGCCAATACGTATTTTACATAGTAAAATCTAAGTGAATTAAAGAATGCTTAATTTAACAGACATCGGAACTATTAAAGTATATTAAAACTATATCATTTACAACATCGGCACAAATAAAAAATAAGTCTCGACTTATTTGGCGTTTTTTTTACTGCACCCACACAACTATCTCCATCCTCCATTACATCTTACTAATATTATAAATGTGAAAGTGTGTATGTTTGTCTCTCTTTCACGCAAAAACTACTGGACGGATTTGGATGAAACTTATTGAGTAAAATAAGATATACATCATAGACTACAGCAAGGGCACATTTATGTGGGGGGCACATGCCTCCCCGTTATAGTACATAATTAAAGGCAAATCAGGAACTTAGCATCTTGAATGATGATCTAGATTCTTTGTATAGTTTAAGAAAGAAATTTGGATAATTCCATCCCAATGGTTTCCCCTTTAATATACCTAATAGGGGTTCAAAGGTTGTATAGAATCCGTCAAGTGAAGTCCGTGAAGTTAGACATATGATATTTTGGATGTATGAGTAACGTATATTTTAAAAAAATAATTATTAATTTAAAATGATCTTTCACGAAACTTTATGAGGCAGACCAAATTCCACGCGAGCGAAGCCGCGGGCATAAGCTAGTCATTTATAATTTTCAATAGCAAAAATTCGTTCATTACCTTATATTATAATAGAATACTTTCTTTTGTCTATGTGTATTGATTAACTTTAGTTTTAATAGTTAAATTTAAAATAGCAGCGATATTCGCAGTTACCGAGCCGGGGCCTCACTGAGAGGCTAGGGTACGAAGTCTAGGTTCAATGGCACACGCAGCAGAGGTGGCTAGGGGAATAATTAAATTTATTTATTATTTAGTGCATTATGAACGTTGTAAAAACGCATTTTATGAATTAAAATCTAAGTAAATTAAAGAATGGTTATGAAAAGTACGTACTACGAAAATGCACACTCAAATCTATTATTACTTGTTTTACGAATTATTCTAAACAAAACTCTAGTTACTTTATTGAAATTAGCTTAAGAAAACGAAAAATTGTACTTATGTTAGAGAAGAATTGGTCGACTGTATCTTCTAATGTAAGCAAGAAATAGTTGGGAGTGCAGTCAATCAAAACACCTAAATAAGTGTAACTTATTTATTATGTGCCGACGTTTCGGCCTACAATGTAGGCCATCTTCAGGGCTAAGAGAGAGAAACAAACAGAAAAACGTTGCAGTAACAAGAATATATAAAGTGGTACAAGAGTGGAAATAAAAATAGTGACTAGATATGATGAAATAGTGAATAGATATATGATAAATAAAGAATGAATATAAGAGTGGTTACAGAATATAATAAACTTAAAATAGTGATAGATAAAAATAAAATTGTAGATGATGAACAGAAATTCTAATAGTGACAGATATAATAATAAAAGAATACGAATATAAAATAGAAAAAATACATGTCAAGAAAGGATAAAATGTAAAAAATAATATAAAGGGAAAGAAAAATGAGGAGGTAAACGGAAAGATACAAAATGAGAAGATTAAAATATAGAAAAAGGGGGGTTGAGTATGAAGGATTTAGAAAAAACTAGTTTAATAATAGATATGGATATGATACCGGACATGAGGGGTTACATAGGTAAAATGTAATAATACAAGTATATATAGAAAGAAAAGATTGATAAATTTCAAAAATTAAACATTGAAAATAGTGTATTTATAACTATGAACTATGAAGTATGAAAAGAAAATAGAAAATATAAGTAAGGGAAGTTAATATATAACTGTATACAGTTAGAAAGAAGTGGCATTAATGCAAAATAAGATGTGAATATAACATAGACATATAGAAAAGGGTAAAGAAATACAGTAGATGAAAAATATGAGGCTAAATAATAATGAACTCTATGCTATTAACATATGATGGATGCCAAAAATAGGTGTGAGAACAGGTGCGAAGAAAGGTGAATGTGAAAAGGATGGAGATAAGATAAATACTAAGATATGTACTAACCGAATAAAACACGCGGCAGCTAGGCGAGTTCAGACCCAAGTGAAAAATACGTTAGACCGGGCGGAAGCGATAGACGCGATCTCTGACGGCCAAAAAAAATAATGACAAAGAAGGGGGGAGGGGAAATGCAGATGCAGTGGATATAAGTGACACGTAAATAATGTAAATTGCGTGAAAAATTAAAAGTCAATGGTCAAAATGTAATTAATTAAAGAATGGAATAATAAATTAAGAATGTAAGGTTATTTTAGTAAATTAAAAATTTGGGAGTAGGTTAGGGATAGGTGATGGGTGTCGGTCTTGGCATTAACGGTAGAGGAACCTAAATTGATGTGAATGGTTTCTGAGAGGATGCGTTTATTATAATTAGGAACGGAGACTAGGATCGACTTATTTTCGAAGTCAAAAATGTGGTTAAAGGATAGGGCGTGTTCGGAGAGTTTAGAAGCGGTTGGGTTGTGGGAGGAAATGGAGTATTTGTGTTGGGTAATGCGGTCTTTAAGGAGGTTTTAAAATTGTACTGTGCTTGTTCGTTATTACAAAATAAACAAAAGGAGTTACCATTATTAGATACCTACCTAATGTACAAATGTATAACAAATAAACATGACGTAATAACATCCGACTTAATTCGAAAGTAATCTTCATTTGGCGAATGAAATAAACAAAAAACGACTCAACTAAAGAAAAAATGTTTAATAACCTACTCCAAAACTGTGTTTTATTTCACTAAGAACATTAATTAAGTAAAAAAAAAAATCGTGTTAACAAATCATATTGTAATCAATTTGCAGCTGCATTTTTTTTTAATATTTGCATGGGTTTCGCACATTAGCCTGCCGTTGGGTCAGGCACACTTAGGCGCAACCTACGCACATAAATCTCACATATTTCCATACAAACTTTCAATATTTTTAATTAACCCTCTAAAAGGTAAATTTTTTACAAACTTTGAATGTCATATTTATTTATATCTAATCAAAATCCTAAAAAATTCTAGCTTCAAAATGACGAAACTTACATAAAAACGTTCATCCCCTATTTAAACCCCTTACAACCATTTGTTCGCATTAAAAAGTAGCCTGTTTCCTCTCTCCGGCTATAGACTATCTCTGTACCAAATGTCATTTAAATCTGTTACGTAGTTTAGGCGTGCGGATTTCATGTCTGTGGCTTATGCCGTTTTGACTCTGCGATGGTCTTTTCAGTCAGGACGAATTTTTTTGTACATATAGATAAAATGGGATGCCGCTCGTTATACTTAATTTATAGTATGTAGAAAGAAGATAGTTGGGGGGTGCAGTAAAAAAAAACACTGAATAAGTACTAGACTTATAATTATGTGCCGACGTTTCGATCTACAGTGTAGGTCATCTTCAGGGCGATTTGGTGACTCAAAGCCCCTTTTTATTTAGGCACTCCTATTGTTCCAGATAGTGTCACATATTGCAAAAGCTATTAATAAAAATACAAGGAAAGAACGTTTAGATATTTGCTGAACCTACACAAACCAAATACCAAGCAAAACACAAACATTAAACGGTGGTTTGCAGAAGCTTGATGAAATAACCCCAATATTATTTAATAAGCAATAATATATAAGCTATAAGCTTATTAATTGTAATAATAATATTTATAAGCTATTAAAACAAAAATATATACATTTATAATTTATTTTTATATACAAATATGTGTTTGCAAAACTTACTATTGCGTCAAGCCGAGTGAAACAAAACTATTTCCCTTCATTGAGACTTGCCAGGGCTAGGCGCAGGCACAGGTCCAACTGCATGTTATTAAAATCTATAAAAAACATGTAGATCAAGTAATATTACTGAAATCAGGCAATTCGTTCAAAATCACTGAATGACCTAATAAATTTAACAGTACCTAAATGACTGAAAGACCTAATAAGTTCAACAGTACCTAAATCTAAAGTGATTTAGCAACATAAGTGAAACTAACGCCAACACTTTTTTTAAGGTTAAAATATGTATTTTTCCAAGAAAGAAATGAGCCGTTTATTTTGAAAGTGGCCTACCTCCATTTATCTTCAAATGGATATATTTAAGAGTTTGCGTTTCAATGAATTTAAAAATATACATATAGGATACTAATGAGTCTTGCTGTTTAAGTGCATCTAAGGCTGTTAAATTTATGGTTCCTATTAAAATTGTAACAATTATTAAGTGAATAATGTGCGTTTTCTTATAAAGAATGGAGTTAGGCCACCTTTAAAATTAACAACCAGATTCATAATAAAATTTGAATGTACCCAAGTCGATTCAACATAATTTAAGATGCTTCAAATTGAAAAAAACAATATTCAATTTATTTTACATATCTTTAAAACACTTCGGAAACACAATTTATGCGATTCAAAACATTTTTTAATCATTTAAAAAATGATAAATTAAAGAACATATAAAATTACAAACAAATTTATTACAAAACAATTTACTATTCATCTACATTTTTATCGTGTGAAAGGGATTTGAAGAAATCATGATGTTCCGGTGGTATATATCACAAAAGATCAATCATGTCCTTGAATTTTGCTGTTGTAATTTGTCTGATATTTTTATGGAGTGGTTTCAATACAATGTTTTCGAATTTTCTTGGTCTACCCCGACGTGGTAATAAATTCAGGACTTTCAAATTTTCATTATCATTCATTGATGTCTTATAGAAAATTTTATACGGTTCATTTCTAACAAAACGCATATTTGTAACCAGTTTACTGATTCTCCATCAGAATTCTTTACCCTTTTAAAAATTGCGTCTTCTAATAATTTTATTGATACAAAATCTTTTTGTCTCATTTCATTTACAATAAAATTATTACCTTTCCGACCCTTCACCACTGCTTTCAGACATTATCAATAGTAAATATCTTGATATAAGTATAAAATAAATGGAGTTAGGCCACTTTCAAACTGCACGGTTCAGTTATTGAACTAATTCTGAAAACTTATGTGTCAAAAACCTATCGTATTTGCTCGGAATATCAGCAACCTGAAATGCTTCACTGATATATAATGTGAAGTTGTACATGTAACCATGGTAACTGGCAAAAAATTGAAAAACGGAGTTAGGCCACTTTCAAAATAAACGGCTCAAATATGTGGCTGAACACTTATGTATTCCACATAATCGGTTTCTCAGTGTTAGAAAACGGATGTACTCTCACACTTAACATTTGACTTACAACCCGTAGTAATAGTCTCGCCCATTAGCAGAAATATGACTACATATTGTCTGCTATTACGGATTTCTATGATATTGTGTCAAGTATTATGTAGTATTCTTAAACTTTTTTTTAGCTCAAAATTTGAACTTTTGAGATCACATAATGATTTAAATAAAATCTATGTTATCCAATTATTGTATTCCTTGATTATCAAAATTACTTTGTAACAGATGATTCGTAATTTCAGATTTACTGGAGAAAACTGAAGCAGTCTAACGAACGGACCTAAACCTTCAACAATACTACACTAAAAAACACTAAATAAAGCCGTCAGTATGTCCTTAAAAAAGTTCAATAAACTGCCAGAAGTGAAAAGCACAGGTACAAAAAATTATTAGCTTGCTACAAAAACAAAAAAGAAAGTAAATGAATTGAAATTGTTTGACAGGAATGCAAGTGCAATAATAATTGCTAAATCTAAATTTATCATTGATGCTCAAATTAATTATAAAACAAAATAAATGCATTAGTTTTGCACTTTTTAGAGCATGCTCTTATTCCTTTGCACCAATTATGAACAAAATTGTATTGATGTCTGTAATAAATGTTGCTTCATCATTTCAAACTTGGGAGATTAATTAATATGTAGGGGAGGACAGTCTGCGAGTTATCAATTAAAAAATAAATAATTAAAAATGTTTTTGACCATATCGCAATTACAAATATTGAACATGTGTCCATAGTTCGTTACAATAAATTAGAGACAAATATAACTTTTCTACATCTCAAGTTTAGATAGACAAGACATTTTTCAACAAACAAAACTGGTTTCAATTTTTGTTTGGTGTAACTATTTTTTTCTACACAAAAGTAATTATAATATTTTCTTTAATGCACATTATAGCATTTATAATAAAATATAAATTATTTTGAAAGAGAATTCATATCGATATCTTTTTGAAAACTCGAATTAAAAAATAAAGCTATTTCAGCGCGCCTCAATATTTCATTTTATTTTATTAGCTCCTGACTGAACCTGGGACTCGTGTCCAATATTAGAATTAAATTAACTAACTACCAGGGGTCTAGTATAACAACCTACTATGCCCAATGTCGTGGGTATGTAGCCCGGCAGGTAGCAGGGTATTCTAAAAGGATTAAAAAATCCTTAGCTCCGTCCTTCGGAAGGGACGTAAAATGGGGTCCCAAGCTAGTACTAAGGTGACATACATACAAGAAGATAGGTAGGCGATCCCAAGACCGGTGAAATGCAGGCAAGACTGAATGTCATGTAGGTTTCGAGTGCCATGACCAAGCACGATGCAGGTTTAGTATCCAAGACTGAATGTCATGTAGGCTTCGAGTGCCATGACCAAGCACGATGCAGGTTTAGTATCCAAGACTGAATGTCATGTAGGCTTAGAGTGCCATGACCAAGCACGATGCAGGTTTAGTATCCAAGACTGAATGTCATGTACGCTTCGAGTGCCATGACCAAGCACGATGCAGGTTTAGTATCCAAGACTGAATGTCATGTAGGCTTCGAGTGCCATGACCAAGCACGATGCAGGTTTAGTATCCAAGACTGAATGTCATGTAGGCTTCGAGTGCCATGACCAAGCACGATGCAGGTTTAGTATCCAAGACTGAATGTCATGTAGGCTTAGAGTGCCATGACCAAGCACGATGCAGGTTTAGTATCCAAGACTTAATGTCATGTAGGCTTCGATTGCCATGACCAAGCACGATGCAGGTTTAGTGGTTAACCATACCAAATGGTTAGATCTCTCCTACACTTTCTGCCTCCAGCGTCACTGAAAAGTACTTAAGTTCTTTTGTAATCTCATTAGATCTATTCTCTTCATATATCCCAACCATCTTATTCCCACAGGACCATGCAATTGATATGATGGACCATGTAGTTTACGAAATGAACCAAAATCAATCTGTTAATTTTTTCAGTACTTCTTTTTTTATTTTCTCAAAATAAAATTTTGTTCTATAATCTTAAGGATTTTTTATTATTATTATTAATTCGGCGCAACAACACGTTGACGAGCCTAGACCTCCTCAATCAGCATCCGCCAGTAGCCCCTATTGAGTGCTGCTGCCATCTAGTTGTGTACTCCCAAGTTCCTCGCGGTTTCAGTCACACAGTCAATGTCTGTGTCGACCTACTCTCGTCCATGGATGACCCCTGTAAGTAAACGTTTTTGGGATTACCTCCTCACTCATCCTGGTCACATGTCCAGCCAATCTATGTCGGGGTCGCTTGATAACACTAACCACGTCTGGCTCACAAAACTGACCATATCTTCATTTTCCTTCGCCACCACCTTCCATCAACAAAAACCGGTCCCATTATTTTTTGGAGGATCCTGCTTTCGAAGACAGCAAATTTCGGTATACATCCTTCGTCACTGTCCATGTCTGCTTCGTATGTAAGCACAGGGCGAATCACGGTTTTGTATAGGATGATTTGTGTTTTTCCAGTTATAACCCAATTTGTTATATGTTGACAATATTGTTCTCCCGATCAACGATTTTTGATAGTTTTGTAATGAACGTTTACAAAGTGAAATCAATATTATGAATAATTATAACCAACTTTTGGTAAGGTAAGTTCCGAAACTAGAACAAGTCGGTCGAACCACGGACTCGACTCTAAGAACCGCCAACCTTAGTGATGGCGGCCTTATGCTGATTCAGGACCCCAGCAAACTTTTACCAATCCCCCCCCCCCAAATTCCTCGAAGATTCTTCTCCGAGCCGGAGCGACAACCCCTCGTCGAGTTTCCAAGCAGTCATAAGCTGTTCGATGACGCCTATGAGGAAATTGATTCGCGCGCGACCGTTTGATCGATCGCTTCTGCTTTATTTCCATCTCCATTTTCCAGTTGTCGATTCCAGTGTCAGCTTGAGTGTACTTGATGGGAAATATGTCAGGCAGAGGGTAACTTATGGCACAGAAATGATTTCGTCTGATTGATTAATGGCTTCTTTGACGTTTCAGTAATCTATATAATAGCATTTATAATACACTTCATTCCCGTTTCAATTTCCTTCTCCATGCATCTCCTGCCTTAAATTATTTAACCCTTTAGCGACCGTGAACTACTATAATAGTCCGAGCGCGCCGTGCCGTGGGGACCGTGGACTATTATAATAGTTTTGCTTCTCCGGCGTTTCTAGACCGTGAGCTACAATAGTAGTTCAGTTCCTAGAGCCATCTAGGTGTCCGCATGACAAGCTGAAATACTTTTTCTTGACAGATGTCGTACGAATTCACTTTTGGCAATGTTATTTTTCGTAAAGTGTGTCTGTCGTGTTTCGGCATTTATCACGCTCAAAAGAATTTTTATTGTATAAATTTGTATATAGACATTTCAAAAAAATAAAGTATAAGTATAAATTTGTACATAGACATTTCAAAAAAATATAGTATATAATTGTATAATTTTTTAAATAATTAAATTAATTTACAGTAATTTAAAAAAAAATGTTAAAAATATGTTTTTAAATTCACCAGTGCCAGTCCATTCACCATTCCAAGTCCGGATCAAAAAGGATGATGGGAAACTATAAGGAATTAAATAAAAAAACATGATTTCAGAGTCAAAAAGTAATCGGTTCAGCGGGCACGGTTGACTTTTCTACCGCTCGGTCCAGCCAGCCCGCTCTGACCCGGCCGTATTCGGTCGCTAAAGGGTTAAAAGTACAAACAAATTGATGATTAAATTAATTTTTTTAGGCTTTCAATAAAATAAAATTAGCTCATTAACCGAAATAGTTTCATCGCTAATATTGTTTATGATTAATATTTTTTTTATACAAGTGTATTAAGCTCGTAAAATACAGGATCCTTTGTGTTTTACTAGTCAGCATCAAAACCTCCTATTCCCATCTCCGATAGGTGTCCTTTTTAGGGAGTAAAATACTTACACTACAATCCATGAAGGGTGTTGGGTTCATTACGTGGGTAGAGATTATACAATTTTGGGACACTGTTGCGCAGGGAGGTAATACGTCCTAAATCACTCTCAACTACCAGATTACCCCCCTTTTGGGTAACGACAATTTAGAGACTGGATGAGCCCCAAGAGCCCCGGCTGTCACAGATAAAATAAAAACTCTCATAGCCTGGTTTCAACGTAGGACGGTACGGAAAATGAGTGCTCTACCACTAAGCCACTCCCATGGCGAGTAAAATAATCCTTGGTTATGGTTTCCTTTGGAGGACCCGTAAAATAGCGGTCCCTAGCCTGCACAGTGTTATGTACCCGTTAAAGATCTCGGTCCTAAATTATGATTGACCAAATATAGGATTTCCACTAAAGGACTGTCTGATTAGCCATAGCAGTATGAAGAGACTTAAAAATAAACAAACTTGTTCAAAAGATGTAACTGTTGTGTCGTAGGTCAGTTATCTATAATATTAAGAAGCACAATGTGGCACAATATCTGTTTATTGAATTACATATGTATATGGTTACACATCACATGATCACACTCGTACTGCCTCATCTCATGCGCGCGCAACTCGTGGGGATATAACACTCTCCCCCCGCATAAGATGATGCTGGACAATATAAATTTGAAATGAAATGTCATGACAATTAATGAAAACAATTAAACTTTTTTTTTTAAATACATTTGAAATTAAAAAAATATTAATTACTTTTACTTGAATTAATTAATGAAATACATTAAATACTTTTTTTTTTTTTTTTTTTTTGAGCATACAAATTTAGAAGGTCTGGGGGACGACGCTGTCTTGTTGAGCGACCGAGTGGTACTTCTGATGGTATCTCTTGTGCCTCAGGCAACCCCGTTGTCTCTGTTGTAGCTGGCCTAGTCGACCATAACAGGGTTGACCAATCGTTTGTGTTGGTTCTTCTATTTCTTTACTTACTGTTGCTGTTTGTCCGGTTCTTCAATTGCTACGCCAGCCTTTCTCAAGTGATTTACGTGCCGTTTCAGGCTGTATCCCCCTTGTAATGTCACTTGGTAGTGTAATCGGCCGAATGTTTTCGTAATTTTACCAATTTTCCATGTTGGCTTGTTGTTATGGTACCATCTCGCCATTGCAGCTTCTCCGATATCGAATTGCCTGGCTGGCGGTAAAGGGATTGTAACGTCCGTCTTACTTGTGCGTCTTACTTGTACCGTGAGCCTTGTTCTTGGGCTATCTAGTCGGCATCTTATGTTTTGTATCAATAAGCAACGTTCATTTTAATTAATTATAGTTCACGTACGTGCGTGAATTAGTCATTTGCTAATGCTAATGAGTGTGCACCTCAACACTCAATGGAAACATCAATCGGACATGCTGATATTGTTTGTAGAGAGTTTTCACTTACATTTGGTTTCTATTACGGTGTTAGTCATTTTCATTTTGAATTTATAATTATTTTCTGAACAAAAAAAAAAGAAATTTAGCAATGTTGGTTGGCTAGTCGCTATGATATTTCAAAGAGCAAATCGCCTAGGTCATTAGTGGCCAACACGTGTAGACGTTGGCTATTGTCATGTTTATATGTTTTGTCTACTGAGTGATATTGAAGTGAAAAGAGCACTATGTTAGAGCATTATGAGACAAAAGATATATAAGCCTGGAATAGGAGCGAACTGCAGGATTTAGTGAGGCTGGGTTATAAAGTAGGCTGGCCTGAGGAAGGAAGCGCCATTACACACTAAGGCAATATCTTCCCTTCATCAATTCGCACGATAACTCTCTCCTCCCGATAGAGAAATATCTCCTCGCAGGATGTTTATTATTAATTTAGAAATTAATGTTAAAGATTAATTTATTAATGTAGTGGCGAGAGTAATATACCATACCACCAGTTATAGCGTATAAATTCAAGTTTTAAGTCCAAGGTATGTATTACTATCATAACGTGTCTGAGCATAGCACCATAAAAATAGTTAACAAATAATTAATTTTTTAAAAAAACAAAAAATATAGACAATATCAACTAATTACCGTAGGATGGTTACTGCTGAGCCACAAAAACTAAAATGTTAATAACAGGAAAATGCTACTTCTTTGCCAAAAAAAAAAACTGAATTGAGATAAGGTTCACATCCACAAAGGACGATAGTTCACCACAAAATGAATTACAGATGGTGGGCTTCAAAACCCCTTAGGTCTGCAACGTAGGTAGCAACTGACGGACTGGATAAGAAAATTTAAAAAAACTGATTACAGTGCGATTGGCAACAGTTCTATTATAAAGTCCACAACTCGCCTTGGATTTAGAAAAAGCAATTGAAAGCACAAAGGACGAAGGCAAACGTAAAATCGGGGAAGTGGGGTAGCTGGCTAGTAGGCTGCGCAATTGCTGTGAGTTGCTGGAGGTTGCGGGTTCAAATACTGCTGTCGCAGATAAATTGATAATTATGATAAGCCACGGATGGAAGCTATGGAATTTAAAGTGGATATCAATAATTGAAGGATAGACGTGAGCATGATTCCGGACATGTCCCTGCACAACCGTTGACCTAACAACGGTACAGCCACTACCAGTTACTATAGTTACTAGTCACTACCAGTCACTATAGTTACTAGCCACTACTAGTTACTATAGTTACTAGCCACTACCAGTTACTATAGTTACTAGCAACTACCAGTTACTATAGTTACTAGCCACTACCAGTCACTATAGTTACTAGCCATTACAGGTTACTATAGTTACTAGCCACTACTAGTTACTATAGTTACTAGCCACTACCAGTTACTATAGTTACTAGCCACTACTAGTTACTATAGTTACTAGCCACTACAGGTTACTATAGTTACTAGCCACTACCGGTTACTATAGTTACTAGCCACTACCAGTTACTATAGTTACTAGTCACTACCAGTTACTATAGTTACTAGTCACTACCAGTTACTATAGTTACTAGTCACTACCAGTTACTATAAGTTACTAGTCACTACCAGTTACTATAAGTTACTAGCCACTACCAGTTACTATAGTTACTAGTCACTACCAGTTACTATAGTTACTAGTCACTACCAGTTACTATAGTTACTAGCCACTACCAGTTACTATAGTTACTAGTCTCTACCAGTTACTATAGTTACTAGCCACTACCAGTTACTATAGTTACTAGCCACTATCATGTACTTAGCCAATCACCATTCACAGGTTGTAGTTGTACGTTAAGTGTTAAGGTAAATAGATATTAGAGAACAAACAAAGAGATAGTTTACAAACAAAATAATTGCAGTATTTTAGTCCAATTATTTATAATCATCTTTATAGTTAAATTAAACTTATTTTTCAAATGAGTATTTATTTCACTGAAGATGTTAAGTTATCGAGTTGAATAGGATTGAACAATGATAACCCAGTTTCCAACTGGTACAACATCATAAACTTTGTAAAACATCCATAAAAAGTTGGATACCTTGTATCGTTCATTATTATGAAACGCGAAGCTCCTATGAAAACTGCCCTTCGAAATTTCGATTGTTATGCTCTCATTAATCGATTGCTATAATTTAGCACACTTCTGACAATAAGCGAACTTGCTGTGAATTAAGTAAGTATCCAGCGCCACTTCGAATTAATCTCATGCTGCAGATTTCTCATCTGCCTTTTTTTAATAATTTTAGCCAAAGCCAAATTTTATTGTAATGCTATCAGTTTATTGTGAGGTTCATGAAGGTTATTTGGAAAACAGATATAAAGTATCTATTGATCTATGTTTGGCTTTTGTAGATAGGTTTGTGGAGTTTCTTTTATTACAACTGATGAGATACTGTTACTGGGTTCAAAATATCCTATTTTTTTTCAATTGAGCCCTTATTTTGGGATTTTTTTTTTATATTTATTTCTAGAGAGAATATAAAGTCAGCTTTTAAACAAAAATAAAGCGTGATTTTGATTTTTGCGCTGCTCCTATTCCACGTTAGGTGTTTGGTTTAGTATAGAATTATCGAGGGCTCTAACATTTCAGTAACTGAAATATTCGGGATATTAAACGGAAACACACCTTCAAAGAACTTCTAAGGTATCTGCAAGAACTAATTCGCAGGAGTCAACCAACCGATCTTTCAGAATGAAGAGGCTGTTATCCTAATTCATTAGGATTCGTTAAGGTCAAGGTTAAAGTTTAAAAAAAAAGGAACACGGGAGAAGATAGTTTTTTCTCATTCATTTAAAAGAAATAAATCGGGTAATAATTCATCTTAATCCGGTTTTTATAAAAATTGTATACCTTAGTAATTATTAAGGTTTTTGCCCAGGTTGTCATGTCGCTAATCCTCGAGTTTTTTCTCTGGCAGGATCAGTTTTTCCTTTCTCATATTTCTTCCTCGCCTCAAAAAGGACTTTTTCAAAGGTACTCTCAGTAGCGTGAGGTTGAAATATTAGGAAGAAAAAAAAAAATGGTATGAGTCTGAAATGTATCAGGATTACTGACATATCGATTTCATTTTTGCCATCTAAGATTTAACTATAACAACGCTTTGCTAATTTACAATTTTTTGAGAAAAAAAATTAATAATAAATGAATTGCAAAGCTTGGATAACAAGAAATTAAGAATAATAACAGAAATTACCCAAGACTTTTGGTTGTACTTCCTTATAATAAAATAGCTGCACCACTTCAACCCAGTTTTGGTTCCAGCGTGCGGCAGATAATGTCCTCTTTCTAGGACAACGATTGTGCAGGGAAGCATCCGAAATCATGCCTCCAGGTTTTCCCCCGATTATGGGTACCCTTTATAGAGGCTGTGTGAGCCCAGGACGGTCTGTAGGTGATGCAAGGTCCATCCCTGGTTGTTAGCAGATTAAATAATTTATTAATCACAAGAACAGGTTTTGAACCCGAGATTTCGATAAGCATAACAACTGAGCACCCTACACAGTGAGCTACATCACAGCCCCACTTCCTTGTTATAATCAACTTACGTACTCGACCAAAAAGGTGGGTTGTGGTGCTAGTTTTTTTTTTTTTTTATTCATTCATGAAATATTTCTACAGATTTTACATAAACAGATCCTGTGATATTTTCAGGAGCACACATATGTGCTATAAGCTTACACATATGTGCTATAAGCTTACACATATGTGCTATAAGCTTACACATATGTGCTATAAGCTTACACATATGTGCTATAAGCTTACACATATGTGCTATAAGCTTACACATATGTGCTATAAGCTTACACATATGTGCTATAAGCTTACACATATGTGCTATAAGCTTACACATATGTGCTATAAGCTTACACATATGTGCTATAAGCTTACACATATGTGCTATAAGCTTACACATATGTGCTATAAGCTTACACATATGTGCTATAAGCTTACACATATGTGCTATATGCTTACATACATATATGCTTTTTACACGACTTCTTTCATAAAAGCAGAATAGAAGTAATATTCTAAAGTTACAGGACGACAACGCTGTGCATTACATGAAGTAGAAAATTACTTTTTAATGCTTGCTTTCTTTGAAACAATTACTTTCCATGAAATTAGGATAATAAACTTTACGTTCATAATGTTACATTGCATTATCACTAAGCGAAAGAATAGGCATTAATATTTTATTCTAGTAATTTATAATTTATTAACTTAAACTATTTTTGTTTTTATACCGTTTATTTGAAGTAATAAAAAAAAAATTGTTGCTTGACAATTTTAGCCCAAAATTGTTCTATTTTTTTTCCTAGCTCCAAGTTAGTAGCCATTTGCGTTAATTACATTAATCTGTATTAATTAAAAACTGATATATCTTAGATTAATTATAATTCTTATAAACAAGAAAAAAAGGTCTGGGGTTCAGTACATGATAGAGACTGTACTGAACAGTTGTGAAGGGACAGTCTCTATCACGCGTTCCATTATGTTAAGTACCCTCTTCATGGAGGCTGGGTGGGCCCAGGAGGGCTCTAGATCCTCAGGCCGCAAACAGAGTAAATAAAATTAAATATCAATTTATATAAGTAAACAATTTTATTCATACAAGTTATAACCTCTTTTAAAAATATCTAAAAAACTCTTTTGCTGAAACATACTGAGAGCAGGTATAAATGAGCCGTTTATTTTGAAAGTGGCCTACCTCCATTTATCTTCAAATGGAGATATTTAAGGGTTTGCGTTTCAATGAATTTAAAAATATACATATAGGATACTAATGAGTCTTGCTGTTTAAGTGTATCTAAGGGTGTTAAATTTATGGTTGCTATTAAAATTGTAACAATTATTAAGTGAATAATGTGCGTTTTCTTATCAAGAATGGAGTTAGGCCACTTTCAAAATTAACTCTGTACTGACCTCGGGCTAAGCCAAACCCCCTCACTCCCATGGCTAGATTTATGTTACTTGGGACCAGGCAGGGCGTATTGTATTCGGATCAATGACCTCCTGTATTTCCAACCTCCGTCTGCTGGGCGACTGATCAGAAGCTTACTTCAGTCAATATATTATTTTACATTATTTTGGAAAGATCTACTGGAGGATAAAATCAATGGGCGATACACACGTATATATTAATAATGAAGGTAATAAAATATAACGTAGTGATAATGCTTTGAATAATAATTATAACATGAAAATTAAAATAGTATAAAATCATCAGAATTTAAATGAAATTAACTAGATTAAGATTAACAGAGGAAATAATATTAGGTTCAATTATACCACAAAAGAAAATCACATATAGGTAAATAACTTGGTGGTATTGATATAAATAAAACATTGTATAAATATTATTACATATAAATAATAATGGAAATAGAACTATTTCATAAACAGTAGAATGCACACTTATTTTATTGACTACAAATATAAAATATACAGTATTTTAACTTTTATTATTTCAATAATATAACGTTATTATTAATTAAATTTCATTGGGTATCCGTCATTTTCTTTTGCAGAATTATTTACCTTACAATAATAATATAAGATAATATATTACTCTAATAAGATAAATAATAATAATTATAATATAATAAATATTTCCTGCTCTTAATTTTATAGGTTGTACCTCTGATTTAATCACAGCCCTTATGATGGCTCACCATTTCATGTTGAAATTTTGGCTTTCGGATCGAGAAAAAAAAAATAATAATACGATTGTACGACCCTGAATATTATTTATCCGTCAAGATAAAACATAATTAAAACAAAAATGCAATTAAGAAATATGATAGAAATAGGCAGTGATGAGGACCGCCGGCAGAAAACTGAAAACAAAACTTAACAATAACAATTATTAACATTAGACTGCTCTTGAAATATACTGACACTCTCAACAATAGTAATATAGTTCATCAAGTATTTACTATTTACTAATCAAAACATATGATGGACTATACAATCTCAATACAAAATATCAATAATTTAACTGAAATAGTAATTAATATAATTAATATATCTTACTAACATTATAAATGTGTATATTTGTCTCTCTTTCACGCAAAAACTACTGGACGGATTTGGATGAAACTTGACAGTAATATAGGTTACACATCAGAATAACACATAGGCTATAGCAAGCGCGGATTTAGAGGGGGGCGCACGGGGGCACGTGCCCCCCCCCCCTCGACTGTTATTTAGGAACTGTGGAGAATCCATTATAGGGCATAAATAAAGGCAAATCACATGATAATAGATGTTAAAGTAACAGAAAGAAGATGAGTGAAACTATTTGTTTTGATGTCCTACTAATCTTACTAATATTATAAATGTGAATGTTTGTATGTTTGTCTCTCTTTCACGCAAAAACTACTGAACGGATTTGGATGAAACTTTACAGTAATATTGGTTATACATCAGAATAACACATGGGCTATAGCAAGCGCGGATTTAGGTGGGCGCCCGGGGGCTGGTGCCCCTCCCCCCCCCCCCAACAGTTTTATTGGAACTGTGGAGAATCCATTATAGTACATAATTAAAAGCAAATCAGGAATTTAGCATCTTGAAATTTGCAGATAGGTCCATTGTATGATTTAAGAAAGAAGTTTGGATAATTCCACCCTTATTATAATAAGGGTTCAAAGGTTGTATGGAGTCCGTCAGTTTTGAAGTTAGACATCTGAAATTTTGTACGAATTTTGTAACCTATAGTGAAAAAAATTAAATTATTTATTATTTTAAATTATTGTTAAAAAGCACTGTCAAGAAACTTTATACGGTAGTCCAAATTCTATGCGAGCGAAGCCGCGGGCAAAAGCTAGTAGCTATATAATGTATACCTTGAATTTGTATTTACATAGATTTTACTTTCGTTTTTAACATTTTTTTTAATCGTTAAGGTCAACAATACTGGGATTACTACTATCAATCATTTCATAAAACAAGACAATTAACAATGACAAATAGAATATTTTAGGGAAAACGAAAAGTTCAAATAGTTATTAATGTTCTAAGTTATTATCATTAATATCAATTACACAATTATTAAACGGCCTTTTAGTTAAATATAATTATTATATCAATCGAATTCTAATCTTTAAACTAAAGTTTATTAAAACAAATTTTCTTCCTCTGCTAAAAGTCGCTAAACGCGGCTAAAGAAGAGGTCTGAAGGACAATGATAACATTATCACTATCGAGGAGAGACGACCATGTACAACCATAACGGGAACCATGTCCCCCTCAACAACCCACCCCTCCTTTACCGCAACCTAAACCATCACCCAAGTAAATTTCGCAATTTATGGCCTGAATTTAGTGATAACTGAATTGAACTAGGTGATAACTGAGTTATGGAGTCCCGCCCTAAATGAAGTCCACTCCAGAACAAGCCGACAATATTAACAAACATATTCTTATTACCAATCGCGGTTCGCAAATTAGTTTCAAATTCAATTAGAGAGAGGAGTTGTATTATTGCTTTCCCGCTCGTACAATCGATTGTATTGCGAAATAATTGAAATGGTCCTAATTGTATTCCATTGTAAAATATTGAAATTGTTATTCCATACATCAATCCCTTCATCAATTGCTTTATTAAAAACGTTCCTGCGGTTTAACATCACGTCTTAACGTATTGTTAAAAATCAAAATAATCTTTTAAATAATCAATGTGTCAATCTTGTAAAGACGAATTATTTTTAAAAATTTCAAGAAACAGTCGAAATGATAATTAGGTTTTATATACAACATTAAGGTTACATTGCAGTGGAGTGGCTGAGCGGTAGAGGGCTGAGTGGCCATCGCGAAGGTCCTCGGATCAAATCACGCTCCTCGCTAGCAGACTTTTTTAATCTGTGATAGGCCAGAGATGGATCCTATGGGATCTAGGATCATTTTGGGGTCATCCTGTAAGGTATGTATGTCATCCTGTAAAATCGATCGGGAGGGATCTAGGACGATTCACCTCCCTGCACAACCGTTGTCCAAGCAACAGCAGCTTATTACCTCCTACATTACCTTTTTACCTCCTATATTACCTTTTTACCTCCTATATTACCTTTTTACCTCCTACATTACCTTTTTACCTCCTATATTACCTTTTTACCTCCTATATTACCTTTTTACCTCCTACATTACCTTTGTTACCTCCTACATTACCTTTTTACCTCCTATATTACCCCAGTGGTCTCATCCTTTTTCGGACCGAATATTCTACGTAACACCTTATTTTCGAATACCTGAAGGTTTAAAAAAAGAAAATGTTAAAGTATTAAAATATATTAGAATTTTATATATATATTGACTCTACAACAGATTACAACAACTATTTACACTTTGATTATATCATTATCTTTACATCATTATCTATACTTGGAAACTTGAGTACTAGTATGTTTAAGGGCCTGCTGACATCAGCGCGCTCAGGTGTCACTTACCTCAACTATTTGGACCTTGTCAGGTTATGCATGAATTTTAAATAGGCATTGCCTTTCATTATGATACAATAGATTTATAGGAAATGAAATAAATGAGAAACATGCAGACAAAATTAAACTAGAAATAATAAAACATTTATTACAAGCAATATTCATTAAATAACAATTTGTAACTAAAATACGATAATTTTTTTAATTCTTAAGTGTTTTTATTTTAAACAGAAAAGATTTTCCCAGGCAAATTGTGATTTAATATTTAAAATAGAAATATTTAAAATATGATGTTATGATAATCAATGAAAGATTTATTCCAAACAATGCTCATTAAAAAGAACAATATCTTCAAAAATTGCATCACAAGGGTCTCTTCCCTCTAACTTCGTTATATAAAATCTATAAAATGGACAATAGTCTCCAAAAGTAATGTACTATTCCTCAACCACGTATTTAATCGAATACCCAGGGTCTTGTTGCATCCTTTTTTCTGGCATCTCCATCTAATTTTATTCCCCACTTGCAGTTTCATATCATGTCCATTTCCACAACGCATTTTCTGCGGAATAACATTCCGCTCCTGCTGATTTTTCATCGTTCACCGTGCGAAAAATCTTCTTCAAATTCCAAGTCATATTTGAAGAAAATAATCAAAAACACATTCACGTTCAACTTCACATAAACAATAACAAAACAATAGAAAGGTTACTATAACAGTAGGAGATGGTTAAGAAAAGTGACACCTCAGCGCGCTGATGTCAGCAGGCCCTTGAACATACTAGTACCCTTTGTTGGTATGCTCTTTTCTTGATTAAATGATTACCGAAATATACACATTTCTCGTAATTACACTCTTATTCTCCATATTAAAACTCACAATTATTTTTATTTTCGAGAATAGGAAAAAGGAAGCGAATGAAAAGCTTAAACTTGTTATGATTTATTGATGACCTGTGGATCTGATACCATAAAAATATTGTTAATTAATAAGATTTAAAATTTTCTAAGCTTAAGCTTAGCTATTCATTTAAGGTCGAGAGCATTAAAAAAATAATGAACGATAAAAAAAAAAAACCCGCGGTAGATGGAAGAGGATTATAAGTTTCATTTGGAGAGAATAGGCTTTAAAGATTGGACTCCAGCGTGTTGAAGCTCTAAGCGCCTCTTTGAGGCAACTTCCGCCAAATCCTGTTTAGTCTAGATTGGACCAAAATTAACTTAACTTTTTTCACCAATATCCAATTAAAGACTTGTAATCGATTTGGGCTCGCCAAGCCTATAATAATAGCATTTGTTCTTCTTTTAAACCTGAGCATTAAGATGATCACTGTGAATGAGATTAACATAATTTTTAATTTGTTTATTATAATTTAATAAAATATACATTAGTATTTATAGTATTTTACCACATTTTATTCTTTTTGGTACTAGTACATTTAAGGGCCTGCTGGCATCAGCGCGCTCAGGTGTCACTTACCTCAACTATTTGGACCTTGTCAGGTTATGTATCAATTTGAAATAGGCATTGCCTTTCATAATGATACAACAGATTATAGGAAATGAAATAAATGAGGAACATGTAGACAAAATTAAACTATAAATAATAAAACATATATTACAAGGAGTATTCATTAAATATTTAAAATATTATGTTCTGATAAACAATTAAAGATTGATTATAAACAATGGTCATTAAAAAGAGCAATATCTTCAAAAATTGCATCGAAAGGGTCTCTTCCCTCTCTAACTTGGTTCTCCACAGAACTTTATGGAAGTCAGTTCCTCCAACCAGCAATATATAAAGTGTACAATAGTCTCCAAAAGTAATGAACTATTCCTCAGCCACGTATTTACTCGAATACAGAGGGTCTTGTTGCATCCTTTTTTCTGGCATCTCCATCTAATTTTATTCCCCCCTTGCAGTTTCATATAATGTCCATTAACACAACGCATTTTCTGGGGAATGATATTCCGCTCCTGAAACCTAACAGCTGTTTCTTCATCGTACACCTTCCGAAAAATCTTCTCCAAATTCCAACTCATATTTAAAGGAAATAATGAAAAACAGATTCACGTTGAACATGACATAAACAATAACAACACAAAGAAAGGTAACTATAACAGTAGGAGATGGTTAGGAGACGGGTCATCAGAGCGCGCTGATGCCAGCAGGCCCTTAAATGTACTAGTACCTTCTTTTTAAGCCACTACATAATAATCACAGTATTACATCAAAGGGAGTGAACATCGTCGGCTTTCGGAAGGGGCGTAAAAAGGCGGTCTCGGAGCAGATGCGGTGTCGAGTACTCGTTAAACGTCCCTATCCTAATTTTAATTTGATAGCCAAAATTAACGACCTCTTTTCATTATTTCTCAATTAATTGAATTGGAAGTCTAATACTCGCTTAAAATGATCATTTATAAAAAATGTGCGTTTTCAATACTCAAAAATGACTACATATATCGGAAATTAATAAAAACAAAACCGATTCTCAATATCCCTGAGCCACTACTACAGTAGATGTTAGAGAACCTAAATTTGCTAACTAATATGTACACAGCTCGACCGAGCAGACGATGGATAACATACGAAGGTATATTGGAGCGAGCCCTATCAGCAGGTAATTGCCGCTCCGAGTCCGGTAATTGAGAGTTATCATGAGCGCCAGTATAGTAATAGGGAGCTGATCTCTCTGCGATCTAGCGGCTCGTATCTGTACCGGCTAGGTAGTGGCAGGGAGGATCCTTTCTATAGTGACGTGAGCAACATCAAGGCATAATTATAACAATAATTAATAACGGTACTAGTATGTTCAAGGGCCTACTGACATCAGCGCGCTCAGGTGTCACTTTTCTTAACCATCTCCTACTGTTATAGTAACCTTTCTATTGTTTTGTTATTGTTTATGTGAAGTTGAAGGTGAATGTGTGAAAGAACTTCAACACGCCGGAGTCCAATCTTTAAAGCCTATTCTCTCCAAATGAAACTTATAATCCTCTTCTATCTACCGGGGTTTTTTTTTATCGTTCATTATTTTTTAATGCTCTTGACCTTAAATGAATATTCAAGCTCTCACGTAATATAGAAAAATTTAAATCTTATTAATTAACAATATTTTTATGGTATCAGATCCACAGATCATCGCTTCCAGATAAATCATAACAAGTTTAAGCTTTTCATTCGCTTCCTTTTTCCTATTCTCGAAAATAAAAATAATCGTGAGTTTTAATATGGAGAATAAGAGTGTAATTACGAGAAGTGTGTATATTTCGGTAATCATTTAATCAAGAAAAGAGCGTACCAACAAAGGGTACTAGTATGTTCAAGGGCCTGCTGACATCAGCGCGCTCAGGTGTCACTTTTCTTAACCATCTCCTACTGTTATAGTAACCTTTCTATTGTTTTGTTATTGTTTATGTGAAGTTGAACGTGAATGTGTTTTTGATTATTTTCTTCAAATATGACTTGGAATTTGAAGAATTTTTCGCACGGTGAACGATGAAAAATCAGCTGTTAGGTTTCTTCAGGAGCGGAATGTTATTCCGCAGAAAATGCGTTGTGGAAATGGACATGATATGAAACTGCAAGTGGGGAATAAAATTAGATGAAGATGCCAGAAAAAAGGATGCAACAAGAGCCTGGGTATTCGATTAAATACGTGTTTGAGGAATAGTACATTACTTTTGGAGACTATTGTCCATTTTATATATTTTATATAATGAAGTTATAGGGAAGAGACCCTTTTGATGCAATTTTTGAAAATATTGTTCTTTTTAATGAGCATTGTTTGGAATAAATCTTTCATTCATTATCATAACATCATATTTTAAATATTTCTATTTTAAATATTAAATCACAATTTGTAACTAAAATTTGCCCGGGCAAATCTTTTCTCTTTAAAATAAAAACATTTAAAAATTAAAAAAAATATCATATTTTAGTTACAAATTGTTATTTAATGAATATTCCTTGTAATAAATGTTTTATTATTTCTAGTTTAATTTTGTCTACATGTTTCTCTTTTATTTCATTTCCTATAAATCTGTTGTATCATAATGAAAGGCAATGCCTATTTAAAATTCATGCATCACCTGACAAGGTCCAAATAGTTGAGGTAACTGACACCTGAACGCGCTGATGTCAGCAGGTCCTTAAAAATACTAGTACCTTAATAACAAAGTATCGCTGTCGTATCAACGGAATGTCTCTTAACCAGTGAGTCTCCCGGTGAACTGTAGTATAAAAAAAATAAAGTGGATGTCTTAAAAAAGAAGATTTCTAAGCAAAATCATGCGTTTAGTTCAGAATGAAAACGGACGGAAACTACGAAGCATCAGATAAATCTACCAGAAAGTGGAAAGAAAATCTGATATTATAAGGAAGAGCAAGCTGACATTTACGGTGACCACGTCACACAGTCTCACATGTTAGAAAGAAGTGAATTTAAGAACTAACTGAAAATTTAGGAAGGGTTTAAGAATGAAGAAAGACAGAGAAGGTAGAAAGAACTTAAACAGAAGATCAAAGGAACGCGCGAAGGAATATTGGAGACAGAGAAAACATCAGAAAAGAAAAGAAATAATGTATCTTAAGTGGTAAATGCGAAATTAAAAAAGAAGTATCTATAGAAGTAAAATGATGTCAAGTGTTTCCAGAAAATTAATTAACTGAAATATAAAAGTTAATATTTTTATTTAAGGTCAGGGGTAGCTCAATACTTAGCCACTGACCTCTAGGGCTCAATGTGTCAGGTTGTGGCAGATACTTAGCCACTGATCTCTGATAGCCAGTCTTCTGTGTAATCGAAAGAAGACTTCATAGAAATGGCCAATGATGCGTTAACGCAACATTAAAGTAAAACGACTATTCTAAAAGTAGTATTTGAATTGAATACAAAAATATCATCCCAACAATTAAAATAAACAATGTTTTAAACAAGGAATCTGATAATTTAATTGTAGCAACCCTTATTTGGCTGAATTTAACATTTAAATCTTAGTAACTACTCAATAGTGTTGATTTATAACCTACTGTACTATTATTTTTCAATGGGTTAAAAAACACAAAATTTATTAAAAAATTATTTTTAATAATTACAAACCTTAAATAATAAGCTGATGTAACAAAATAGAAAATATTTGAATTTATAAAAATATTTTCTATTTTGTTACATCAGCTTATTATTTAAGGTTTGTAATTATTAAAAATGTTTGAATTTATAAAAATGCCGACGGCCATACCACGTTGAACACACCGGTTCCCGTCAGATCACCGAAGTTCAGCAACGTCGGGCGTGGTTAGCACTTGGATGGGTGACCGCCTGGGAAAAACAGGCGGTAACCATCTGGGGAAAAACCGCGTGCTGTTGGCATCTAACTTAACAGTTAACCAAGTAATAATACATAGCTGGCTGTATGGATGAAAGAAAGAATCCAATGCCATAAAAAAAAAAATAAAAAAAAATTTATAAAAATAAAAAAAATGTGTTAAATTAATGTTGCGTATACGCATCAATGGCCTTAAATGGGTTAAGAAGTAATAATTCCAATACTAATACAAATTTTACAATTGAAGACAGTAGGTTAAGAGGAAATCCGCAAGATGGCACTAGTGCAGCGCGGCCAAGCGATAACGCCACCCTCTTCTCAAGTTGTCCCTAAGTAAATAAACCTTAATTTAATGCCGATGACGCAGTGATATTTCCTCCAGGCGAAGAAGGGACCTTTCTAATACCTTTATAAAGCTGAAAGGAGACCACAGTCCCGAGGCCCGTACAAATACCGCCTCCGATAAGCTCCGTCGTCCGCTTCTTTTTCCATCGAATATAAATCGCTTCATTACCATCTCTAATACCCAACCCTCACTCAAGATCCTACAAGCAATATTGCAAGGACCGAAACTTGGCACCTCTACCTCCTAAGATTTGTGACAATTCGATGACTGGTACACTGATGATATCGAAGAAACAACAACACTAATTGCTAATACCACACTACCACACTTCTACCTGAAATTCTCAACTTTTGGTCCGCGAAAAAAGTGAATACAAGTCATCACTATGCCTCAACACTTCAATTGAGACTATAACTATGACGATTCAATCAATAAAATGTCAATCATTAAAAAAAAAAAAAAGAAAATCGGACGCTAGAAATATATTATGCTGTTTTAAAAATTCGATAAAATATTCTGCAATGAGATTATAAAGGAGGTTGCCGGGAACTATCCTCTTCAACTATTCACACCTGACCTGCTCATCCTATCTAATAAGATTAACCTGTTGGACCTATTTTTACGACTACAATTGATGAAGCAAACCTAAGAAAGAGAGAACTGAAGAAGAAATAAATTGGCCGAATCATTTTGACTGACAGTGATTACATTTTTTTCAGAAAGGTTTAGTTAGAGCAGATTGAACTTCACGTCTTTTGAAACTTGATTTCACGCTGTATTTATAAAATGAAAAATAATTAAATTGGAAACAGGCAAGTGCACTGCAAAATCCCAAGTGCTGTAATAAAAAAGGGAAATGGAAAATGCGGTATTACTAATAAAATTATGAAATGGCGGGATTTTATATCACTCTCTCTCTCTCCCTCCTCTCTTTTTTTTTAATCTCCTTTGCAAAGAAAATTTTATTTTCACATAATTCTCACCTTTTACCTCTCCTTCTTTACAATTTGATGAGCGTTATCTTCAAGAAAAGTCATAATAAAATAATTGTCAATATTTTAACCCAGATAATCCTGATTTTTTTTTCTTTTACTTTTCCCCAAATTTCCTTTTATATGGATAAGTATTTTCAGAATAATATATAAAAAACATTTTCAGTCCTCAAAATATTGCTGTTTTTTTTTTAAAAAAGACTTACTTCTAGAAGGACGTCAGGAATAAGTAGCATCAATAGAATTTAATTGAAAACAATATGTATTTATGTGTATAAGTAGTAAATTGACATTGCACATAGTAGCTACGTAATAACATAAAGAGCATTTCAAACAAAGTCATTAATTAATTTTAGGGTCTTCTAAGGTTTCGTGTGAAATGGTAAAAAACAATCTACATGTAAAGGAATTTCACATTTCAAACATTTTGTAGTCGCTTTTTTTTTTTTTGCACAACCTACAGTGCTGTTGCAACTTAGCCACTGACCTCTAGCGCTCAATGTGTCAGGTTGTGGCAGATACTTAGCCACTGATCTCTGATAGCCAGTCTTCTTTGTAATTGAAAGAAGACTTCATAGAAATGGCCAATGATGCGTTAACGCAACATTAAAGTAAAACGACTATTCTAAAAGTAGTATTTGAATTGAATACAAAAATTTCATCCCAACAATTAAAACAAACAATGTTTTAAATAAGGAATCTGATAATTTAATTGTAGCAACCCTTATTTGGCTGAATTGAACATTTAAATCTTAGTACCGTAAAACAGGGCTACTTTGGCCCATTTTTTAATCACCCTTAAATTTTTTTTTAACTTTCCTATATCTAAGCTCTGGTAACCTTTATTACACAACTAGACTACCCTAAATTTAATTTCTAATGAGTTTAACAAAAAAAATTAAGTTTTTCTTCATTTTTTTTTTATTTTTTACTTGGGCCAATGTTACCCTCATGTTTGGGTTACTTTGGCCCAATGATATTTTACCTAATTTAAAGCATTGTAGAATTAGGTTGGGTCAAAGAAAGACTAGCGTTAGTAAGAAAATTCATTTATAAGACAGAAAAATACATTTAAAATTCATTTAAACATTCTTGTTTCCATAAAAAGGTACAAAAAACTAACTATTTAAAAAATACACATTTATCTTATGTCTCACTAATTGCTGACAAGGAAGAGTCCTTTTTTCACCCAGTTTTGGAGGGTCGATTATCTTCTTTATAGCAGCCCATTCTTAAACAAAGTGTCCTTTACTGCTGGCTCTTCCAAAATTTATTAGTTTGTCCCATGCACTCAACATCAGCACATTCATCCGTCACATTCACAGATATCCCAGGGAACTCTAGCCCGTTCCATTGCACAACGACAAAATTCCCTTCTTTTAGATTTGCCTTTAAATTTTCTTTAGGAGTACTTTCTGGAGGTGTATTGGTGTTTTCTTCTTGAGATTCGTTACTATCTTGAGGATTATTGCCATTTTGGGAAGTAGGTGGTACAACTGAGTAAAAAAAAATGGAAAATGCGGTATTACTAATAAAATTATGAAATGGCGGGATTTTATATCACTCTCTCTCAATAACATAAAAAGCATTTCAAACAAAGTCATTAATTAATTTTAGGGTCTTCTAAGGTTTCGTGTGAAATGGTAAAAAACAATCTACATGTAAAGGAATTTCACATTTCAAACATTTTGTAGTCGCTTTTTTTTTTTTTTTTTTGCACAACCTACAGTGCTGTTGCAACTTTTTCCCCGAAGGTCCAATTGGCAAACTTGTTATAAAATGATCAAACCTGTCATATCTAGAATCCCGATTAGAGGGTCTCCCTTGGCTGGGTACAATACGCTCATTTGACTAATATGGAAGTAGCAACCCTGCAACTAAAAGCTAAGTGGTCTAATTTACCACCAGCATTCTTATGCAGAATCCAGGTATTTTGCTCTGCTACATCTATTAGCTGTTAGGTGCACTGTTATAGGGAAATACCACTTTTTACCTCTAATAGATGCTCTATAAAGTGAAATATTCTGGTCATCAAGGCCGACCCCAACCAAAGATGTCTATTATAAGAATCAAAAAGAGCTGGTTGCTGAACATTTATCTTTTTTTTCTCTCCCTAGAAAATCTTTTCACAGATTTGATCGGTCGAACACCAGCATAATTCGTACTGAAAGTCACTGTATTGTGTTTTCTTGTTCCGGGGCACCCTGCATTTCAGGCCAAGACGATTCCGGTAAACATAATTCTCCCTTTTCCCAGTTGTACTCTTTTTTTTTTTCAATTCCAGGACGCTTAGTAACACCATTGGTACTTTTATGTCTTGGTGACGGGGATGATCTATGCCCTCTTTTCTTTCTAGTTATTTTGGGAACCTCTGATCTAATGGCCGGAATCTCATAATTCCGCCAATGATTTTTCTTTGTCGCATGGTGATGACGATGAATATTTCTTTACTGTAACAAGTAAAGCCGGATCTCTTAGCTCCACACAACTATTCAACTGGCTTGCAGGTAAATTTACTAAATAAGGTTCATCTTCTGCTGCTGAGTCCTCATCTGTAATATCTTCAACAGCATTTTTTATTTCAACCCCTGCATCGGGGATTTCACTCCCCCTCACAACTTTCAAAAAGTTCTAGTAGTTCATTTAGGGAGAGTTGTTTCCTAAAAAAGAAAAGATGGTCTATAATACTAACGTCCCTCCAGAAGGATAGCTAAATGTGCGACCTCCCTATGTCTAAACCATTGAAATGTAAGAAGCATTAATATCTTAAATATTGAGCCTTATTATTCTAGTTGTAAGAAAAAATAATAATGATTAAAACAAAAATATTTATGTATATTTTTTACTTACCCGTCAACAACAATATCAGTAAGTTCAGCCATTCTGATTCACTCCTCACTTTGAACATGGGTTTGGAAAATATAAACTGAGCCTACAGATGTAAAATTCCAATAACTTAAACATAAAACCCAGAGGAACAAAATGATGCAGTCTAGAGCACTATCTAATCTCTTTGGGCTGGCTCAAAAAAGATTTTCAAAAAAGTTGTAAACATCCTTCTAGAAGGACGTCAGGGTTATCTGAGTTAATTGTTTGTAAGTTAATCTCAGGTAGATTTTATTATGATATTATCGTAAAATGGGACTCAAATTTTTAAAAAACCGCTACCGGTGAAGATCTTGAGCTCATTACCTTGTTTAGATTGTACTGTTTCTGAGACAACGGTTGTGCAGGGAAGTGATACATCCGAGATCACGCTCATCCATCTCTCTTATCGAGATCACGCTCATCCATCTCTCTTATCGAGATCACGCTCATCCATCAAGTTACCTCCGCTTAAGGGTACCCACTTTATAGAGGCTGGGTGGGCCCCAAGAGTCTCCAGATTCCACAGGATCCATTCCTGGATGTTAACACATTAAATAATGTATCAGCCACAGCTGGATTTGAACCCTTCGCAGGAATTCAGCACTTATTGCACATATAAATAATTTAAATTATGGCTGACTTCATTTTTTTAATGTTATTTAGGTCCAACCTTAAAGTGGAAGGGGATTTTGGGAACATTTTGTTTTGAAACTTTTCACAAAACAGCCATCAAGGATTCATCTACTGATTAATTAACGGGATTAAAATTTCAAAAGCGATTCCCGGAATCCTGTCCTGATCTGGTTCATGTATTTGTTCAGCAAGCCAAACTTTTTAAGCTTAAATTACATCATTATCATATTCTGTCCTCTTGAAACGCCTGCGTAGTGTGAGGAGGAATTCTGTACAGCTCCAGCCATTCCACCAACTGTGCTCTTCTGTTTCATTGGAGTCTCCTCATTTAAAGTCCTTCCAAGGTCGTCCTCTTCCTAGTTTTGCCTCCACTTTGGCGCAGTAAGTCTTGCTAGCAATTCTGTCAGGATCCATCCACAGGAGGTGTCCAAGCCACCTCAGTAGGTTTTCCTCTATTACCTCCTTGGCTGGCTTAACATTTAGGTTTGACCTGATAGTTTGCTTCCGGACTCTTCTTGTTTTGCCTTCAATCTTTCTGATAAATCTTATTCCTGCTGACTGTATTCTGAATTGGTGTTTCTTTGTAAGTGTCCATGATACTGAAGAATGAGTTTCACAGGTTGTCGCTTCGAGTTATGTAACAATAAGTTTTAATTTTTTATTTGTTTCCTTATCTTATATACTTTAAATTTTTTGTTGAAACACTCATTTATTAAAGAAATGATTATTGAAATATTAAATATAATTCCCATAATTACATACTTCTTTTCATACATAAACTCATGATTATGTTTATTGTCGAGAACATTAAAAAGGAAACGAATGAAAATTTGGAACTTGTCATGACTTAACTCAAAGTGACAACCTGCGGAACTGATACAAAAAAAAAGTAATAAAATAAAACAAATTTTTTTTAAATAATACTTTCCTTTAAAAATAATAATCCATGAACAAATGTTTTCCATTTGCTCTAATCTCTAAGAGATGAATAATAATAATTTATTCTTTCTTTTGTCATTGATTCATGAAAGGATAACAATCAGAGTTTTGTGTGAACATTATGCTAGAGTGAAGAGTTGCTGAAATAATAATTCCAGAAGCAGTGACCCAACTAGTTGGAATTTATAATCAGCAGTCCAGAATGGCATAACTGCCTCAATACACTTTTAGAACTCTCTGCAACTTTCCGTCCTCGTTTTGGTCCCCACATGAAGTTCTCTACATTATGTCTACTCATTTCAAAATGACAGAAAATCTTTAAAAATGTACTAAATTACTTTGACATACTTAATTTGATGAAAAACTAATATTAAAAGAGATACAAATTAATGATTTCCAGCTAAAATAAAAACAACATGGTTATTTGATTATTTTTAATGCTTTCAGAAGAAAACATGAGATGGCATGGTTGAAATTCATTATAAGCATCATATAAAATTTGATTTGATATATTTTCAAATCTATCCACCAAGATCCCATTCCTGACAAATTATACTAATTTATACTAATTCTTTTAAGATATAAAAACAGAACATCCACAAACTTCAAAAATGTATAGATCTGTATATCAATTTTGTCATGTGATCAGAAACCAAATAGTTTAAAAGAATCTGAATTCGAAAAAAGTTCTTAAAAAACCCTATGCAAACAATTAACAAAGACAGTACAAACAAATCATCCAAAATTGTATTAAAGTCGAATAGGCAAGCCAACAGTGTCATTGAATATTCATAGGTAAAGCTGTTGAAATGAAGAAATTTAAAATTTTGGCATTCTTATTTGATTTTAAAGGGTAAGCAAGAGTATGAGATAAGAAAAAACAATTGAAAAACAAATTTCCTTTGAAACTTGAAAAGACACAAAAACTAATAACAGAGCTGGCAATTCTTCAACTGGTCTTCAAATAGCGAAAATTGCTAAGCCCTCATCATTCATCATATTTCCAATTATTTTGTTTATTCACAATTATTCAAAAATATTATATCGTTTGTTACTTGGACCATTTCTGAAGAACCTTTATAATGAACTAGATATTTAAACTAACTGTATTTTAAAATATTTTATTTTATTTTTTTTCAAGGTCACCTGTGGTCTAGTGGTTAGCGTAACAAACTACTAAACCCAAGATCGCGGGTTCGTAGCCCGGCAGGTGGCCCTAGGATTTTTTGAAGGGAGTAAAAAATCCTTAGTTACGCCGTCCTTCGGAAGGGATGTTAAACGGGGGTCCCGAGCCTGTACGATGTCAGGTACTCGTTAAAAATCCCTATCCTAATTAAACCTGGATAGGCAAAATTTAGAGCTCCCACTGTAGCATCGTCCGATTAGCCATAGCAGCATAAAGTGACGTTAAATGAACAAACAAACAAACAAAATATTTTTTGTTGAACAAGAGTTACGCTGTTTTATATCTTATTACTATGTTTACACCAAATATATTTCCTGATAGATTTTTACAAATATTTAGCAAGGCATACTCCATTATCTTCAAACACTGATGTTGCTCAATGATCATAGTCCCAATTAAAATTAAATCCCTGTTTTAGTGCACATTTTATAATTTTCAAACTTTGTTGAGGTTTCAAAGTTTGGTTTTGAACGATTCAGTAGCTGGAGGCAACTCAACTCATGAGCGATTAATAATTAACATTTTGCTAAAACTATTTCTTTCAATCGTTAGAATGTTCTGTCATTTACAATTAACTTACTGTATTTTATTCAAAATAATAATCTATTTTAATACTTCATTAAAATTTTGATTTAAGAGCATTATTTAAAAGTAATTTCATGAAATGAAAAAGATCTTTGAATCTCCTAATAAAATCAAGTATAGTCTATTTTTGGTTAAAAATTTAAAAATGCATAATAAACTCCATAATAAATCCATTATGATTTAAATGAACAATTAACAATAATGATGAACATCATTTTGCAGCACCAATATCTCAGAGTACCCCCCAGAACAAGAATCTAAACTGAAACATTAAACGAAAATTTTTAAGGGGATTCAAGATAACTTAAGGAAATCAAGTGATCATTAAAATATTTGAAACATATTATATTAATCATAATGCTTATAAATTCTGCAAACTATGATGAGTTTTCTTTTTCAGTTACAAGCACGAATCTTGTAGGAAAGTTTACACAAAGCGTCCGGCGAATAGTCCAGGACGTGAAAGATGAAGGAACTGCAAGTAAGTACATAACCAGGCAGTCATGGGTAATAAAAGAGCTTCAAATAAAATTAACTAGGTTGTTTAATATGTTTTATTAATTTTCACTATGAGGCATATACACAAAATGTAAATGTAAAAATTAATCATACATATAAAAACAAGTAACACAGTTATTATGCTAGGAGTGTCTTTACTAAAATATTAAAGAAAAAAAGAAAAACTTCATATTTATGTATAGAAGAAATTAAAATTGTATTTCCTCTCATTTCTTCTGATTCCTTTTAATTACATGTTTAAATTATGATATCCACTGTTTCAGGCTACATTTACAAGGCAAACACTCTAAGCTCTCAATTATTTGCAAAAGGCCCATATACATGACTATAATAAGATTTATTTAGACTTACGGACTTACGGAGTTGAGCTTTGGGGCTCCTCTAAGCCATCCCTCTAAGTCATCCCATATCCTCTTAAATCCAATCCTTACAAATCAAAATCCTTAATGGTCCTTACATAGTTATAAATGAAGTCATTCATAATGACCTCAATGTACCATTTGTTGCTCATTTGACCCGAACCTGATACCAGTCTTTTCATGAACAACTTTATACCCACTAGTTCAAAACCTAGCTACTTCTTCAATTCCTGATAATCCTTCTGAAAAGAAGATGGTTCATGACCTTCTAAGTTGAATTTGTTATTTGAGTACTACCACTACACTAGTTTTTCTACTTTTCTTTGTCCATGCCACTATGTATCATTCCTACCAGTACATTTACTATAATACTATATAGTATTATAGTCGGATTGCTATAATACAGTTGTAAATTTCAATAAATAAATTTTTTTTAAAATTAAGATATTCACATTACGGTTTTCTAGTACTTTGATATATGGATGTACTTCAGTAAAATATTCACATTTTGTAGTCACCCTTTTAAATGAACTGTCTGATAAATGTGAGAAGGTATTTTTACTCAAATCACTTCCATATTACAAATTGAACCTCTTTGTCTTGCTGAAGAGGCTAAAAAGTGACTGAACATATTCTCGAAATATGCATCTTATGGAACAAATGAAGCAGAAATGGCCAGAAGTTACTGATTCCATGTGTCTGGAAGATGTAACTGTATGCTCCTGGTTTAGTTCTTATTTTAAATAAGATTTATATTTCACAGGTGGCCTTTCGAAGGAGGAAGTGATCGAGACGAACGAAAGGCTGCGTGCAGTGAGGATACGACTAGACGATTATTATGACACGGCTAAGAAAGCACTCGTCGGGCTCATGGCCAAGTATACCGACAGTAAAACGGTTAGAAACGTCTTCCAAAGGTACAATCTCCTCAAAGCCATGATAAAAGTGAGTATTTAACCAAAATAGTGTTACATAATAAAAAGAAAAACATTATTTTATTAATAATATTTTAAACTATCTTTTTAATATTTCATTATTATAAACAACAGAAAAAGGTTAATGGATATTGGCATAACTGAGAGTGTGATTATCTTAAATATTATTATTACGTATCTTAAATATGGCTAAATGAAATTTTTTAGTTGTAAATTCAGTTAACAGAAATATTACTATAGTATAAGCAGTTGGAAATATGTTCTAATATTGACTAATTTTTTTTTAATTTTCAATAATGTTTGTGTTCCATTTAAATTTTAGGATGTGATTCGTTTGGAAACACAGTACTGGACTCTGGTAGATATACCAAAACAAGAAAAACAAGAAACTGTACCTGCTTTTGTTCTTCGAGCTTGTGCAATCATGGAAAAGACACAAAAATCAGGAGAAGGTGTTAAAACAGCAGCAAAGATAGCTGAAGAAGAAGAAAAGCGGAAAGAACGACTTGAAAGACTAAGTGGTAAGTGAACTTATCATCAGCGTAAAAAAAAAACTCCAATTATTACAGATGTATTTTTTTATTAAATTAAATTTAACCCAGAATTAAATTAATAAAGTGAATTATTCTAAAACAAAAATTAAAATAAAAAAAGTTAATATGAAAAAAAGTAAGCCATGCTTAAGAATGTCTTATATCAGTAATGTGATAATGATGGTTGTTTTGTCCATTTTAACTTCTCCTAAAGTATTACTTTGCAAATTTATTTATTAACATTTAATATTTCATTAATCATATTTTTAATGTTGAATGCTGTTACAGATATGGTCACATCACAGATCGAAGCTGAGAACACTCAAATGACTAATGACCTGTATCGTTTGTTGAAGAAGTATTCAGGATTACGAAATATCATAAGATATCTTGCGGTAATAGAATGGTTTTTGTATAATGACTAAATTCATTCCATGAAAACGAGTTTTTTTTCTCTTTAAAGACAATTTTTTTCTTTTTGTACAAATAGTATGCTGGCATTTATGAAGTTGCCCCTAAATATTTTATGATCTGTTTTTGCTTGTTGAAAATATAATCCATTTCGTCAGTTCTGCTTGACTAAACTGAGCAAATTGAAATAGCAATGTCATTGATAAATTAAAAAACAATGTCATCATTTTGAATTATTTGCCTAAAAATAACATTTTCTTTAATCTGAGGTTCAAAATTAAAGCAGTAATAATTGCAATGAATACAAATTTTAAAATCAAATAATATGCACAATGGACAGTGATGTGAACTGATAATGTTACTATGTAGTAGTAGCACAAACACTGATTGGGAATTGTAAACATCAATTACAATTTCCAATTACAGCAATTGATATGGCAGTAGTTGTAACAAGTACTGTAAACTGGCAAAATTATAGATCATACTGATTACCAATTACTCATAATTGAGATGAAATTTACTTATCAATTAAAGTAATTGAAATTTATAATTTGTAGTTCAAAAGAGCAGGGCTCTCTCTCCTTGCATCATTTCTTTGATTAAATTCTAAATATCACAAGCAAAAACAGATGACTTCGGAATGGGAACAGTATATCCTTGGTATTTAAAAACATATATATATATATATATATATATATATATATATATATATATATATGTGATTACTGATTTGTTAATTTGATTTGATAAATTTTATTTTTTTGTTTCAGACCGAGTACAACAATTCCAAAGTGTATCCTATATTCCCTCGTTACACTATCCTCAAGGATTTGATAAAGGATATAATGCATAACCCAGACTATATGGAAGTATGCCACGAAGTCGATCCAGTTTAGGAACCACTCAGCGTTACCAACTATTGTAAATTTCTTCAAAATGGCAGTATCATAAAAATATTAATACAAATATATACGATATAAATGTGTATTATTGTCTATCCTTCAGTGTGCTTGTATGTTTGTAAAACTTAATGAAACCTATATATGTCTTAAAAGTAAATCAAACCAATATGCACAAATAGTTTTCTAGTCTTCCTAATGTGTAAATGTGTAGTGTTATTTGGTAACAAACTATCCTCTAATTAAATCGATAAAATTTGATTATACATATGAAAAAATGGTTCAAAGATTGTCATATACATTGTGCCAAACAATTAATTTAATCACAAATAAAAGATTTAAATGAAGTATTAAAAAAGAATGAAAATGCAAATTCAGATTTCTTAATTGTTTTTGTTTCAAAAAATTTAAAACATACTTAAGTCACTTTTTTTTTTTTAAATCCATCATAATTTAAAAAAATATTCTACTTGAGAAACATTTAAAATTGTATTCTTTTGATATAAATGCAACATTTCATAGTTGGGTAAAGCATTTTATAAAATCATATTTTTAAAAATATATTGTAAGACCAACATTTTTGGCAAAATTGGTTAGTTGCTTTCGCACCTCCAACTAATTTACTTCTAAGTAATTTTAATTTGAAAAGGAGGAGTTAGGATTTAAACTTATTGTTGCAAAATTTATCTGAATTTCATACAGAGAAATATTGAATAGTTTTCAGAAAATATTTTTAACCAAATCATTGATGTTAACTAAATAAATTGTTGCAGTTCAATACTAAAGGATTTTAATTCCTAAATCTATAAAAAAATACCATGACAATATTTTCAATTCATTTTAAAATATATTCAAACCTGAAACGTCATGATGAAAAGATTTTTCTTTCCAATAGCGCTAATATAGTTTAGTAGAAAAAGTAATATAATTTTATAAGTCTTTTTATTAAAATTTTAGAAATATATGACAGTTAAAAAAAAAGTTTAATAAACATGAGTTAAAGTAGGAAAATTAATTTCTTATTAACTATTGAAAAATAATTAAGTAACAAATGTATAAATATTTATAAACTAAAATTTACATATTTTATTTGAATAAAATGCAATTCTATTGAATTCAAAATATTAGCTTCGCTGTTAGAAAAATAAAATTAGATACTAATTGTTGGCAATTGAACGTTTTATAATATTTTCTTAATAACAATAATACTACTAGTTACATAGTCAAATATATCACATTTCATGCCAAACTTATATTCGCTATATCATAATAAACTACATTTAACATGTTTATCAAAATATCTTAATTTTTATTTTGACCAGGCATATAGCAGTGGTTAGCCTCCGGCATTGATTTTTTCGGACTCATTTTGATTAGTAGTAAAGTTGATTCCTCCTCAAAATGATAAAATTAACAGTAAACATTGCTAGGATATTTCAATTATTAGCTCCTCTCGGAAAGTAAAATCCCTTCTTCTCACTTTGTTCACATTTTCTCGTTTCTATTTATCAAAACAGTCATCATCTGTAAATGTGATGTGTAAATTGTCACTCTTGTTCATGTAGATATTTAAAAAAAGATCCCTTCATGTACAGTAACTATATACAGCCTAATAACTCCTTTCTATTGTTTGTAAATACTTTTTCCTTTGTAAAATATAAAATTGTCATTTATTGTTGACAAAAGTCGGTCAGAACAATGTGATAATGATGTAGAGGTATCACAACATTGGTCACGGCATTAAGCAGTGCTTGTTGAAACCAAGTTTTATAATTGTTAAAACATATATAAAAACAAAAAAAAAATAAATATATATATATATATATTATGTGTGTCTAACTTTTTTATTTATAATGCTTCAATTTTTATTATATTGACAGGAATGCTAATGGTTTTTAACTGTGTCATAACTGGCTAATATCAATTGAAACCTGTAATTATTGAATAAACAATAGATTTAAAAATTATCTTATTAATGAAATTTTCAAAAATGTTAAGTCTATTTTAATAATAATAATCACAAATTATTTTACTTAACTTATTAAAGGAATTATGTCAAATGCCATTCCAACTCCATCTGTTAAATATTTATTATTAAATTTATTAAATATACTTTCATAAAAATACTTTTTTTTAATATGTAATTGAAATTTACAACTGTATACTGAATATATCAAGTAAATATAATGAAAGATAAATAAATAAATTGATTTTGAAATCATGTGCAGAGATGAAGGCAAGTAGAGAAACTACCCGGTGGTAGTACTTAAATAAAAAGTTCAACTTAGAAGGTCACGAGGCCATCTTCTTTAAAAAAAAATAAATTAAAAATTAGAAATAGAATTAATTTCAAAAGAATTTTTTCCAGTTTTGAAATAAGCAAACAATCAAAGAAAGAAAATGATGACTTTTTTTTATTTCTCAAACTAAATTATTTATTTGTGCTAGTTCTCAATACCTTGAGGCTACACTTGAGCCAATTGTATCAATTGTATAGAATCAATAGAATGGACTGTGACCCAACTAATATAAAATTAATTTAAATCAAATCAGAGAGGACCACAAAGTATTAGAGGATTCCATTTTTCTTTTCCAAGATTTTTTTTTTGTTTCATGACTCATTAAGAAGGGAGGTGGATAAAAATATAGCTATTAAATTTTTAAATCTTCTTTAAAACTATTATTGAATTTCTCATTAATAAATACAAATGGGATATATTTGAGGTAATTATTTTATTTATTAAAAAACGTTTTTATGACCTGATTGTGGCAGAATATAATTACGCTGTTTTAAAATAATATTTCTGATGCTATTGCCTTATCTGCAATATCTCCCCTCTTAGAAACAATTCTTGGTTGATTTTTTTAAGGCATTCCTGTCACATTATATCAATTAATTATGTTTTATTTTACTTAATAAGACTGGTAAACTAGCTTCAGATGAAATTAGTTCCCTACTGCATTATTCTAATGTTAATGTACTATAGTCGTTAGATATAAGTTTTTCTCTAAAATATGCAAACAAATATATTTGTACAAATTTATACAAGATTAATGTTTGTAAAATGTGCAGCTAACATTTAATAAGTGGTATTGTATTTAATCCACAATTTTTGGGACAAAAGCTGCTCTCTAATAGTTCTAAATCTAAAAGTTTGAGTGTAATTAGATCTAAGAGAAATCGAAAAGTAATTTTAAATAATTTTAATTTGTTATATGCTAAGAGCTAAATGAATTAAAAAAACATAGCGCATTATGAAAAATTTATAAAATGTTTGAAACTGTTGTATATGTAATTAATAATATTACATGAGCACTGCCAATGTCCAAATATTTTATAAAATGTCCAAATTATTTTTTAATTATATTTTGATAAGTGCATGTTGAATACTACTTTTAAGCTTTTCTGAAGCCGTAGAGATTAGAACGCTACGGCTAACATTGATCATTTCCAAAAACAGAAAATTTGTTAACGAAAAAATTAATACTCAATGATTCTTTTTATACTAAGTCTTTTTTTTTTCTCTTAAATTAGTTCAAAGTGGAGTTTCTTCACGCGATGAAGGATTTACTTGTTGACTTTAATGGCGGTACATGAATAAATTAGTCATTGGAAAAAATATAAATATATTTATGTAATGAATACACTTCTTCTTAGTAAGGTAAAGATCTTTATAACTTCAGTATGTACAGAATACTTCTTCATAGCTAAAAATTATTTTTCAGTAATGTGCTTTCTAGTTAGTCTATCTTATGATTGGTAGATATAACTAGTCGCTGGCTTTTTTTTTGCTCTTAGTAATTTATACCATTTCCTGCTTAATTATTTCTTTGTAAATAATCTTTATAATCATTTTTACTTTGCTTTATAGCTTAGTGTTCTTAAAAATAAATATAACGCTGTTTGTCACTGTGTGCTGTTGTAACAATAAAGTCCATGATTTATCAGGAATTAGCTGAAAGCTACGTATAACGTTTATATTTTTTTAATTTGGTTTTCAAATATCTAACATTTTAACTTTTTAAAACTGGCTTCTTAAATAAGGAGGATTATTTAAAACATTTCTATGTAATTCTTGAGCTTATTCGTGCATTGGCTGTTTGTATTTTAAATATAAATGCTTCTTAATAATTACAGATCTTTTGACAACTTAAAAATCATAGTTCTACTTGCTCGTATTCATGAAAACTAAGCGATTCTCCATGAACCAAATCTTCCATTGAATTGGTCAAGTTTTGTTAGCAAGTTGAAAATATGAGATTGATTTTCTCTGCTCGGATTTACAATTAAAATTATTTCTGAAATGATGACGTATATCCAATGGTTATTACATCGTTGAGATAATACTGAATGAGAGCTATACATTTTTATTACACAATAAATGAAAAATAATAGTAATTAAAAGAAAAAACATTGAAGAGATAATACAAGTCAGACCCAGATAAACTGCTGGCCCTACCTCGTTACCCATTCCCTCTTCTAATTTTCTTTTAAAATGATTTAATCGCATTTCACAACATAAGATTTATATATTGTTCAATTTGAGTTTTTAAAAAATTAACTTTTTTTGAAATGGAAATAAAAATGACAAAAGAGACAAAAGCTTGATTGTGGATCCACTGAATGAAGAAACAAAAATAAAAGGGCATTTATTGGAGCAGCAACATTTCAACCTAAATTTTAGATTTCAACATTATCGCTAAGATAACAAAAAACATGATGGTATTAATAAAAATAACAAGAGAGAGTTTGGGAAGGGAACCTATGTCATTTTAAAATAAAATTGGTTTTTGGTTAACTCTACTTTAAAAATGATCTCTCAGTTCTTTTAATTCCTGTTTATCATAACATACTTTAACATGTAATCATATGTATTGTGATCAATTAAAAAGTAATATTGATTATTCTTACTATATTAAATTAACGTTATAGAAAGTAAAGATGAGGGTTTTTGAAAGAGGAAATAAAGATTATTCACATTTCTAGGTAATGAGAAATTCTATCTCATTTTCAACAGAGTTAAAAGCAATGTTGTATATGACTTTTCCCCACTATTACTTTTATTGGTGTAATAACGTTTACTGTAGCTCATTGCATGAGAAATTGAAAAATTTAGAAGCAAATGTTATGCCAAAAACAAGTAACAGTGAAAAAAGAAACATCCAACATTGCTCAAGCAAAACGTTAATTTTATAAACGTTAATCAAATATGACATTTATTCTTATAATATTCTTTTCCCAATAATCAATTATATTGACATATCATTTTGAAATAAAAATATTTTATTTTTAATTACAAATCTATGACATATTTTTTATAAACAAAAGTACGTATTTATTTAGGTTAATGTTATTGTAAACACTTTCTGATGTTTATAATTTAAACTGATGCATTTCTAAATATACAAATATACTATGTATTTATCTAATTATTTTTTTAAAAATATAAATTTTTCAGTAATATTTTTAATGCAATCTATGGTGCTGGATTAAAGTATTGAATTTTGTTTATTGAAACATTCATATTAAATATCCTAACTGAAAGCTTTTCACACTCATAATCATAATTAATCAGAATATTAATAAACTATCTTTATTATATAATAAATTTAAATTTGTCATATTAATCCCTTATATCAAAGCCACAGGGAAAACTTAGAAGTCAAATTTAAAGCAGTAAGGCTTTATTTTAACTTGTTTGAAGAATTAAGATTTTACACTCGAACTGAAAGCACAAAGATTGTTTTTTAATTTAAAAAAATAAACAAATTTCTATGATACAAATTGCATAAAAACACCTTGATACTAATAAAAAACTTTTAAATATTTATTTACAAATGGTTTTGGGTTTTGGTTTATGAACTTTTCTTTTATCCATCTGCATATATATATATATATATATATATATATATTTGTGATGGAATTATATCAAATTAATCATTTCTTATATACTATGGAAAAGAAATAGTATTGATATTGTTTTAATTCTTTAATTTTTTATCTCCATTAATTTAGTTCCTTATATAATTTATTAAACTCCATTCCTTTAGTAAAATGATCTTCAGTATATTTACAATCGGCTCTACCCATCAGAGCGCCATATTAATTTTTATTAAAGAAAATAATAATAAAGATCAGTTTTATTGATATGGAAGAAATCCGGGCGGGAGGAATGATGATGAAGGGAGTGAATGTTCATTAATTTTTTTTTTTTATAAAATATTAAGTTGTTAAAAAAAATGAGAAAGTTTATTAATTCAATCCTTTTAAATACTATTTCAGACTAAATTGATCAATTTTTAATTTTTGAAAACCGATACGCCTAAAGGTTTTAAAAAAAATTAAAGATTTGTAAAAAGGAGTAATTAAATATTTTTCTGACAAAAAAAAAACAACTAGATTTCCTAAAATTTTAAATAACATATTCTTCAACCAGCAATTTCATTGTTTTATGCAGTATCAGAAATCATGTATAATAAATGTGTTACAAACAGGGACTGGATTTTTTTACTTTTAGAATTCTTAGAATATGTAAAAAAGTTATGAAATGAAATATTCCAAATATGGAATGAATTTCTATGTTTTGTTATGCTTTAAGAAAAAATCCCTAACAGGAATATCAATTATTAAAAATGTAATATCCAAACTTATTGAAAATAAGAGCTGTTAGTCTTTTAAGGAAAATATTAATTTAAAAAAAATTTGGATGTATGAGAGAATTAGTAGAAGAAACTAGATGGTATAAACAAAACAATGTAATGTTTTTTTATACATAAATATTATTAAAATAGTTTGTAAAGATTAAAAAGAACATTGTAGTAAGCAATCGTTTTAGACTTATGTTTTGAATATTGAAGTTAATACTTGTAATATGTTATAAAATATTAAAGTTATGTAATAGTTTTTACAAGCAAAATTTAATAAAACGATAAAGAATATATTTAAAGATAAAAAGGGAGAGGGTAGCTCTGTCGACTGGCCACTAGCCACTTAACTATCCGGCAACTTACTTTAACAAAAGGGGAGGGAAGCAAAATTTGTTTGCCTTATTGTGTTAAAAAATATTTGTTTCATTTTTAGCTTAATTTAGTAAAAATGAATGAAATCAATTATTGTTAAGAGATGTTGATAATTATTTTAAAATATATTTTCTGAAATATTCCGAGATAAAAGTGGAAATTGTTAATGCTACTAGGATGGGGGGTCAAATTGCTGAAGAAATGGCAGTAAAATTGAGCTTGTCTTCCCCCGCCAAAAATTTGACAAAAATCATAATTAAGTACCTAACTCTTGGTGAAGAAACAATATTGAACATTGGATGTTTTTAATATGATATTTTTTAAATAATTAAGGTTGAAGTAAAGTTTTCTTCATTTTTTATTAAAGTAGAAAACAAAATGGAAGATGAGATGAAAGAGAGGACTGGGAACAAACGTAAACAAACTTTTCAGCAGTTGCTTCCCGTTTTTTTGTATTATAGATTAAAAATATTATATAAACATAAAAATATTTATTCATTAAGTTAACTTTTTATTTTACATAAAAGTTTGGATTTATCTTCAAATATACAAAATAAAAGTGGGTAAGGATATATTTTCAGAAACCAAAATAAATTTGTCAAAGAACTTGACAAAATAGAAATATATTTCATAAAAATCCAGTCTTTGTTATAATCGGAATAAAATGCTTCATTTTTTCAATTTAACAAATGTGCAATTTTAACGTGCAGGTGAAAGGTAATGTCAAGCCAAAGAGTTATTTTTATATTGTAAAACACAGATATATAAATAGGCATTATAATAGTTTAAATTCAATTCGAGAAGTTCTGAAATTTATATTATATTGGAAAAGGATTTGAATGTAAATTTAAATTTACAATGTAGTAAATTTATATTTACATTAACATACTCCATTATTAGCATATATTATGTATGTCATTATTTGCAACATTCATCGAGAAATCAAATTCGAGTTATATATTGTAATAATGATAACTTTCCTCTTTCTAACATGAGCCTCCTTAGTTATTGTGAATTGGTAGAAAGTAAACTATAGGATAATAAAGGTCATAGCATTAGTATAATAAGTGATTTGTTGTTGTACAAAGAATTAGATAGCGCTAGTAGTTGAGGAGGTGGTTAGAACTCATGTAGAGTACTAGATGTTGTTTCCTTGTGTCTATATCGTGTTATTATGTTTTTATTGGTGAGTATTCATTATGCGACACTATGAAATGTCCAGTATCCTTATAGGCCTAATAATGTTAATGTCCAAGCGGATCGAATGTTGTAACTAAAAAGAATTACAGCTTGTTGTTTGTTGCAAGTAAGGCTATCTACGCACTTGTTAAATAAAATGGCATATTGTATTATAAAGTGTTTTTATGTATATAAATATGTGTATGTATTTCTTGGGAACAATTTAATAATCCCGTATTTACACTATATTGCATTATGGATGTTCGGTTTTTAATTGTAAGTTGAATGTTAATGTATTCTAGTTTGTCAGTTCATTAACTAGCCATTGTTAATACTTGTAGTTGTAGTTACAAGACTTGTTTTGCTATTATTATTTATCGATTTTTTGTCTACTCTGTTTGAATCTGTGTCAATACAAACAAATTAATGTGTTGCTGCTGTCTTTTCGATTGATATGATATCACAATACATGTTAAACAATTTATGTAATAATGCAATAAAAGTTATAATACGCTTCTCAATTTAAAAAACATCCCCTCTTTCCTCTCTAACATAAAAAATATCCTCATTAATACAATTTTTAATATTCTTTAAAAATCTAAATGAATCTATTGGAAAATTTTACTCCATGCCATTTATTTTTATTAACATACAGTCGAATGGTTATAGTGTTTATAATTGGCACATGGTTAAACTAAACTTTAGATGTTTTTATTTTGAAGAGAAAAGATTTAAAAATTATAACAATTAATAACAAAATAAATTATAAATTTTAGATGAATTGTCAATTTTTTATGAATTGAAAGGGTGAAGAGGAGTGAAAAAACAGGCTTATAAATTAAATAATGAAACAATATTGGTAGATCCAAAAATAAAGCATTGGCTGCCTAAAATAGTAATACGACATCAGTGGTTAAACTATTTGGGATGGAACGTACGTTTTCAAAGCAACGGATATTTAGTAAAACAACTTTATAAAATCAAAACATTTCTATTCTAAACATAAACCTCATTTTCTATACACTTTCCTCAATGCATTATTAAATTTTCAAAACCAGAACTGGAAAATTCAATTTTTATGTGTATTAATCTGAAAATGCGTTTTCGACTTGAGAATCATTTTTTGAAAAACTTACCCTAAAGAAAGTTGTCTAAATGTCTGAACAGATGGAAATCTGTAGGAGATAAGTCAGACGAATAACACGGGTGCGGGAGGACTTGGTAACCCTGCTCATTTAGTTTCTCCACTATCTGTTGTGAAACTGTGACGTTATCATGTAAGAGTATAGGTCCCTTCTGATTAACCTATGCAGGTAGTTTTTTTGATAAGTTTTAGTTAGATTATGTCAATTTCCCCTTAGTGCAATGTGGATATGGTGATTTCACCTCTTGGCAGGAAGGAGAAATGAATTATTCCTTCCATTGACTACCAAACATAAATCAATAATTTTTTTTAATGCAAATTTTCTTATGGCAAAGGGAAATGATCCATTTGTTACGACACCCTTCTCCGAATGCGGTGGTAATGTTTCTTGCAGCTTGGGCTGCCAAGGGTCCAGGTCCAATTTTAAATTCACAAAAAAAATTAAACGATAGTTGCGTGTTTCCATCATCTGGCAAACTAAGCAATTTTGTTTAATTGTAGTGATAGTAAATATTACCAAATAGAAATAATTACTAAAATCTCATTACAATCTGCAAACATAAACAACACACGAGTTCTTTAATGCCACTTTGAATTTTAGAAATAATAAACACAGACATTTCATAAGAAATGGCCCAGTAAATAACTCCTGTAAAAATTATTAAAGTTTTGAAGTTTAGTAGCACAATAAATAATATATAGTGGTCTTTAAGCAATGTAGATACAACTTTTTTTTTAACTTGCACAAGACAAATTAAAAAAAAAGCAGAACTACAATTCACTAAATATTTTTATATTTCTCACAAATTATAACTATCAACCTTCCTACTCTAAGAAAAGGTTAGTTAGTTAAAGAACAACAGATCCTAAATATTTTATCCTGAAAAAAATCTCATATTTTTAGAAAATTTATTTTAACATTGCAATTGTAATACAATAAAAATTGTAGTAAGTTACATACCACTTGGAAATAATGTCTTAATTTCTATTTTTTTTTAATACATTTTTCTATAATTCATAATTAATTTTAGATCACATGGATCAAATTTATAATTTTAAAGCATTCTGAAAAAGTTTAGAAGCAAATTATGAAAATTGATTCCATATTTTCTGTTTATTGAGGAATGGGTGACATCGTTAGATCAGTCAAGGTTTTTAGTAACAGAAATAAAGAAGAAACCTGATAAGATTTAATATAAAAGGCATACAATCTTCAGAGATAAGATCTTCTGCGCTTTTGTTTAATAAACAACTTACAAAATGTCCGAGGTAAACCTTAGTTAAATGATTAATAAGAGAAGGACAAAAGCACTACAAAATTCTAAAGCACTATTAATATATTTATCCTCTATCAATATTGAAACATATGGAAAGCTTTTTTATTAATATTATAAAAATATGATTAATATATTTTACAATGTGAGAAAAAATCACACTTTTAACTTACCTTCCGATTTATTTTAATATACAATTTTTTACAATTTGATTACAAGTTTATATACAATATCCATAGCAATTACATTTAACTCCAATTAAATAATATAATAGAAAATATAATAGAAAATATTATCTAAAATAATAATTCAAGTTTAGGCATCTTCATCACTCTCTAGAACCTGCTGCTATTTCATAAAAATCGTAAGAAAATACTCTTTCTAAAATTATCAGCTTCCCAATGGTACATAATACATCTACATCCCTTCTGTTCTTCCTATACATTGGTTTCAAACATGGTAAAATATTTCTTTTCTCTGCTTTGATTGATCTTAAAATTATATTATAGTTTTAATTTATTCATTGATATTTACAACTGTATTACAATAATACAAGTAAATAGGCTGAGTGATACATAATGACATGAGAATGACAAGTAGAGAAACTATCCACTGGTAGTACTCAAATCAAAAGTTCAACTAAGAAGGTCACGTGGCCATCTCCTTTTAGACGCCTAAGAGGATGATCAGGAATTGGAGAGGAAGCTAGGTTTGAAACTAGAGGGTGTGATTGGGAATGAAGTTTGTTATGAAAGGATAGATACCGGGTTCAGGCCAAATCAGCAACAAATGGGACATTAAGGTCGTTATGTATGACTTTATTCTTAACAAAATAAGGAGCATTGAGGATTTTACGAAGGATTTTGGATTGTAGGGATTGGATACGAGAGGAATTCGATGGCTTAGTGGAGCCCCAAAGCTCTACTACGTAACATAAAATTAAAGCTACATAGAAAGTGTTAATGCGCAATGCTCCCCTATTTGGCGTCAAGAGACCTTTTCCAACTGGGTTCTTAACATCCGCCAATTATAGAACTATGTTAAATGAGAGATAATGTTAACTTTAATATTATCTCTCATTTAATAGCCTTAGGTGACAAAACTATGGACATACAGGACATAGACACTGAAAAACATCTAGCAAAAAATGAAGGAACATGGTCAAAATCTTTTGAAGGTTCCTCTATTGTTAGTTTATATCAAGAATTTTTTCAATTCATGCAGGGATTTTAAATCTTACTGAAAAAATGAAAGACACGTATTGTCGAGGTGACTTGTAAGAATCATTGAAAACAAAATAAGCCTGTACAATCCTTTTGATCTCAATAGTGGGCATAATAGTGTTGCAACATTTAGCGGCCCATAGTTCGAGTTTGAGCTTGGAGGAGAGACATTCTCAACCCGCACCAAGTCGACAACAGAGACTAAGAGGTGCAAAGAGGACGCCAGGTATGAATAAGGCTGTCATCCGGGCATACTACTTGGCAACAAAACTCGAAACAGATAAAACAGGATATCTCAACCGTATTACGAATTAAACTTACGTTCCGAAGACTTCGGGCGAATAACATGCTTAAATGGCCTGACTTTAATCTTGGCAACGAAGATTGATGAACATATTGACAATGAAAAGATGATACCCACCGAACAACTAGGGTGCAAAAAAAGAGCCAGGGGTTGTAAAGAACTCTTAGTAATAGATACATTTATTGCTGCACAAGTTGCAAAAAAACAGTGAAACCTCTCTACAGCCTGGATCGATTAAAGAAAGGCTTTTGACTCTGTTCCACATAGCTGGCTTCTAAAGGTACTTGATATCTACAAGATTCGACCTAAAGTAAGCAGTCTCCTTTTAAACCTAATGTCCAGATAGAAAACAAAGCTGAAAATCGCATAGAGGCATAACAATATGGCCAAACTTTTGCATCAAGCCCTGGCGGTGAAATACAACCTTCTAGATGAAAAGGCATCATATTATAAGTATCATCCCAATAGAAATCTACAAAAAGGGCCCCTTAAGCTATATTGGGATGAATCCGTTATAACAGACCATACTGAGCCAGATATCCACCATACTAGACCAGATATCCTCCTTATAAAGTCGAGTGAGAGGAAAGCAAGTATAATAGATATTGTGATCCCCAACGACAATAATGTAAATTCAACTGTTGAAGAGAAACTTCGAAAGTATCAAGAACTAGCGGCTGAGCTAAAGGAGCTATACCATATGGAAAGCATGGTGGTAACACCTATTATAATCTCCAGGAATGGATGGGTGCCTAAATCCACGATGGAGGGCATTAAGAATCCGGGAATTCCGGTCGAGGTTTTAAAGGAGGCACAACAGGCAGTTCTCCCAGACACAGCAAGGATGTCAGAAAATTTCTGAACGTTTGAAGAAGGAAAATATAATAGCAAAAACTAATAACTGCAGATGGCTGGACTTGTCCCCATCTCTGTTTTGAACCCGCAAATGCGTGAAAAAGTAGATGAGCATAATAATAATAATAATAAGCCAGAATATGGAGGAGAAGAATTCAAGCTATAAAAATTCTTACTTTTTATTATGAAATTTCTTAAAATTAAAATTATAAAGAGAAAAACAAAAATGTTGGAGTTAGGTTGAGATGGAGGTCAAACATTTACATTAATTATCTAAAAAATGTTTACTATGATTAAGTTTAAAATCAACATTATATTCTTATTATTAAAATATAGTGAGATATCAAATAATAAAATCATAAATTAATTAAATCAGTTAACATTTTCTAAATGATAATACATATAAATGTTATGTGAGAATGAAGTATAAGACGACTAGTAGAGAATTTATTATTATTACTACAGATGCTACAGATATAGTTTGTCAAAAAATACTTCAACCAAAAATAATATTAAAAATACATGAACCAAAATTCATATTTGATATAACTTAAGAAATAATCCAATGAATGGGGAGAGGAGAATAAATTAAAATAGTAACTAAGCTATCTTCAAATTTATGATGAAAAATAGCCAAACATTAAAATAACTACAAGTAAAAATAAATTGTTGAGTTGATATCCATGTAGGAACATCAATGAACAACTTGAATAGTGTAAGTACCTATTTGATCATAACAGCATAAAGAGTTGGAAAATGGGTATCAGCTTGTGCAGGTTGTCGCTTCAAGTTGAGGACCAAGTTTTAGCTGTTTATTCAATTCCTTTTTAATATTTTCCAAAAATAAAAATTACCGCAGCTTTAGTGTAGATAAAAGAGTGTAATTATGGGAAATGTGTAAATTTCAGTAAACATTTCATCAAGAAATATATGTTTCAGGTAACATTTAGAAATATAGATGATATATGTTTGTCCATCTGCAATTAACAGGTGGAAATGATAATAATACACCCAACACCCATTACAAGGTCTGCACTGTGCTTTTATAAATATAATTTTTTTTCTGCCAATACCCAACACTAAATAGCATGTGATACCTGTTTATTTTCCTTAATCAAGCAATCAAAAATATAATTGCTCTTTAATATTTTAACTTGTTTTGATTTCTTTTATCCACTTGATGTTTTATTAATTATCTAGTCTTAATTGTATATTAGCATTAACATTATTCTTTCAAAACTAAACTTAAACTAACTGTATGGATGTATAGTTTGTATAGTTACCCTTTTAGTCATAATGCGCTTTTATATCTGTGGATTGCAGAATTCATGAATCACTTCTTTCTTTCTTTTAATCTCCTTGAAGGTGACAACACAACTGCAATGAGAGATATCCCAGATACTCGATATAATGATATCTGTAAAATTTTGTTAGCAACTGTTTAGTAAAGTAAAGCTTGTTTAGTTATGTGCAGAACATTATTACAAAACAATTATTTATAGTAAGAAGTAAAACATGTACCAACAATAATATAAAACTCAAATAGTTTAAATTTACAACAGAAAATGGTATCAGTACGCAGATTATCGCTTCCAGTTGAGTTACAACAAGTTTTAACTGTTTATGCAATTCCTTTTTAAAATTCTACAATAATAGAAATTATCATGAGCTTTAGTGTACATAATAGAGTATAATTATGGATAATGTGTACATTTCTATAATAATATCATCAAGAAATATATGTTTCAACTAACATATTGAAATATAGATGATATATGTTTGTGGAAACGTTCATTTCTTGATGAAATGATCACTGAAATATACAAATTTCCCATAATTACTCTCTTATCCATATTAAAGAGCATTATAATTTGTATTTTTGTAGAATATTTAAAGGGAAATGAATGAACAGTTAAAACTTGTAAATCAACTCAAAGCGACAACCTGCGGAACTGATACCAATGTTAAGTCTACATTATATATCTGTTTTTTATACCGTTGAAGTAGTGTATTTAAGAGGATTAATACATAATATATTACAGGATGGGATGAGATCCTGATTAAATCATTTTTATTCTTACATAAAAATCTCTGTTAGACCATTTATGTGATATTAGATAATTTCTATTACAAAGTTAATAAGTTTCATAAGAAATTTCATCATCCCTCCAAATATAGGGTTTTTATTAAAGTTTAGAGGATTTAACATACCATTTAGATAAGTTGAATGAATGATTGCTTTGCAACATATCCAATACTTGATATTCTCTTGGAAAAATTGGAATCATAGGTCTTCAATGCCTCCTAGACTTCTATTTTAGCGCCTCTTTGTGCAATTAGCTCATTTGTTTTAATAAATCTCCGTTCTCAATAATGATTTTAACTATTCAATAATCGGTGAATTAGTTGAGGTGAGTAATACTTAATTAAAGCAGCGATAATTCCAAAAATTCAAATTTCACACTTTAGTATAAAAAAAGTCAGCAGGAATTGCGCTAAGTAGCGTTACTCAAACTGACTATTCAACCCTATTGTAAATTTTTTTCGATATTAAAGAAGTAATAGTATTTCATTTGGATTTTGATAAAAGGTCGACTTAAAGATGCATGTTTTTAAAAAAAAATACATATATTATATTAAATACATCATAATACATTAAAATACTTTATATAAAATACAATATATATGGGGGGGGGGGAGAAAGTTTAAGGAGACAAATTCAAAATCTTCATAGTATATGAAATATCCCTTAGTAAACGGGTTTGGCCGAGGGCCACCTGAAACAGTCCATTTTTCTGAAATCTATAAGTCTTATATTTTAGTTTTCAAAGCCACAGAAACCTTTCTGTCGCCACTGTCTCTGGATCAGAATTATGGACGCAGGAGGAATAGTTGGCGAATTTCTTTATTAAATTGATCATGTTTTCTATCCTTCATAATTGAATCAAAATATTCAATTTCGTATTTTTAATATAAAAAAATGGAGCATATAATAATCCATTAAAATACAAAACAGAAAGTTATGATGGCTTGTACTTGTGGCTGGCTTGTACTTGTACAAGGACAATTTGAGCCAGGCATGATTTGCGAGTAATTATGATAAAGAGGCTTATAGATTATCACACTATCACTATATCGAAAGATGATAGGCACAGCCATACCACCGTATCATGTTCGGCTTGTAGTATGTTAAATGAAATTTATATAAAATACTGGCTTTTCTCGGCAGGTGACCTTAGGCTTTTTAAAGGGAGTAAACATTCCTTGGTTATGAAGTTCTTCGGAAGGAACGTCGGGGGTTCCGTTCCTGTGCAGTGTCTGGTCCTCGTTAAAAAACCCTATTTCAATTAAACCTGGATGGATAAAATTTGGGACTTTAGCATCGTCTGATTAGCCATAGCGGCGTAAGGTGACGTTAAATGAATGAATAAACAAACAAAATTTCAGGCAATACGAAATTGGTAACTAGGGATTTTTAGACGCTGTAAATGTAAACAAATATGGTGAACTATACATTGTAAGGATGCTTTGAATGAAATTGGACACAATTAAGAAAATGGTAAAAATATAAACTTCTAACACTTTAACAGCTTCTACTACATCATATATTGAAAATTCTAGTGTAGGAGGTAGGCTAAATAGAAAGAGAAACAAACTCTGGAGAACTGAGAGATAGACGATTCATAGATTTTTACAGAACAAAAAATATTTTCAGTTGTTGGCATTATTTTTCTTAGGATACTGACTTCCTTAGAACGCTTGCTAAACCTCGGTTATCATTACTACATAAGTCGCAGGCAACTCTATGTTCTCCTTGAGTGCCTTCAGGCTGTACATCTAGCAATCTGTCCTGAGGGCCTAGAAGTCAGTCCGAAATGTTGGAAAATCAACAATAAGTTTTCCTTGTTTTGATACAATTCTTTTATCGCACATCCGACGGTTTTCTACATTACTCAGGAATGTATAGGGTCAACGATATCAATTGTAGTGCCTTATTCCAGCCAGGCGAAAATACAGCCTGACCGCTGACCGATACTATGAGCAGATCGGAATCTAGTTATATGCTCCAGTATTGGCATTAAGGTGGCCATCAACTATCCAAGGAAACGTTAACAAGAAGTTGTTGGAATAAACCTTGTTGTACTCTATAGGCAATTTATCAATGTGGCCACTCTAGCCGTTATCGATAGCTCCTTGACTAGGCTAGTAACCTGATAACCTGCTAGGCTGAAACCTCTCGACGAACTTTGTATCGTAGTTTTCATGTAGAATGGCAGCCGATCCAAAATATGCCAATCTTTCGGGAATAGTATGTTTTCGTTTGTTTTTTTGTATCAAAACTTTATAAATATATTTTAAACTTAACATTAAGAGTATATAATGCGACTTGATTATTGTTACATAATTAATAACATACAGGAATCTTCACGTTCTAGGCCTATGATCAACCTGATGTTTATGAAACTAGTGACCTACCAGAAGCTGACCAATTTCATGGTGATTTCGGATCTGGCCAATTCCAGGAAGAAGTAAATTTATATTTGATAATTAATTTCTTGTTATCTAATAATGTATGTATATAAGATGCAATGGTAATTAGTCTTTGTTTTTAAGGATTGCGATGCGATTGAACAGTGCCACATTTCGGCTAATGATGCCTTCTCTAGGTTCAAAGGCAAATTTTTGAGCTCAGAAAATGTAGACTTCTCAGACAAACTTAGTAGAAAGCCACCTAAAGGTTATAATGCCAGGTAAGGTACTTTTGGATCGGTTTTAACTAGCATGTAGTTGTTTTTTAATTACTTAATGGGTATTATATCCAACAGATCAGGTGAGTGGGAATTGGTCGCTAGTGGGGAAAAAGAAACTCCAATCCAACGATACCAAAGATTGAAATGTGAATTGAAAGAATTAGTTGAAGAAATTTCGGTTATTAAGGTAAGTAAGTGGATACTGGTTTTTTTAAAATCTAGGTTAGGAAAATTGATGTACATCGTATACTAATTAGGGCTGTCCAATTTTTAGCCATAGGTTTGTTTTAGGTACAACTCTAGAATTGTATTGTTATATTATTTCTATCTAGCACGATTCATAATTGCTTTAAAGTCTCAATTGTTCTTCATTATAATGATTGCTGCTTTAACTATTATTTAAATATATGGTAATTATTCCACAAGTTGTCGATTCGAGTTAACTCATATTAAGTTTTAAGTTTTCATTTGTTTCCCTTTTAATATTTCCAAAAATACAGGTTATCATGAGCTTTAGTATGAAAAGAGAATTTAATTATGGGAAATGTGTCAGTCGTAAATTCAACGACTTAACCAATGAGGTGATAGAATAAAACTCTTGTGGATACAGTTCAGAACTGTAATTAAAAAAAACATATTTACAAAGTTATAACTAACTAATTAACTCCAGGTATCTTTAATAACATACCTGAATCAACACAATAGTCGATATTCTGTAAAAACAATCAATTATCAATTTTCTAATATATCTAACTATAATCTAACAATGTCCATTATAACCTCGCTCACATATGTCCCTGAAGGTTATCTCACGTCTATGCCATATGACTAAGTTTGGCGTCAGTATTCAAACTTACATTCGGTAAACATAAAGTAATCTCGAAATGAGCGTTTCTAGTACATATATCATCTGCAATTCGAAATGTTAGTTGTAACTTTTATTTCTTGATGAAATGATTACCGAAATCTACTCATTACCCATAATTACATTCTCTTTTCCATATTAAAGCTCATGATAACTTGTATTTTGAGAAAAATTAAAAATGAAATGAATAAATAGTTAAAACTTATTGTAACTCAACTTGCAGTGACAACGCCTGCAGGACAGATACCAAAATTATAACTCACTTCCAATCATTCAAGATGAATCACCTTAATGAATCCAGTTGAGTTAAGATCTGAGTCTTTCTGCAGTTTGGATTATTACTACTTCCGTGCTAACTTACAGACGCTCAAAACATTTACTATGCAATTTATCATAGCTGAAAAAATATATTTTCATTTTTGTTGTAAGCATAACAAAAATTAAATTATTATTATCTGTGGAAGACAGCAATATTAATTTTAAACAATGTATTTGAAGCAGTAATAATGTTAATAATTTCAATGACTACAAATTCTTGAATTCATATAAAATAATTAACAGCACGGTGCCAATGCCAACACACAAACCACTGTATTGTAAACTTGTACCATCGTATAAATTAATATACATGCATTAATGATTAGTTGTTCTAGAAATGAGACGCCCCTTTTAAACTGAAGTGAACTTATTGATTCAGCTATTTTTTCTTCCTAAATATAAATGTTATTAAATTAGTTTGTAATATTTTCAGTTTTCTTTTACTTTTCCTCTGTAATTGTATTATACTCAGTATATTGTTTGAAACAATTTTAGATGCTTGATTCTGTTTAGATAGTGAGGAATTAAAATTATCTCATTAAAGTTATTTTTTAGAGAGGAAAATAGTTGACTGGAGGATGGAAAGAGTTGGGGGGAAGGGGGTGCAGTCAAAGAAACATCAATTAAGTCAAGACTTCTTTTTTATTTGTGCCTACCTTTAATGAGCATCATCATTTTTAAAATTTATCTCCTTTCCCGATTGAAATTTTACACCTTTATTGCTTACGTTTCTTCTATATTTACTTCATATTTTGTATAATATCACTTCATTCCAATTATATACATTTATATAACATCCCATACTCATATTTTCAAATTTTTACATCTCTATCTGTCATTCAACGAGATTCCTAGTCATTACTTTCTACATATTTCTTCTGTATTTATATTTTGTATCATTTTTAATACATTTTACTTATGTAACCTCTAGGAGTCTTTTATCATACATTTTATATTTTATCAGTAATTAAACTAGGTTTTCCATACTTTTATATCTCACCTTTTTTATATTTATACTTTTTCATTTTTTATCTTTCGGTTTACATTCTCATTTTTCTTTCTCTTTGTATTTTGTTTACATTATCACCCTTCTGTACATTTATTCTGTAATTTTTTTTATTCATTATCCTTAATAATATATCCATCTCTATTTTTTACTTTTCTATTTCTCTCTATATGTTATTATATTCTCGGTACTGTAATGTTTGTTTGTTGGTGCCTAAAGGCGTAAATCTTTGTTCATATCATATCACATTCAGACTGGCGCACACTACTCGTGACTATATTATATTGCGGACAGTAGTCGACGTGTTTTCAAAAACTTTAACACCAACGAGACAGCAGCCTCATTGTTTCCAAGTGCCTTCGCCCGATTTAGTCCTAATTTATTTATTGATGACCGGTAATATACACACTTCTCAAAAATATGTCTAACTGTAAGGTTGGCGTTACAATGTTGGCATAAAGGAGGTTGTAGTCAACTCTGGCCTCCCTTAATGCGGATAATCTAAGGTACTGTAATGTTTTTTTTATAGATATTTTTGTTTTTTCTCTCATAGCCCTAAAAGTAGGTTGAAACGTCGGCACAAATAAAAATAAGTCATGACTCATTTGGTTTTCTTGACTGCACCCTCCAACTATTTCCATCCTCCATTGAAGTTATTTGTATCTGATTATCAAAAATATTATTATAAATTCATTATGTCAATTGAGTAGTTGTTATTAATCTATTATTATAATTAATTTTTTTTATTTTAGGAAGAAGAATCCAAGGACGTGAATAAAGCTAACATGGTGGCACACGTGGACTCGATGCTGAGAGAATTAGAGTCACTGAAACTGGAGAAGTACCTGGGCCCTTCCGTCATCAATCAGTTAGCTGATCCCCAAGGAGCTGAGATCAAGTAAGCTCCTGCTTGAAGCTTTATTACTTATGTAAAGGAGATAGTTGGGGGGTGCAGTCAATAAGTACACAGAATAAGTGATGAACTTATATTATGTGCCGACGTTTCGACCTACAGTGTAGGTCATCTTCAGGGCGATTATGGATAGCGTGGCCGTTGGATTTAACGGCTAGCAGGTACTGTACTAGGTACTATTGAGTACCTGCTAGCCGTTAAATCCAACGGCCACGCTATCCATAATCGCCCTGAAGATGACCTACACTGTAGGTCGAAACGTCGGCACATAATATAAGTTCATCACTTATTCTGTGTACTTATTGACTGCACCCCCCAACTATCTCCTTTACATTAGATCATCCAGTCAACTATTTTCATCTCATACTTTATTACTTATGTTTGATTGCTTATTTATTTGGTATATCTGTCTGTTTGCTTTAGGATTTACTTGTTACTATATACACTAGTTTAATTATTAAAATAAAGTAGAATCTAACGAGTTAAATAGCTTATTCGCCCCTTTCCAAGGCTGATTAATTTTGATTGAGTAGCTCAAAACATGTGAAGTATGAATTGGTTTCCTTCTGTAAAATAGCATCCAATATTATTTAATGGTATTTTTTATTTTGCTAGTTAGTAAAAGCCTCAAACTTGAGGTATTTAAAGGTAGGAATGGTTTTAATGCTGCATTAATATTAAAGAATGAAGCTGGGTATAAACTCAGCAATAGAGCGCCGAGTTAGCGTGGCGAAGGTCTCTGGTTCAGACCCTGCTGTGGAAGATATGTTATTTAATCTGTCAACAGCTGCGGATGGACCCTGTGGGATCTAGAGACCCTCCTGGGGCTCACCCAGCATCTATAATCTGGGCACATTCAATTGGAGAAAAAAACTTGTGGTTGAGCGTGATAAAGGGCAAATAACCTCCCTGCACAACCGTTGTCCTAGAATGGTACAGGCTCTACCACATACCAAGACTGTACAACAAAATGGTACAGGTTTATTTCTTTTTTATTTTTTAACATTAAAGATAACGGATTAAACTGAATTATGTGTAATACATTTCCTGATTTTATGTTGTTGGTAACCTGCAAGTGTAACTCATCCTGTTTGCTTTGGTAGGAAAATGAAAGGATCTTGGGTTACAACTAAAAATTCAACTAGGGTTATTGCAGTTTCCATTAATGTCTAATAACGTTATCGTCTTTGTTTATTATTGGCAAGTGAAATTTACATGAATTATTGAGTTTTGTGATTCATGTTTTCAATCTTGCCAAAAAGCATCATAGTGTCTTCCCGAAGTATAGCGTGGAGATTCTTTGCTGGACTAGCGATGGGCACGTACAGTTTTTTTTTTCATTTTTGACGTTTTTTGTTTCACTAATAAAATCTCCTCACTTTATGACTCAGTTCTACTGATTTTTAAATATTTTTATTTTTAAAGAGAAAAGATAGGCCCTCGGCCGGGATTCGAACCCGGAACCTCTGTCACTCCGTGACAATGCCCTACCATTTGAGCCACCAAGGCCGCCTGCTGGCAGAGGACAAATTTTTTCTCTTATCCGATCCCATGTCCTCGTGTTCTCACAATTTTTGCGATGAATATACTAGAACGAAAGTTCTTTGAATTGCGAGGACATGGGATCGTATAAGAGAAAAGATTTGTCCTCTGCCAGCAGGCGGCCTTGGTGTCTCAAATGGTTAGGGCACTGTCACAGAGAGACAGAGGTTCCGGGTTCGAATCCCGGCCGAGGGCCTATCTTTTCTCTTTAAAAATAAAAATATAACTATAATTCTTTGTAAACTTATAACTGAGCTTCAAGGCTTCATTATTTATTTATTCATTTATTCATAAAAAGGCATGCATAATTATAAGTACAGTAAAACCTCTACTAACGGACACCCCTATATAGCGGTCACTCCCCATTACCGGACGATTTTTTTTGCACCAACATTTTAATACAATTTTTAAGGCATTTTAACCTCTATTTAACGAAACCTCTCATTAACGGTCACGGACAGGCTGTGTTGGTTAGAAATCGATTAAAAAAAACCTCTAAAAGACGGACAGTATGACTTTATCCCTTTCCCGTTTCTCGGAAACAATTAGTTGTTTCCGGTCTAAGGAAACAGGGACAGTTGTGTTTACTTTTGAGTAAAGGTTTTCCACATAAATACTTTTTTTCTATTCTCGGACTTGCTTTATTAAAATTTAGTTCTGTTCTAACCCTCGTGGCAGGCGGCTGAAAATGTCTCCCTCACGTAAGAGACTCACTTTAGAACAAAAAATAAATGTAATCGACTTTTATGACCTTGAAAAGTTAAAGGTACGTGCGCTAGCGGAAAGACAGAAGGATATCGGTAGGACACAAGTTTCGGGAACACTCAAAAACCGTGCGATGTTTTTTTTTATTCTACTTACCTTTTAAACACATGGGAAATTGAATAAGAGAGAATTAATTTGTACAAATACATATTTATAAAAAAATAAAACCTCCCTTTAAAGGACACCTCTAAATAACGGACAAAAATATTTGCACCAGGGCTGTCCGTTAATTCGAGGTTTTACTGTATTATAATTATATTATTTGACTATCAGGTATTGTTAAGAGTCCAGGGAAGGGAGATACAATAAAACTTGTATCATTAAGGATAAAGGTCTTGAATGAAAGTGAATACAGTGGATCGTCGATTATCCAAACGTTCAATTAACGAAACTGTTTTTTTTTTCAAATGTAATTTTAATTAATTTGAATTTATTGCTACTTAAAGAATTAGAGATCTAGCTGCCCCATGAAGTGGAAGTCAACAATGAAGCAGACAAGTATTAAAACGTTCTTTAGCCACAGAATTTATTTTGTTAAATCTTTGCATAAATTTAATTTTGTTTTACATACATGTGAATACATATACATATTTCTGTTCTTTGCATTTTGTTGCATTTTTTATTCGTTCATTTTTCACTATTAACATATATTTTTATGTAAATTAATAATCATGTTTTTTATAAACTTTTATTAATTGTTTTAGATTTTCCTTTCAAGCATGTGTGTATATATATATTTTATATTTATTTTTTTGTGAATTTCGATTATCCGGATTTTTGATTATCCGAACCACCCCTGACAACATTAGTTCGGATATGGAGCATTCTGTAATCTTGATAGATTTGTATACATTACATTTAACATGTCGTAACAAAAATATAAAAATGCTATTCTACATTCTTTTATTTTTTGTTGGTTGCTAGCCATGATTTCATGGGTATGAAACCTGTATTGTTGAATTTTGCCAAATTTGTATTCTTCAATTCAAAACCAAATTAGCTATTTATTATGCTACTTCAAACAATTTAATATTATATCAAAATGTTGTAGATCCGTGCTGTTATTGTTTTCAGGAAGCTGATCTTACAACTTGAACGGCTAAGTGGACTCGGAATTTCTAGCCCAGAGTCTGCCAGTTCTGCGACAACTCCCGCTGGTCCGACAGAAATACGTTACGAACTCAAGTCTAACCCGTCATTGGCTGCTCTCAACCATGCGGCTAGGGTCGCTGATCTTGAAGCTAGGGTTTCTAAGTTACAGTCACTTGTTTCTGCTTCTCCTTCGGCCATCGTGAGTAATGTTCTACTTATTATATTTATGAAATTCCAACCTAATAAAAGAATGTGCACAGTGTCATTAAATTGTAATAAAAAATAATCCTTCTAATTTCGAAACTTTTCCCTTAGAAGAAACGGTAAATGTCCAATAATGACTTAAAGATTTTTTTTTATCTTGTACAGAAAAGGCTTGGTGGTAGTGGAGATAAAAGCTTAGCTGAAACGGCCCATTGGATAGCTGGCAAAGTGGCTATGCTGGAACCCGGGCAGGTCGAAGTGGCTGAAACAAAAATTACTGCGTTGCTAGGAAAGTTAGACCAGCTTGCCGAGAGGTCTTCGTCTGTCACCGGCTCTCCTGACCAAGACAATAAGGTCCGTTATGTGGTTGTTTTTATCATTTTTTATTCTTTTCATCTGTTTATTTTTTTTCTTTAACAGAAATTATTTTCTGTTAAAGAAAAAAAATAAACGAGAATAAATTCCAGAAAAAATTTGGAGTCCAAGCTTTCAATGAAAATAGATATTTTAAATCCCTAGTTCTAAAAACTAATTCTGATTAAATCTGTATATCAATGCACAATAAAATGTCCACTAATGAATGTTAATTTAATAATATCAGCTATCTCTTATCTGTATTGAAATAGTCATATAGGGCTAAATTGCTGAGTTTTTTTTTTTCTCCTAAATAATGAACTAATTTATATGTTTAAAGAAATACATTTAAGTAATAGGCATAAATAAATTGTATACCTCCAAATTAATTGTTTTACTTAAACTTTAATGCAAAAACAAAATATCCCTATATCAAAATGTTTTTGTTTTCCTTTTATCATATTCTAAAAATACATTGAATGAAAATTATTAATATTGAAGTAAGGCAATATATATAGTTATTATTCACTAAAAGTAATAACTACTTCTTCATGAAGACACTGCTTACAATAATGCTAGAGATTGGTTTGCAAAAGAAATTAATGCGACATTGTACTTCTTTGACTTTGGTGTATTTAAATTAGTTTAACAGTAAAATTTTATTAATTTTGTTTTCTAAATAATAATTATTGTCAATATCTAGATTTCAGAGCTTTACGAACTTGTGAAGACTACTGAAGAAATGTCTCTTATCATCCCAAGTGTCCTTGATCGTATGATAGCTTTAGAAGAACTGCACAAGCAAGGTTCGTATTCATATTAATAATACATTGCATTTCTACAAGTTGTTGAACAGATCTTTTTTATATATTGTTTATTATTCTAGGTAATGATTTCTCAAAATCATTGAGTGAATTAGAATCAATGCAGAAAGTATTAGGGAACAGTTGCGAAGCGAGCAAGGAATTGATTAAACGCCTCGAAGAAAACTTTGCAACCAATATGAAAACTCTTCAAGAGAATATTGACAGCTTTTCACAGAGAATGAAAGCATTGCAACAGAAATAGCATATTTATTAATTTTATAAAAAAGAAATGTAATAAACAAAGGATTTTTATTAAGTTTTGGAAAACAGTCTTGGCTTCCAAAAGTATTTTAATATTCATTAAACAAAAAACAAATGCTGTGTGATTTTTTTTTTTTTACATTACTTTAAATCAGTTTTCAATTCTTTATCAAATATAATACTGTTTATTTAGATAAACAGTATTATGCAATTGAGAAAAAAGTTTTAACTGTTTAAAATTTATATTTGGAATATAATTCAAGTTCAATCATCATAATTTAAGAAAATTTGAATTTGCATCGGATTAGTTTTTAAAGATTATTTGCACTCATATTATATAGATTATATAAATATATTTATTTATTTATGCTTGATGTTATGCATCTCTCTTCTGTTCATAATTATTAATTTATTTAGAAATTAAAATTATACTTATATTTAATGATATTTTAAATAATTCCATTAATTTTAAATCTCATTGTTTTTGTTTAAACATTTTAAATGTTATAAGTTTTATAGCAACTATAAGATTTTTATGTGAATTAATAAATACTAATTTTTAGCTTATTTAATACTTATTTTGTTTCATCTTTTTGTGCAAGTTAAGTTTACGTGTATTGGTAATATTTTATTTATTTTAAATAAAAAATTCTACATTATTTAATTTAATTCTAATGATTGTAAGGTGGAATAATTTATTAAAATATTCTCTTGTATTTTAGATTTCTTGGTTTAATTAAATGAAAATTGTGGTTGCTGAATTATTTGTTTAATTTTTTTTAATTGTTGAAGTTGCTTTGAAACCCTGTTCCTTTTTATTTGTGTTTCTTTACGCAATTGAATATAATAACTTAATTTCTAAAGATTGTAACTTGGCTGGGCTATTCCATTTTATTTTTATATCAAATATGAGTGCAATGAAATAATTATTCCAAATATTTCTTTTGTTGGATAAAAAGATAAATATAATGAACACATTTAAAAACAAGTAAGTCATAATATTTCAATGATGGTAGAATTTAGCAGAGGCCATGTTTCTTCAAGGACTGTAGAGCTCGGTAATGAATGAATGAATCATAACATATAGTCGGTCACATAAATATCTGTCGAATCCTTACTTTTTAAAAAGAGATAAAAATCTTTAAACATTGAAATTTTCACATAATTGGTATTATTTATTATTTATTATAATGCAATTGGGAAAAACCACAATGCAAAGCCTTATGTTTCAAAAATACACCCACTTACCAGTAGACGTTTCGCCTAATCAGGCATTATCAAGACACCAAAAACAAAAAGGGGGTTATGTGAATCGCATCTCGAAGAAAAAGGTGCAATACATCCCAACGATCAACAGCCCAAACAGGCTCCAAACATGAGACAGCACCCCACCACCAAGACGTTCAACATACAACTCATGTTTGGAGCCTGTTTGGGCTGTTGATCGTTGGGATGTATTGCACCTTTTTCTTCGAGATGTGATTCACATAACCCCCTTTTTGTTTTTGGTGTCTTGATAATGCCTGAATAGGCGAAACGTCGACTGGTAAGTGGGTGTATTTTTGAAACATAAGGCTTTGCATTATGGTTTTTCCCAATTGCATTATAATAAATAATAGTGTTTCTTTTTGAGTTTTTGGCTCTATTTTAGTGATTATTTATTATTATTTTTTTTAAATATTCATTTTCCACTTGTACATCAAGTCGAAATGTCTTCCCAAATCACTGCTGCAAGTAACCCATGGCAATATTATTTGGGAAAACGATTTATTATCATCATCCTATAATGTATATAACAATCACTTGAAATAATGATTTCAACAATATTCACAATAAGGAGTTTATTTTCCACCAACTGTTTCATTCAATGTCACTTTATGCTTTTATGGATAATCGTAGGATGCTACTGTGGGAATCCTAAAGTTTGCCTATCCAGTGTAATTAGGATAGGAATCTTTAAAGAGTTCTTGAAATTGTACAGGCTCTGGATTGGGGAGGGGGGGGGGTTAAGGCCAGGTGATGTAGCAACCTTATAAAATATTATTAGTTTTATCATAAACAAATCACTTTTTTTTTTTTTTTTTGTAAAAGAAAGAAAATTTTTCTTTTTTTATTTAATTTTCACCTTTTTGTAAATATAATAATTTAAACATTTGATTTCGTAATTGTTTACAACAATTTAATTTAAAAGATAAATAGTCGTTTGTTTAGTTATAAGTCTAATATTTATCATAAGTTTAAAAACAGATGTTAGAAAAGTGAAGAAAGAAAAACAAAAGGGTGTAAATTGGCTTAAACGTTTAAATTGTTCATTTTAATTCAATCAATTGTTTTTTCTATTATCAAAAGTATTAGTTATTTAATTTATAAAAAGTGATTTATGTTATCAGTTTAATAAAAGGTTACAATGAAATGACATGCGATCTGGAATAATTGAATGGAGCTCTTATCGAAAGGTCCAACTGTTTCGCGGGAGCTCAAACCTTTGGTGGTAGTATGATCTCGGCCAAATCACCTTTCTCAACTTAGGCTTAAAAACATCTGGGACTTACCAAGAACCAAGCCTAAGACCGATAATGGATTGTAGAAGTATTTTTTTCTTCACAGTCATTTTGTTTTAAAATATACTGAAATAGCAAACAGTACATAAAATAATACTGAAAGTTTTATGACTTATATTTTTTGCCGTCATGAAAAAAAGACATGTGACAACTTACAATATATTTCATAACCTTATAATTAATTAAAACTTTAAAAGTTAATTAAGTTGTGACACTGAGATACTCCTTATTCAGAATCAATAGTATTTATTAAACTTAATTAATTAACAGTACTTAAAACTTATTAGTTTACTTAATGATTCTTATGAATCGAAATGAGCGATTTATTTCTCATGAATCTGATTGACAGTAGCTTTGACAGGTTGAAGTCACTGCTAAAATATGACAATTTATAAGTGTATAAGTGAGTGAAAAGCTAGGGTTTCTGAACTACGCAATTGAGTACTATATGGTAAGAGGATATTTGAAATAAAATTATTCTTTTTAACATTAATAAATTTATTTTCTGCCATTTATGGATACAAAACAAAACTGTTCATCACAACACTTACTAAGCGTAACTGTAATTAACAGGATTATTTACTTAATATCAACATTTTCACACATTATAAAAATTATTTACAGAAATAAATTGCTTTTATTAGTTAATCTCATATATAAATCATTACATTATCATTCATTCTATAAAGTCAAACACAGCAGATGTATCTATTTACATTTTACCACAGGCAATGAGCATACATTATTTTCAATAATTGTTAATCTTTAATTAAAATTAATTCTACTCTTTCATAAATAAATTAATCTTTTTTTAGTTATCATTAACTTAATTTTTTTTATATACATAGTTTATTAAGTTTAAATTATATTACTACTGATAAAAAGGAAACAAGTTATATTGTTACATGTTATGTTACATTTTGCTGAACGTACAGGTTAGGCATCATCGGGCTCATTAGTGATGCCTAATCCGCTTTGTAATTCAGCTTTGTCAACAGCTTTATAGGCCAAACTACTCAGGCCCATGGGGGCCACTTACCGCTAACATTATGTTATTAAGATTAATAAGTAAAGAAATATTATAAAAATATTCATACGCTCATGTTTATTCATAAGAGCAATATTTAGCCTTGTACTTATTTACAAATGAATAATGATGATCATGTTCCCTAAGATTTATATGTCTTTATGTACATATCTGTTTGTATAATTGTATCTCCTATCGTACTCTTTGATATCTGTTTTATAACAACAAATAATACATTATTTACAATTTTATCTTGCGCGAGTTTCAATGCTACAACTGTACATCTGTCGCTATAGGACCATTTCCTACAAGCGGAGGAGCTTTGTCCGAATTTGTATTGTTGTTGCTAACTTCCGTAGCTAGAGTTTGTGTCGATCTGCTTACAAGAAGTGGTTTCGGTCTGAATGATAGGCCTTCACTTTTCATTTCTATTTCAGATGATTTGGAAGCTAAAAAGTGTGTGAAAAAATCATTATAATAAAATGATCTTATGCAAAATAAATTTAAATTAGATATTGGGAAAAAAAGTAAGAGCTAAAGGAGTTGTAACTTATAAAATATCTTAAACAGGGTTTGAAAATGATAATAAGTACATAAAAATTAAATATTTAGCTGGAATTTTCATAAATAATTTTTTATTGCTGAAAAATCTCTTTTTGGTAATTTTTTCTGAGTGAAATATAAGAAATCATCAGACTAATAATCCTAGGCCTATTGTAACTCCAGAATCCAATTAAGGATAATTATTTTCATGAACAAAAAATTTTTTTCTCACAAAAGCATTAATATTCATCCACATTAGTTGGAATTGAATAGAAGAGTTTCTCTTCAAAGTCAATACCATTTCCATTTGTCTTGTTTTTTTAGTGAAACTTTTATTTTTTTTTATTTTTTATTTAAAATGTATTGCTTGAAAAATGATGATTTCATTTTTAACAGAATCAATAAAATTAAAAGATTGATTTTTATGCATAAATCACGAATGATTTTAACAGTTATTCATAAAAATATATATTATTTCATGATTAGTTGGAAAAAAATAATAACTGTACATTTCAAGCCATGATTATATGAATTAAAACTGCAGGCTTCAAACAAATCTTCAGATGGTTATTTTATTGTTTTATTTTTAAGCCAAATAATATTTTTTTTTAGGATTAGAAAAGGTGTTGAAAAAACATAACAATTATATTATTAAAAAAACTTTAGTTGTTTCTTCTGGTTTAGACTGTGTCGGTGAATTCATTTTTGTATAAATAGTGGTCGTGGAAACTTAAAAGAGTATTTAATTATGTTATTGTTTCCATTATTTTAGCAATAATTATTTATTTTTCTGAAATAAATTGTCTTGATTAAAAAAATAAAAGAAGAATCTTGGGAATACTTCATAATAAATCAGCTTGTGGAAGAGTTCTCATAGCCTTGATAACAGATAAATAAAAGTGTTTATTTAACATTGAGTTGATACCTAGGCATTTTATGCTGAAGAAACGGCAAACCTCGAAGAATGGAAATTCCATAAAGACATAAATAACAGATAAGAGGAAAGCATTTAACTATATTTCACCAAAGAATGAGACAGTTTTGCTCTCAGATCAAATGTCCTTGATCGAACGCAATATTCTTTTATAACAAGGAGTACAGGTCTTGGACATCTGAACTTAACAAGAGACCAAAATGTACGAAAGTTGGAAGAACTGTATATAATTTTGGCATGACTATTTAAAAGAAAGATAATTCAAAATATTGTAGATTATTTACTATCCTTAAAAATACCAAATTACATTAAAAAATGAATGATTTGTTCGCCCCAAATATATAAAAGTTATTAATAAGTAATTGTTTGTTCATTTAACGTCACTTTATGCTGCTATGGCTAATCAGACGATGCTACATTGGGAGCTCTAAATTTTGCCTATCCAGGTTTAATTAGGATAGGGATTTTTAACGAGTACCTGACATCGTACAGGCTCGGGACCCCCGTTTAACGTCCCTTCCGAAGGACGGCGTAACTAAGGATTTTTTACTCCCTTAAAAAATCCTAGGGCCACCTGCCGGGCTACGAAGCCGCGATCTTGGGCTTAGTAGTTAGTTACGCTAACCACTAGACCACAGGTGACCGTATTAGTAAGTAATTTAATATAGCAATGAGGATTAATTAATGTTCAATTACTTACAAGGTGCATCCACAGTATGCGTAATGGTTTGTGGCAGTCGATTACTGTCAGTTACTGCTACTGCAGCAGCCATTACGCTTGCACTCGTTCCAGACTTGACCGTCCCACTGTACCGAGACGTAGGCATCATGCTCTGCCTCACGTTTCGTTCAGGTCGGATCAATATTATGTACAACTACAAAAGAAAAAAAAGACTAAATATGTCAAACAACACTTACGATAACATACTTTCTTCATCCATTCAGCTATTGAATTATTTAATTTTGAACTTTTTCTTTCTTTAAACTCTATTAATTTATTAATAACTAAATATTATAACAGATCGTATAAGCCAATTATTAGAATGAACACAAAAATTAGTTCATAAATAAGTTTAATAAATAATTTACCTTCGGTGAGAAGAGGCAGCCGATAGTGACACTTGCTGAGAAACTAATTGCGACTGACATTGAAGTTATTCTGAGAGGCATGTGGTTACCAGTCACAAAATATAATGGCACAAATGCTAACCATATGACACAGGTTGTATACATTGTGAATACTGGAATAATTAAAAAAAAAAAAACAACCTTATAATTTAATTTACAGAGAACTTATAACAATTAATCTTATCAATTAGTCAATGTGACAAATTACAAACAAAGTAATGCATTGTTTAAGTAGTTTGCAACAATCAAACATTAAAAAAAATAAAAAATTCACTACTGTTATTGATTAGGTATGGATGGATCCAAGTTGTAATGAACATAATTAATAGAAATGAGTGAGATACTGCGATAATATGGAAAAAGTAATGAACAAAATATATGTAGCTAAGATATATATTTTTTCAAACAAATAATTAAAAAATATTTAAAAAAAAAAGTAACACACGAAAAAGTTCAACGATGCTACCTATCTATATTTTTGAATATCTTTATTGAATTATTCTCAATTTTATTAATTTTACTCATTATTATTTACATCAGATTATAGTTTTCCTACTGATTTTTTATGAATAACGGCCACAAATTTGATCTAAATAAAGTAGTACCCTTTTATTTGATTATTTTATTTATAATCTTTATTGATTCTTGACTAAAAATTTCTCTGAATCATCATGTACTACAGCAAACTACGTAACACTTATGATGTAAGACGATGATAGCTGTAAGACTGTCTATTGGAACTCTCATTGTTGATTGCTTTATATCATAAAAGTATATAAATATTGGTAAATGATAATAGTAAGGGTCAGCTGAATAGTGTAACCATTAAGACTACGACAAATGCTGATATATCTCACATGTTTACAAACTTCCCCCCCCCCCCCCCCCCCCCCCCCGCCGACTCCCCTTTTTATTTCTTACAATAGTAAGGGTCAGCTGAATAGTGTAATAACTAAAACTATGACAGATGCTGATATCATCTGTTTACAAACTCCCCCCCCCCTGCCTTTTACAATTAGTTCAGTACTAGGTACTAGTTATTTCTTATTTTTCTGCCACCCTCATCATAATATCTGAATAATAATCATCAATTACTACATATTTAATATTAATTAACAACTGAGGGGTGGGAATTCACTGATAAGCGACAAATTTAAATGCTGTACAAAATGCTAATTATGATTATTAAAATTTCATTTTTTCAATCAATGAAATTTTGTATAAATGGATTTTTATGGATCAACCTGTATAAAGACATGAATCTTGGTCTACAGTACAACAACATAAAAAAATACAATAAATATTTGGTGCCTAGTCAATTATTACTAGCTATTCCTCAATTTTTAAATATATATTTTTTAACAATATACAAATAAAATTACCTATATGCTTAGACTCGTTAAAAGCTTCAGGAATGTTTCTTGTCAATATTGCATATATTGTACAGACGACAATCAAAAGTATCGGATAACCAAAAGCGATCATATAAGAGGCGTCAATGTAAGATGAACACACTAAAAGATTGTCCTCTCGAGTAGGGTAATGATGGATAGCCTTCGGTGGCAAAACTATCATCCATATAATATTAATAACCACCTGAAAATAATAAAGTTGATGATTAAAGATTGAGATTACCACTCCAATATTAAGGAAACTTGGGTCAATTTTTTTGTATAAACTTTTTAAGGGCATAAGGATAGAATTGCTAAATTCAATATATATTCAAAATAGTCTAGATATTAATCTTATTGAAATATGAAATTGTTATTTTATATCCATGCATTTTACTGATTTTATAACTAAATATTAAATTTTAAGAAGGATGTTTGGAGCTGTAAGATCAATTTATCATCAGGCACAATGCAGAGCTGTATCAGATGTATCAGGAGCCTGATGTTGTACAGTACATAAGAATAATAATAATAAGGCTTAGATGGGTTGGACATGTGGCCAGGATGATGTGGCCAGAATGATGAGGCCAGGATGATGTGGCCAGGATGATGCTACTCTGAAAATACTGCTATTTGGGTACATTGATGGAAAAAGAAAACGTGGGCGACCACGACTTAGATCGGCAGACAAGGTCAAGAGGGATGTAGGAATCATTATTGGATCCAGAGCTTGGAGGACCTTGGCACAAGACAGGGGAGAGTGGAGGGGACGTCTTGATGCAGCCAAGACACACCCTGGCTGTAGAGAATTGATTGATTGATAATTAAATATTAGATATTTAAATGTTCAAAGGGTAAACAATTATTAGAATTCAGTCAGGGGGAGGGTTAATGAAGAACATAATAATAGAAACTTATTTCTATCAAGCTAAAGTTTTGGGTCATCACAGTGCTATGACAATAATAGCAGATACAGTGGAACAGTATTATAAGATAATTATAAAAATATAATTATCTAAAGTATCTAATTTGGGTGTAATAAAAAAAATATTAAGTATACTAAAATATTAATATAGAAAATAAATAATATAAATTAAGTAACAAAATTAAAAAGTTGATGAAATGCATGAAATATATAAAACCCTGATAATGGCCTAAAACATAGCCATTTTTTAAAATACCCATGAATTGATTCTTTTAAAATTCCATGAAAAAAAAAAAAGAAAATGGTTAACTTCAGCATAAACAACATTTGAATTGAATTTTACTAATTATAAAAAGCATTGATTAAGTTTTTTTTATCACCAAACATTTTGTAAATCTCCATTCCGACAGGTGTATTAATTTCTGTATTGCTCTCTGAGTCCATTAAAAAAGTGTCTGCTGCAAAGATATAAAATTTCTATATGTCAAGGCTAAACCATTTGAAAATTTTCCATTGGATGGTGTGATCATGGGAGGAAGCCGCCCATGAGGAAAAGTTTTTTTGTGACTTTTTTCTTTTTCTGAAAAACTTGTAACTCTTTGAAACCGTGCCTAAAATTGTGATTCTATTTAATCCATGATTCAGATTTTTTCCACCTGTTCCACTGCAGTCAATCCAGGACAATTTTTTTTTAATTGCTACATACAGTTCCATGAATTTTCATTTTTCAGATAGATTTATAATTAATATCTGTATTAATATTTTAGGCATCCAATTCTACCTAATTTTCATATAATTGGAGCTATAGATATCAGCAGATTTAGATACTGATTTTATTACAATATTACAGTTTAAGTTCGATCATGATATTTACATAAAAATATAAATTACCTGAACACTGACAAGCCCACCACAAATTAGAAGTTGTGATTTCGGATTAATAAAACTTGGTCTTTTAGCCGTTCTCTTTCCTGCATTAAATATCCTTGATATCCTATTTGTTTTTGTTAATAGCGCAGCGTACACAACAGTAAAGCAGATGCCAATGCCAAACCTGATTGTGAAATGTTAGTTTTTTGTTATTTTTAACATTAGTATGCAAAGCTTATTATCATGCAGTTGTTAAAGTTATAGGTTTGTTAAAACAAATATTTTGGTTCACCTCTGTATTCCGCATACAATATTTTGGGCTTACCGTTGTATTCCGCATACAACATTTGATGGCCTTAAGACCAATGCAAATGTTATTAAGTAACATAACAATATTCCAGTGAGCAAAACATAACTCAATTCTCTTCCTGCGGCCTTGACGACTGGAGTCTCATTGTGTTTTATAAAGACTCCAACAACAAACATTGTTGCCATGATCCCTAGAATAAAAATTAGTTAAACATTAATATTATTGTACTGAATAATAAAATAGATATAACCATATCGGGATAGGTAAATTAATTATAAATTAAGAGAAGTTAATTTTTTTCTTCAAAATTTATGTAAAGAGAAATCAACAAAAAACATTATTATATTTGAAAAAAGCTATGAATATGGAAAATTAATGCTATTGGTAGTGTTTTTTTATATTATTTTTTCAATCTCTCGTTTGTATTTAAAAATTGAAATGTTTAGTTATGTATCATCTGTAGTTATATATGTCAAATCTGTAGTTATATATGTATCATACTCTAGTTACCATCATCTGTAGTTATGTATCATACTCTAAATGAATAGCTAGTCATCTTTTAGATAGTAGTAGAGAAATTTATTTACCGAGAGAAGATATTGTCATTGCGCTGATAGCCAGAGCACTTTCAACCCTGAGAAAGGATTCCGGGATCTGATTGCAGTAGCTGTGGTACTTGTCGGGGATCGTACCTAGTGGGCAGACCTGGCATTGGGTCTCGTCCGTAGGGTGCCTTATCTGTAACAATAACAGTAATAATAATTTAATGTTGATAATTTCACATTTGAATCTTTATCGATCTTTATAGATTAAATATTACTGGAATTTGGTATTGACATGATATAATTGAAAATTTTGTTATAGTATTTCAACTGTTGCAAGCTGTTGAGAAGTAAGTAATCAATATAATGGAGGGAAGTGCGAACAATTTCTATCACTGTAGTTTTACCTTCCGCATCATATGATGTTGTTGGGCGATATTAAGCTGTTGGATGCCCCGTAGTTTCCCCATAGTCCTTTAGTGATTCAGCATCTGTTCCACAGGTTGTTCGAGTTGAGTTACAAGTTTTAACTGTTTATTCATTTTATTTATAATATTTTCAAAAAATACAAATTAGCGTGAGCTAGTAAGGAAAAGAGAATGTAACTATGGGAAATGTGTATACTTTAGTAATCATTTCATCTAGAAATGAATGTTTCTACAGACATATATCATCTATACTTCAAAATGTTAGTGATGAAATGATTACTGAAATCGACTCATTTCCCATAATTTCAATCTCTTTTCCACACTAAAGAAGCTCATAACTTGCATTATATGTTTGGATAATTTTAAAAGAGAAACAAATGAAAAGTTATAACTTGTGATACAACCCAAAGCGCCAACCAGCGGAATAATTACCAGTAATTCTTGTCATATGACTAGTTTGTTTCCTCAGTAATATTTCACTTAAATTACTTTATTTTAGTTTTATTGCAGGGAAATAAAAAAAAAATTAAAATTAATTTTTTAACCAATTTTATCAGATTTATATTTCCTATCTTTCCTTTAAATTTTAAAATAACTAAAGATTATTTAATATAATTAGTGCATCCTGAACAAGATACAATTTAAACTATCTTGTCACAAATTGTAGAAACTATACGACACAATTCACAAAAATGCTATAGTTGCACGAGTGGAGTAGTCTTTAGTTATCATTTTATGATTAAATTTAGAATTATATAGTGTAAGCAATACACTAAATACATACATTATAAGCCCATTGTGTATTTAAAGCTATGAAAAAGAGTACAAGACAGTTCTATATTAAACCCAAAATTATTTTGAAATAGTTGCATCAACAAGTGCTGGTACCTGAAGAAGGGGTTTTAAAATATTGATTAAAAACATAATTGAACTCTTTATAAAAAAAAATGTTGTACATACATCATACAGTATTCACTTTCCTACCTACATCAAATCAAATACTCTGTTATTAAAGTAGATATTATTCTAAGTTTCCACCAAATAGCGAAATATAAAACTAGATATTATTAAACGCAAAAATGACTAATGTTAATGCATTTTTTGTCACTTTTTATATGATAGGGAACTGGTAACAGACAAAATTATTGTGCCAAAAATAGGAGAGCTATTTAGTTTAGATAGCCACCCATACACGAGTATATTCATGATCCCAAATATAATTTTTAATAATATTTCATTTTATTATTTTATGTTTCATTTTATATATTTTTTATGATGTAAACTACAAAATTAAAATTTATTCTATTGGATTTAATTGGAGTAAGGATCGATAGGTATCGATAGTATCGATACTATTGAGTTAAAGTTCCATTCGACGTCTTCGCGGTTATTTGTCGCCATATTTGGATTCATTTAGTTCAGTGATTGCCTGCCTTGGTTCTTGTGGTTTAGTCTCTCTAGCAGCAGGTGAACTGGACTTTTGGGCAGTGGATACTGGTAAATATCATTTCGTAGAGACTTGTTTTATTGATTGGATTATTGTCTAATTCGATAGTCAAATGAAAAATCAGAAACAAGTTTATACTTGATCTAGAAAGATAATTGTGATCGAAATTTGCCGACTTCTAAAGTCGACTTAGCTGTACGATATTGGGTATAGATGGGCTAAAAGAAAATAAGTTTGTATGGAATCGTTTATAAATGAATGTAATCGGTAATTAGATAATTTGAAATATAAAATATTGAAAAGTAAAAAAGAGACCTTACATAAATGTTAAGACCGTGGAAAAATTCCAACGAAAAGCCTTAAGTCTCCAAACTAAAACAGAAATAGAAATTATCTATCCAATATATTGTACAGATAATTTCTATTACATTTTAGTTTGGAGACTTAAGGCTTTTCGTTGGAATGTTTCCACGGTCTTAACATTTAGGTATGTAAGGTCTCTTTTTTACTTTTCAATATTAATATATTTTGAGGAGTAGCCGTAGGTCCACTGGTTTCTTGATAATGATAATTTTTTTTTCTTGCATTTTTAATTTCATTTTTTCATATGGTCTTTCGTCTTAAGTTTTGTTATGTTTGCTATTGTTTATTTTTCTTTTGGTGCTTTTTGAAATTTGGTGAGTGTATATTGAATTTTTAATTTCTGAAGTATCTATCAGCTGTTTTTATCTAACCTTAACCAGCTGGGATCGAGTAACCTTCCTTATGATTCATTAGATGCATTTGAGCCTTCGAGGTGGTGGGATGTTTCTTGGGTGCATTATTCATGTTTTGTTTTACTGTTATTCTCTTTCTACCCTGAAGATGCCTGAATGGGCGAAATATTGGACAGCTAATTCTGTTTTAGTTTGGAGACTTAAGGCTTTTCGTTGGAATTTTTCCACGGTCTTAACATTGAAATATAAAGATTATTGTTTAACCAATGAATACGAATTAAGCAGACAGACCTGGTATTGAGTACAATTGAAGCAGTGCCAGCAACAGCTCTCGCCTTCGACGTACTTCTTGGCCTGCCCTTGTTCGCAGGGAAGGGAGCAGACTGATTCCGGGCCTCTCTTCTCTGTCATTTTGAACTGCACCGCTGCAAATATATTTTACATTTAATGTTTCTAATATACCACTTTCAAATATTTTTTTCTATTTCTAGTTATTTAACAATTGTCTATTTAGTGCAGGGAGTAGCTTTAATTCATAGTTAGTTCTTTATTAGTAATGTTCAGTAAAACTTAAATTAAATAGTTGATCAGTTCACAAATTAGTGTTTAAACAAGAACTTTGTAGTCGTGACTAGACGGAACGGCTTTAGAAACTGGTTCCACTCTCGGAACGGTATTAGTAAATGTCACTACTATGGGAGCAGTTACGGTATGGTTCGGACCATTACCAGATCGTTAGCGATGTTATTCCAGTTACAATAGATAACAGTTTTTATAGAGTTACAGGTACTTGTGTGTTAACGCAGCCACCGTTATTTTTGCTTGCTTGTTCGCATGCGCGAGCAGTTATATTTTGTAACAGTTATCTTTTATAACAGCTATCTTGCATAACGTTTTTAAATCTATTTATAGTGGTTTGTGTTAGAAATATAACGGCTCGCGCATGCGAACAAGTAGGCAAAAATAACGGTAGCTGCCTTAACACAAAAGTACCGAGGTACGTCACAAAATAATTCGTTTTCATTCCAATTTTAGATTTCATTCAAGCGTCTATTAATTCTAATTATGTTGTTTTACTTTTTGCGCCATGATTCTTTAGTCGCAATTTGCTAATGATAATTAGGTATCAGTTCTGCAGGTTGTCGCTTCGAGTTGAGCCACAAGTTTTAACTTTCCAACCGTCCAAAGGGGGAGAGTAGTTAACAAATAGATCGACGATTAACGAATGATGAAACAGAATATGAAAATTTTCCGAATTTCCAATCAATTTTCCTCTTGTACCTGATGAATAGACGTATTTAAATTGTCCAAAACTTTTTCCAATTTCGATTCACTTTTCCTCTGCTAAGCGGTGAATGGGTTTTATCACTTCAAACGGATATCCGGCTTTTTGTGTGACAACAGGAAAAATATGTAAAAATATTCCGACTTTTCATTCACTTTTCCTCTTACATCTCTTCAACGAGTAAATGAATTTTCGCAGTTCAAAAGATTTTCCAATTAGCATGGAATGTATAGAGAGGTATAACATTGGTTATTGATTGTAAAACTTTTAATTGTATGAAATTTTTTAATGCTGGCAAATAAACTTAACAGAATTATTAAATTAAAACAAAAATCAATCTGGTCATTTAATTTAGTTAATTATACTTGCTTCAAAAGTATTTGGAACTTGTTATTTTAAATAATATAATTTTCGGTATCAGTTCCGCAGATTGTCGCATTGAGTTTAGTAACAACATGGCTTAACTTTCGAATTGTTTCTTTTTTAATATTCTTAAAAAATACAAATGATCGTGAGCTTTAGTATGGAAAAAAAGTTTAATAATGGGAAATTAAGGTTTCAGCAAGGAAGAGACGTTTCAACAAACATAGTATGAGGATATGATATATTACAACATCTACATTTCGAAATGTTTGTTGAAATGTTAATTTTGCGATGTAATGTTAATTTCCCATTATTAATCTCTTTTTTCCATACTAAAGCTCACGATCATTTGTATTTTTTAAGAATATTAAAAAAGAAACAATTCGAAAGTTAAGCCATGTTGTTACTAAACTCAATGCGACAATCTGCGGAACTGATACCGAAAATTATATTATTTAAAATAACAAGTTCCAAATACTTTTGAAGCAAGTATAATTAACTAAATTAAATGACCAGATTGATTTTTGTTTTAATTTAATAATTCTGTTAAGTTTATTTGCCAGCATTAAAAAATTTCATACAATTAAAAGTTTTACAATCAATAACCAATGTTATACCTCTCTATACATTCCATGCTAATTGGAAAATCTTTTGAACTGCGAAAATTCATTTACTCGTTGAAGAGATGTAAGAGGAAAAGTGAATGAAAAGTCGGAATATTTTTACATATTTTTCCTGTTGTCACACAAAAAGCCGGATATCCGTTTGAAGTGATAAAACCCATTCACCGCTTAGCAGAGGAAAAGTGAATCGAAATTGGAAAAAGTTTTGGACAATTTAAATACGTCTATTCATCAGGTACAAGAGGAAAATTGATTGGAAATTCGGAAAATTTTCATATTCTGTTTCATCATTCGTTAATCGTCGATCTATTTGTTAACTACTCTCCCCCTTTATTATTCTACGTTGGTTGCATCGTTTATTGAAGTAATGAGCTATTCAGTTCTCAGAGTATGGGGGGGGGGGATTCCTTTACGTGATATTCATGCAGAAAGAATTTCAAGAAATCTGGAAAAGTGGATATTTGTTTACTTTTCTTAAACAAAAACAAATAACCTTGCCAATACGACCAATGGAGGTTCAGTACGTAGTGGAGACTGTACTGTTTCTAGGACAACGGATGTGCAAGGAGGGATTTTCCCCTTTATTTTAGGGTACCCACTTTAGAGAGGCTGAGGGATCTAGATTCCATAGAGTCATCTCCGCCCGTTACCAGATTAAATAAAAGTCTGCCAGAGAGCCAGATTTGAACCGTGGACCTTGGGCACGGGAATCCAGCGCTCTACCACTGAGCCACTCCGCTCCATTACCATAGCAACCCAGCGCTCTACCTCTGAGCCACTCCGCTCCATTACCATGGCAACCCAGCGCTCTACCTCTGAGCCACTCCGCTCCATTACCATGGCAACCCAGCGCTCTACCTCTGAGCCACTCCGCTCCATTTTTTTTACTTTGCCATTTTAATGTGAAATGAAAATGTTTCAATTTTATTCAGGAAGGTTTTATAATTTGCCAGATTCTCTCCCTTTTTTATTTTTTATTTTTCATCAATGATTTTCCTTAAGCAAGTGGTATTCTTGAAATTTGTGTATTTTACATGTTCGATGACTTTTTCATTAATTTTAATGGTTTACATTTTTCGTCAAGACGACCAGCAATCGCATCTTCTTCGTAACAGTTATTTTACAATAAAAAAGTAAAGTAAAAATTCTCCTAGAGACCAGGTACTTAAACAATAAATGTAAAATAAGCCGTTATGATTTATGACAGGTATATTAATTAATTAGTTAGACGATTACCGGACATGTTGAGCTTGAGCTCGCCCTCGATGTACTGGCCGACCTGGACCCACTGATACTCTCCTTTCCGCACCTGCTTGAAGTGGACGATGTTGTACCTCGCCGGGCCGTCCCCGTTCGGGTCGAACTTGAACTTGTCCCCGGACAGGCCTGGAAGGAAGGAGTTATATAATAAAATAAATATAATAAAATAATAATAATAATTACTATAATAATCAAAGAAAGGTGGTGGTGTACTGTAGTCTGTAGGTCCCGAGTTGGAGCCAGATACTGTATTTATTCTCTTAACAGCCTGTAACCGAACCTGCGGGACCTGCGCACCTGCATTTTGTTCAAATTTGCCCCTTTATACAATTTCCATGTCATTTACTTTTAAAATAAATGTTGTTAAGAAATGTTTTGTAATGAGGAAAATGTTTGCATTTGTGATCTACTGATATAAAATTGATAATTTTAGGGTTTCCGCTGGGTATTGCTTCGAGTTACATATGTCACAAGTTTTTAACTTTTCATTCGTTTTCTTTTTAAGTATCGAAAATAAGAATAATTTAATGATTACTAACTGCATATCGTTCCTTCAAAAGAATGACAGAACTCAAAATTTGCCTTTTTAGAGTTGTCTTCAGTCTATTTTTTTTTTAGTTAAGATAAAAGAATTTCTACACCATCATTACAATAGTAATAATTTTCTTTACCAATAACCAATTTTTTTATTTTTTATCTCACATGGAACTTTGAAATACCTCCATTGAAACATTAGATTTTTTTTTAGCTAAGAGATTATTCTTTCGAAGGAGCGATATAGTAGCTCTTACTGACTGTCTATAGACAGGCTAAAACCTCTAATTCACATATTGTTTAGGTTATATCATCGTCTATACTTTAGGTTATATCATCGTCTATACTTTAGGTTATATCATCGTCTATTCTTTAGGTTATATCATCGTCTATACTATAGGTTATATCATCGTCTATACTTTAGGTTATATCATCGTCTATACTTTAGGTTATATCATCGTCTATACTTTAGGTTATATCATCGTCTATACTTTAGGTTATATCATCGTCTATACTTTAGGTTATATCATCGTCTATACTTTAGGTTATATCATCGTCTATACTTCAAAAAAGTTTCATTTCTTGATGAAGTGATATATTCACATTTCCCATAATTACACTAATTTTTTTTCATACTAAAGGTGACGATTAATTTTATTTCCGAGAATATTAAAAAGGAAACCAATGAATAGTTAAAACTTATACTCGAAGCGACAACCCGCGGAACTGATACCTTCTTCCTGAGGCTGATAATCTCCTACTTGAATCAAATACATTATCTCTAATTTCGACGGATAATTCATTAATTCAATCTTGTGATGAATTCTATCGATGGAATTAGCGCCGAGTTTAAATACTTGAAAGTAATAACAGAAATTCTATAGTTATAAAAATGATTTATTTCTTCATTGACTTATGAAGAATAACTTGACTTGAAGACGGTTCTCATAACGAACGAAACGGAGGTCCCGAGCCTGTACGATGTCAGGTACTCGTTAAAATCCCTATCCTAATTAAACCTGGATAGGCAAAATTTAGAGCTCCCAAGTTAGTTGAGTTGCCCAGAATTTATCTCTCTTCTGTCCAACTTAGTCTAGTATTCCTTCTGTATCTAAGATGGTCAGTATTTCATATAGCGCTGTTTGTTTCTTTTGTTGGATTAACATATATAGACTGTAATTTTATTAACAAAAATGAACAAAATAAATAATAATCGTATAAAAATAAAGAAATCTTGAAATATTGTATGATTCAATATATACAGAGGGGGGGGGGTAAACTTTCCAATATGATCAGTAATGTGAGGCCAAGAGATAGTGATCATCGCTGCCAACCAAAATATTGAAAAACCGTGACTTTAATTGCAATCAAGTCCGACAATTATATTGAAACATTTCCGCGAATTGTAGAATCAATTTCAGGGCTCGTGTCTGTGATGGCCAGTTAATTGCCTTTATTTTAGGTGGAAATAAATTACTGGTAAAGTGTATAAGCTGGTTTGTCAATAACATCGACATGATACTCGTTTTTCATAAGCATTAAATAAATTATATGAATTTGTCTAGACTATGAAATATATTCATCCTCATTTTAAACGTTTATTTAAAGAAATTTTATTACATTCATTTTAATTTTTAGTCTATTAGTTACAGAAATGTGAGTCGATCAACCAGGCAGTTACTGTTACTGTACCAACATAACCTGATATGTAATATCGATAATGATAAACATCGAGTTCCTTATTCCTGTATTTGTAGTTTAAAATTTAATTTCCTCAAGGTAGTATCCTTGGTCCAATCCTATATACAGTTTATATAGCTGACATCCCAACTCATCCTAATACTATCCTTACCACTTATGCTGATGATACATGTGTATTATCAGTCAACACCGATCCAGTTATTGCATCCCAAAGCCTCCAATCCCATATCACTGATCTTGAAGAATGGTGTCAAAACTGGAGAATTAAAATAAATTCTCAAAAATCGCATCAAATCACTTTTACCTTACGTCGTAAACCAATGACTTCCTGCCCTACAGTATCCTTTAATAATATCCCTCTGGTGCCTGTAGAACAGATCCGATACTTAGGGTTGCACCTTGACAAACGATTAACCTGGAATCCTCATACAAGACTGAAAAGACAAGAAACCGCAGCACGACGTTTCAGGCTACTTCAACACTTACTAGACAAACGCTCTAAGCTCTCAATTAACTACAAAAGACTCATCTACATGACCATCATACCACCTATTTGGACTTACGGAGTAGAGCTTTGGGGCTCCACTAAGCCATCGAATTCCTCTCGTATCCAATCCTTACAGTCCAAAATCCTTCGTAAAATCCTCAACTTATTTTGTTAAGAATAAACTCATCCATAACGACCTTAATGTCCCTTTTGTTGCTGATTTGGCCCGAACCCGGTATCTATCCTTTCATAACAAACTTCATTACCACTCAAACCCTCTAGTTTCAAACCTAGCTTCCTCTTCAATTCCCGATAATCCTCCGAGGCGTCTGAAAAGAAGATGGCCACGTGACCTCCTTACTTGAACTTTGATTTGAGTACTACCAGTGGGTAGTTTCTCTACTTGTCATTATCATGTCATTATATATCACTTAGCCTATTTACTTGTTGTATTATTGTAATACAGTTGTAGATATCAATAAATAAATTTAAAAAAAATTTATTTATTTATTACCGGTATAGGTTGCATTGTTATATTCGATAGAGTCATATTTAAGTTTTATGAACGCTCTATTACTCACTGTATCCAATCGCTTTCCTGCTACTGCGATAATTCATTACATAAGTATATCTGTTAATATATATTTTTGTTCTTTAGTATTGAAATATTTATGAAGGTTAAAGTTTTTTTTAAATTTCAATATTTCATTATGAATAATATTTCGGTTCAAATTTAAAACCCTAAGCATTATTTCCCTTTGTTTTATGTATGCCGGGCACTCAAGTATTTTAAGCTCAAGGGTCAAGTTACGACTACACTTTTAGCTCATGGCGTTTTTAAAAAAGTAATTCTGTTTCATTTCTAAAATTTCATTGGCTTAAATAATAGTATCAACGTTTCGTAATAAAATCGTATTCATTGGGATTACTTAAAATTATGGGTGAGCTCAACGATAAGTCCAGCGATAGGGCCCGTAAACACATCATCCTGTTTCTATTCGCATTGATGGAAACAATCTGCTCACATCATTATTCACTAATAAAATCGCCGATGACCTATCGATTCCATCAACTGTTGCATTAGAAGGTCTAATGGATATAACCTCGTAACAACCTCAATGTTAGGTTATAAAACCGAGAACTGGATAAATAAATTATTCATATATTTTTAATTTTTAATTATTTTTTTTTATAGAATGTAATTTTGGAAACATTGGAAATAAATATCTGTACCTCAGAGGTAAACTATCGTAACTAATGTAAAGGAGATGGTTGGGGGGTGCAGTCAATAAGAACACCGAATAAGTGAAATACTTATATTATGTGCCGACGTTTCGACCTACAGTGTAGGTCATCTTCAGGGCGAATGATGGGAAGCGTGACCGTTACAGATCGCGGCTAGAGTGTACTGTCATCGATCTGTAACGGTCACGCTTCCCATCATTCGCCCTGAAGATGACCTACACTGTAGGTCGAAACGTCGGCACATAATATAAGTATTTCACTTATTCGGTGTTCTTATTGACTGCACCCCCCAACCATCTCCTTTACATAAGATCATCCAGTCAACCATTTTCAACTCATATCGTAACTAATATTTTTCCAACTTTACAGGAGAGCAGTTTTAATGTTAAATTTTCCTTTTTATTGTTGTTCACGGCTTTCAATGATAATTAGAGGTCATAAAGATCAAGATCAATGATGACCTCTAATTATCATTGAAAGCCGTGAGCAACAATAAAAAGGAAAATTTAACATTAAAACTGCTCTCCTGTAAAGTTTGAAAAATGCAAGTTACGATAGTTTACCTCTGAGGTACACATATTGCAAAATTTTATATCAAAACAAACCACTCTGATTGAAACTAAACTGCAGTAATTACAAAACGAATTTATATGCAAATTGGTACTGACATTATTATTATTTTTTAAAAAAATGTATTTATTGAAATTTACAACTGTATACTCAATATATCAAGTAAATATAATGAAAAATAAATCATGTCCAGAGACTAAGGCAAGTAGAGAAACTACCCAGTACTCAAATAAAAAGTTCAACTTAGAAGGTCACGAGGCCATCTTCTTTTCAGACGCCTCGGAGGATTGTCAGGAATTGAAGAGGTTGTCAGGTTTGAAAATAGTGGGTTTGAGTGGAAATGAAGTTAGTTATGAAAAGATTGATATAGGATTCGGGCCAAATCAGCAACAAATGGGGCATTATTGTCATTACGGATTACTTTGTTAATATCAAAGTAAGGGGCATTGAGAATTTTACGAAGGATTTTGGATTGTAAGGATTGGATACGAGAGGAATTCGATAGTTTAGTAAACCCCCAAAGCTCTACTCCCTAAGTCCAGATGGGTCTAATGATTGCCATGGATATGAGTCTTTTGTAATTTATTGGGAGCTTAGAGCGTTTGTCTAGTAAATGTTGAAGTAGCCGACATTATTTTAACCGGATTGTTTTAAAATTTGTTATTAAGAATCATAAGTTAACCGAACAACGTTTAAATTTTGGCAACAAACTATGTTTTTGCTATTTTGAACCACAAACACATTTTCTTCTTAAAATGTATTTAAAAGTAGACAAAGTACTAAATAGATTTATATAAAAAGAAACAATATATGTTATATAAAAGAATTACTTCACTTGTAACTCCAAACTACTTTTCCCGTTTCATGGCAAGCAACTTAAGAAATTCTATTATCGAGACTTTTTCTTATGGACCGTACGTTTTAATTTTGTAGTGCAATAAGTAATAAATTATAATTTAAACATTCAATAACACTGGATCAGTTGTAGCAGGCATTAATTTAAATTTCGTACGTCACTTTGTGAGCCATCTATTTATAAGTGTATAAAGGAGTCGTGTTGTCTACTTCCATTTAATTTTATTTTTATAATTATTCAAAAGGAATCAACATTCAAGATAATTTAAGTCCAATGTAAACTTTATATCTTAAATAGAGTACCAAAATGATTTGTTTGTTAAATAAAGAATGATGATTTTTATCTTTTATTAATTTACGAGTTACTCGTATAATCAACTTGTATTTTATTCAAGATGAATAATGTTCATTTTTATTTATTCAGTTGCTATAGATTTAAAATTTATTTTTTCGAAAACCCTTAAAATACCCTTTGACTGAAATATTTAATTTGATAAAAAATGGAACTTTTTTTTAAATCTTCACCCCAGCTGAAGATTTACAAGGCTATGAAGAAGGGAAATCATCTCTTTATTTAATTTGGTCGACTTTATTTCTTTATTTATAAGAGAGAACTTGCCTTACCTTCATCATAATTATAATTAGAGGCTATTGTCATCTCTCATCATTCAGTTTAGTTTTTTATACTTTCATTCTGCAGTTTAATTAAAGCAATGTGTATTTTTACAAGAAAGAGCTCAGAGAACAAAGAGAAGTGCTATTAAAATAATTATTACTATTCAGATTTGATTATTATTAATTGTTATTTTTATATTTTATAGTATAGGCTAGAATAATTCATAGTCCATTGTTCACTTAATTCAAGAATCCCCATTAAATAATAAATTTTGATACTCCATTATCTAACTGTTAATAAAGTTATCTGTTGCAAAATTTTCTATAAATTCTTCATCATAGCTGGTCTTGTTATTAAAATTATATTTATTTTTCGAAAACAATTAATCTTTATTTCGGAAGAAAAATGGGATATTTTAACGAAAAACTTCAAAGTCGGATTGATTGAGGGTAAAAAAACCTATAGAAAAAAGTGTTTACTTGGAAATACGAGGATCACTTAAAATGATCAGAAAAGTAAATGTAATTCTCCGATAAATGTTTTAAAAAAACATGCACCAATACAATCCATTTAGGGTCTGTGGTACAGTACTTGATAGAGACTGTACGGTTTTCATGCTACAGGAAGGTGATATGCCCTAGACCAACCGCATGGTTTCCCCCCTTTTAAGAAAGCATGTCCCGATACAACCCATTAGGGTCTATGGTACAGTACTTGATAGAGACTACGGTTTTCATGCTACACGGAGGTGATTTGCCCTAGACCAACCGCATGGTTTCCCCCCTTTTAAGAAAGTATGTCCCGATACAACCCATTAGGGTCTATGGTACAGTACTTGATAGAGACTGTACGGTTTTCATGCTACAGGAAGGTGATATGCCCTAGACCAACCGCATGGTTTCCCCCCTTTTAAGAAAGCATGTCCCGATACAACCCATTAGGGTCTATGGTACAGTACTTGATAGAGACTGTACGGTTTTCATGCTACAGGTAGGTGATTTGCCCTTGACCAACCGCATGGTTTCCCCCCTTTTAAGAAAGCAAGTACCAATACAACCCATTAGGATCTACGGTACAGTACTTGATAGAGACTGTACGGTTTTCATGCTACAGGGAGGTGATTTGCCCTAGACCAACCGCATGGTTTCCTCCCTTTTAAGAAAGCATGTACCCACTTAATACAGTTTGAGTGAGCCCCAGAAGGGTTTCCAGATCTCACTACCCTTGTTAATAATTACGATAATTATGTTAATAATATTACTATAATAATGTTAATAATATTACTGTAATAATGTGAATAATATTACTGCCATAATGTTAATAATATTACTGTAATAATCTAATACGATTATAACAACATTGGTTTATTAATTTGCTGCCATTTATATTTTATGGTAATAAAATTAGTAATTTATTGATGACAAAAATGAGTACGCATTATTTCTGCATAGAGTATTGTACTGCAGATTTTTATTATTGTATTACATTTTCTCTACATATAAAATTCTATGATTTAAAATTGATTAAATTTTAATTTTAAATGTTGTGATAGGTAACAAATCATTATTAACAGAATTGAATAAACACCGATTCTCGAAAAAATATGTTTTATCTAGAATGCAGTGTTTTGGAGTTATAAATAATTTTTTTTTTTTAAATCCAATATTTATCCTAGTGTACTGAACCCTGGGGCCAATGATATTTAGACCGACAAAGGTCACCTGTGGTCTAGTGGTTAGCGTAACAAACTACTAAACCCAAGATCGCGGTTTCGTATCCCGGCAGGTGACCCTAGGATTTTAAGGGAGTAAAAAATCCTTAGTTACGCCGTCCTTCGGAAGGGACGTTAAACGGGGGTCCCGAGCCTGTACGATGTCAGGTACTCGTTAAAAATCCCTATCCTAATTAAATCTGGATAGGCAAAATTTAGAGCTCCCACTGTAGCATCCTCCGATTAGCCATAGCAGCATAAAGTGACGTTAAATGAACAAACAAATTATTTAAACCGACTTTACAATATTAGGTGCTCATTCAGTATAAATTTCAATATAATATTTTTCATAAATGTTTTCGCTTAGAAACATCATTATGGCTGTTATAAACTAATAAATAAAATAATAAAATCTAAACAGTTCTCGAGTTTTCTTAATCTCTGTAACAGTATTTAATTTGCTGACAAATAAACAATAAAACCGAACTCCTTCAAATATTTAATCTAGGAACGAATGATGATGAATGATGATGATTGACATATCAACAGGTCTGTTTTCTAGTAAAATTTGGGAATGTTAATTAAATTAATTCAACTTTAAGTTTTCTAGATAAATGAAACGTCTAATTTCGTGATTTGAATTGCAATTTCCAGGCATAAACAAATGGCTTTCAACTGCCTCATCGGAAATTTGCATTGACATGAAGTTTATCTGAAATTTAAAATGATTAATAGCAATTTGTAGTTTCAGTGAATGGAGGAATTACTCACTACCTGAAATGGCTCTCACTACTATGTTAGTTGAACGTTCCATTAATATCTTGTCGAATTAATTAATATTTTTAATTTATTTATTGAAATTTACGACTGTATAACAATAACACTATAAGTAAACAGAATGAAAGATATATAATGCATAAGATAAAGCCACTGATAGGACTCGAATTAGAAATTCAATTTTAAAAGTCACTATGCCATATATTTTTTAAGAAGCCTCGGAATATTATCAGGAATTGGAGAGGTTTGTTAGGCTTGAAACTAGTCGGTTTGAGTGAGAATAAAGTTTGACATGAAAGGACTGGTATCGCGTTCGGGCCAAATTCGGAACCAATGGGACATTAAAGTCATTATGGATGACTTTGTTCGTAACTAAGTAAGGGCCATTGAGGATTTTACGAAGGATTTTGGATTGTAAGAATTGGATACGAGAGGATTTGGATAGCTTAGGGGTGCCCCAAAGCTCTACTCCGTAAGTCCAAATAGGTCTTGTAATAGTCATGTATATGGGGTTTTATATAGAAGGTGTTGATGCAGCCTAAGGGTGCACCTACATTGGATCCGATGCGATACGATCAGAATTCGGAAGCAAACCAAATGACTGAAATATATCGAGAGTGCCTACATTGGATCCGCTCCGATCGGTCCGTTTTTATCAGACTAATCCGACCGATTTAGTCACTCGTGGAATCAAAATAGTTTATTTATACGGAAGCGTCTACATTGGATCCGATGCGATACTGTACGATCAGATGTGATTTTCACATTTCAAAATCATTAGTTTTCAATCCGATAAGCCAGCCGTTACCATGTGTGGCAACCTAACCTTTACTGTCTAAAACGTTTATTAAAAAATTTACATTGTAATTTGATAATTAAATATTATATAAATATCCGTCATAAATCAAAATTAAATATTCTCAATTCTCATTAAAATATTTTATTACTAATCTTCATGAAGCATTAAATATAGTAGCGAAGGTTATTTTTCCGTTGAATAAAATTATATCTATCAAAAATGTACAACAAAATTAACTTTTGTTAAAATTATCATCGTAATGTTTAATTTATTTATTAAACAGTTGGCAACTCTGGGAGGTAAGGGCTTTTCTGATTTTTTATACTCGTTTGGAAAGATGAACAACAAAATATCGAAAGTAATAAATATTATCATAATCGAGAAAATAAAATCATTATATAAAACAGGAATATATAATAAAAACAATAAATTCTATTTTTTTATTGAAAAACAACTAAATTATTTGTTTATAGTCAAACAGCAAGACAAAAATATTCTAATATAGTAATATTACCTCATTGTTATAACATTTGGTTCTTTAAATTTATAAAATTAAGATTATTTATTAATTATTTTTAATATATTTATATTTCACTATAATATATATAAAATATAAGAAATAAAAGAATAAAATTAATACTATTTTATTCGGAAGGCAGTGACTAGTTTCACTATCGGATTGAAAAGAATAGAATCACGTCGGATCTGATCCAGTGTAGGCACTCACTGCGTATTTCAGTTATTTGTTTTTTCAGCCCCCCATCCTATGTGATAGAAAAGGATCGCGTCGCATCGCATCGGATCCAATGTAGGTGCAGCCTAATACAGCGAGATGTTTCAGTCTAAAGTGAGAATTCCAAGTTTGTTAAATATAAAAAAAAATATATTATTTATTTTAATCACAGATATGTAATTCTTTGCTAACATTTAAAATTATTATTGAAGTCAAATTGATGACGATATGCCACAGATATTATTAGCTCTTCTTAATTAAATGAAATATTCTTACACTTTTTATTTTCGTGGTGCAGTCAACATTTTATGAATAGTACTAAAGTGACGTGAGAGCATTAAAAGAAACTTCTTCTTAGCGTGAAATTAATTCCCCATTAATTAACTAACATTATGCATTAACTTAGAAACCCGCGCGATTCTATTTAGCATTTTCATGTTTTCTCTAATGAAAGAATACTTTTGAGTTGAATAGCTTTTAAAACTTTTATGAGATGCTTCAAATCTTCAGTCATGTCCTCACTCACCTTACCTTCTTCATTCTTTTTTTTTTTTTTTTTGCCTTCTGTTTTCCATTCAATTAAATGCATTCTTTAGATTTAGCGCAACTTCCCTGTCGCTGGCTGGCTTAGGTCAGTTGTTAATAATATATTACGAGCGCTCAAAAAAATAATTAAAAAAATAGGCCTATTGTAAGAGAAACTACCCATTTTAGGAGAAACTACCCATCCTTAGCACTCCAATAAAGTTCTATATTAGAAGGTCTCGAGGCCATCTTCTTTTCAGACGCCTCGGAGGGTTATCAGGAATAGTATGGGAAGGAAGTCGAGAGACTAGCGGATTCAAGTGTGTATGGAGCTTGTCATGGAAGGATAGGTATCTAGTTTGGGCCAAATCAGTAACATATGGGATATTAAGATCATGATGGATGAGTTTGTTTGTGACGTAATAAGGAGCATTGAGGATTTTACGAAGGATTTTGGATTGTAAGGATTGGAAACGAGATGAATTGGGTGGTTTAGTAGAGCCCCAACGCTCAACTCCGTATGTCCAAATAGGTCTGATAACTGTTATGCAAATGAGTCTTTTGTAATTAATTGGGAGCTTAGAACGTTTGTCCAGTAAATGTTGAATTAGGCGAAAACGTCGAGCAGTCTCTTGTTTTTTCAGTCTTGTATGAGGACCGAATTATTTAAATTTCAAATTTATAAATGTAAATGGAAGGTTCAATAATGCCTGACTAGGCGAAACGTCTACTGGTAAGTGGGTGTATTACTAGATTTGAAACATAAGGCTTTGCATTGTGGTTTTCCCAATTACATTATAATAAATAATAGTGTTTCTTTTTGAGTTTTTGGCTCTATTTTATTAAGTTATTATTATTCGTAGGAATTGCACAACTATTAAACTACCTTTTAGTTAAATATAATTATTTTTATATTAATGAAATTCTAACCTTTAAACTAAAGTTTATTGAAACTTATACAATTTGTTCATGCATAGGCCGCTAGGTGTCACCAGTCTCGCGCAACACGTCAAGAGCATGTCGAGCATCTCGGTGACGCGAACCCATAAGTTAATTAATTAAATATGAGCTGCGAGAAGAGGTTAGCCAACAGCGATTAGTTAATTTGACATGGTATATTATTATATTGAATAGCTATGTTTTTGCTATATAATTATTGTTCACGCCATTTGGCGTTCTTTTTGTAAATAAATTAATTCCATACAAGATAAATAGGTAAAATTTTAAAATAGCACATTACACCTGATCTAGCGGTTGTTAGGGGCAACCAACGTTTCACTATTTCACATGTGGCACTTGTTTTTAATTGAGTCTTGAGCGAGCAGTGACACAGATCAGTCACACGTTCTTTTGTTTACCCCCAGCTATCCAGCTCAATTTTAGCGAATCTAGTTCTTGACCAGTTCTCTACTTTCCGTGATTCCGTTCTATTCATGTTCTTATAAGTAATGCCCGTTTCACCTGCAAATAAGTGTGAATTTCCCTGGAGGATTTCTAAATCGTAGGAATCCACCTGGAAGGACGGTACCAGCTTCTTTTGGTCTTTGAGCGCGCTCAAGGAGCCAAGGTTATATCGACGAAGCTGCCCGGCCTGCTTCTTGGGTAAGTAACTTTTATTTCTATGTTTTGGATTTCTTCATATTATTTCTCTATTGTTGCAAACGCTTTTTAAATTACAACATACAGTCCACACCCAGAGCGAGATTTGATTCAACGAAACCTGCACATCCTTTTAAGAAATTTATAACCGACTTGTCTCAACAATTATTATTAGTAATTCCATTTCGGTCACTGATATTAATTCACAAAATGAAAGAAGAGACTCTCGCTTAGAGGCAACATTGACTCCAGCCGCGGAACTCGATGTACTAAGCCCAAGTTGGCCCTAGGAGGAGGAGGTACAGGTAGGAGTAGCCCCTTATTGGCTAGCCTCGTTAGCCCGCCCTATCACCTCCCTTAATTAGTCGACTCCGCTATCAATCGTCAGCTGTTGCGCCTTCTCTCGCTCTCGGTGTTCCCGTCTCCATGCGGGCTCCGTTAATTTACCTTATAGCGATCCAATTAACGATTCATAATCGTTCTTCTTTATACAATTAACCGTATGATTAACGCCCCAAGGATGGATATGGTGGGCTGGTTACAAACATTATTTATAAATATTACGTTTCAACAGTAGATATTTATATAATTTTTTATAATTATTGGTCAATTTTTTTGAGTTTTAAATATTTTTATTTCTTTATATCTTTTCTCTTTAAAAATAAAAATAGATATATAATTTTTTATAATTATTGGTCAATTTTGTTGAGTTTTAAATATTTTTATTTCTTTATATCTTTTCTCTTTAAAAATAAAAATAGATATTTATATGTTTGTTGATATTTATATGCTAGTACTTAATAACTACATACATAAATTAACTATAATTAATTTAACCATTATGTTTCTTGAAATTAGGATAACCATTTTTTTATTTCTGTGGGAGCCCCCTAATAACGTTCATCTCTTTTGCTACAACCGTAGTTGTCCAGACTCGGTTAACACTGGGGCTCACTCAATCACATATTATTAAAAAACTACTCCACCCAGCATGAAGCTAACACTCTTACGCCGTTCTAATAAAAAAAAACAAGAAACAATTATACAAACAAATTCTAAACCTCTACAATCCTTGGAGGGTCTTCCGTTCAGTACGAGGTAGATAAACTGTCCTGTTTCTTGGACAACGGTTGAACAGGGAGGTGATTTGTCCCAAATGACGCTCCATTGCCAGATCCCTCCTATATTTTGGTTACTCGCTTTATAGAGGCTGGATGAGCCTCAGAGGAACATCTCCGCCCGCCAACAGAATAAATAAAATCTGCCAGGAGAGAGATTTGATGCCAGCGCTCTACCACCCAGCCGTGCGGCTTCCTTTTCATCATTCTTATGGTAAAACATATTTCTGAAGAGTTTATTCATCAACTTTCAGAGGTGAAGTGTAGCCCTAAAAGTATCTAAGTCACTCAATGAAATGATGACTTCATTTTTTAAAATGTCGGTTTTTAACAGTTTCTTAGCTTGATAACATTAAAAACTTCAAACAAACTGAATTTATAATATAAGAAATGGTAGATTGTTTGTTTGTTTGGATTTGTAAGGCGTAAAACCATCCGGTCATCAACGCCTGTGATAATTTGTTTATAGAGTCTTATATCTATGTGTATTCTAATATATGATTATTCCAATAATAAGATTTTCAGTTTTAATTTAATTTCTCCATTATTCATCTACGTTCTTTTAAATGTTTAATAATTGTGAATTATGATCTATCTATTTTATGAATTAAACATTTGGAATTTCTAAGAGGGGAAAAATAAATAAATAAAAGACAAACAGATAGATACAAAATAAATAAATAAAAAATTTATGTTTGTCTTAATATGTCCACTTCCTTTAAGAATTTCAATACTAATCTTATTTTATCTTGATTATCACCAAGCGTATTCGAGATATTATTTGTAAGACCTAGTTTGTTTAACCTAGAGGTGTAAAAAGAACATTCTTGAAAAATATGATGGACTGTAAGGATGCTGTTGCAATGCTGACGTTTCGGAGGTGGCTTTTTTAGGATAATATGGACGTGAGTAAGGTTTGTGTGCCCTATTCTTAGCCTGGTTAAGGCAACTTCCTCCCTGCGATTGGAGCGATTTGAGGTGATCCACGGTTTCACCGATTTTTTAATTATTTTTAATTTGCTCTGTGGGCTCTCATTCCACATGGCTTGCCAGTTTTCGTTTATTTTCTTTTTTTGGGGAAGCCCTATTTCTGGAGGTGTTAAAATGGCCACGCCTCGTCCTGGGAGCGATAGCGTTTGTTTCGCTGCTTTGTCCGCGAGTTCGTTTCCTTTAATCCCTACGTGACTAGGCACCCAAATAAAAATGACATTTTTTTCCATATTATTTAACACGTGCAGGTAGGAGTGTATTTTGAGGCTAATTGGATGTTTGGGGTACATATTATTTAATCCCTTTATAGAACACTGGTATGGTAGCTATGGAATAGGTTTATAATTTAAAAAGTAGTGGCTTTGCTTTCCCGTAATAATTGTAAAAACATGTAAGCGTTCTTAATGCGTTTTTAATGTGCATGTAGATTGCAAATATTCTAACAGAGGGCAGGCAGGTTAGGGAAGAGACTTAATGTTAAAGCAGAGTTAGATATTAGCTTGATAGCACTAGCATACATAAAATAGCAGATTATACCTGCAACAATAAAGAAGCTGTTCAGCTTGAATCCGTAGATACATATAAATTTGATTATAGCCTTGTCAATATCAGGGTTGTTTCTCTTTGATAATGAACACTTTAACATTATCTAATTGATTTACAGTTACCTAATATATTCAAAGAGTCTGGATTGTATTCCAAGACGCCTCCTGCCTTAGTTGTTCTTGCCAACAGAGGAAGGTGGAACATTCAGGAAAACAGGATTTCAGTTTTTTAAGTAGACATGCCAACTTCTAAACTTAGTTTAGTACTTGCGTGTATTTAGGAAGCTCTGACTTGCATCTAATTTTAACAAGGAAAACGAATCGGGGAAACGTTCCTTCAGTTCTTCTTAGAAACATTTGTTAAATTAATTTTCTTCTTGCAATGATTAGCAGAAACCTAATTTTAATTATTAACTTATCAAACTTAGCATCGCTATCAGTTAAGTAGGCCCTACCTCGCTAGATGTAGAGATGGCTTTAACTATTCTTTCAAGCGTATTGAGCCGCTAAGGTCCAAGAAAACTGGATACTGTTCTTCTACCAGCTTTGATGTCCTGCTTATATTTCTTCTTCCGTTCTTCGACAGGACCCCTTGTAGTTGTTCACCATTCGGCGAAATTCATTCCTGTTCATGATTTTTCTTCTTTAATCATATCTTTAAGACGGTCACCTGTGGTCTAGTGGTTAGCGTAACAAACTACTAAACCCAAGATCGCGGGTTCGTAGCCCGGCAGGTGGCCCTAGGATTTTTTTAAGGGAGTAAAAAATCCTTAGTTACGCCGTCCTTCGGAAGGGACTTTAAACGGGGGTCCCGAGCCTGTACGATGTCAGGTACTCGTTAAAAATCCCTATCCTAATTAAACCTGGATAGGCAAAATTTAGAGCTCCCACTGTAGCATCGTCCGATTAGCCATAGCAGCAAAAAGTGACGTTAAATGAACAAACAAAAAATCATATCTTTAAGATCTTATTCATTCCTGGAACCATCTCAATTTATTTGCCTTAGATAATTCCAAAATTTCCTTATTGTGTGATCATCGAACAATCTAAAGATTTGTCTACAAAACAATAACTTTAAAACTAACAACTGATAATTAATAGTCAAGATAAGATGAATGATAAACTTCACGGGTGTTAAAAGTAAAGAGTTCGACAAATGTATTTCACTTATTTTATATTTAAATATAATCTAAAGTGAGTATCAGACTTTTCTTTTTGTTTATCCTTCTCGAAAATAGAATGACATTTGACTTGAACCAATTAACAGTATTCACAGAAATAATATATTTAAAATTAAATCCCTTTGACTTGGGCCCTTCAAATCAAATAATTAAAGTCGAAAACGTAAAAAGAAATTTCTAGCTAAACGAGTCGAAATTTATTCTCGCGTAAAGTTGACATCGGTCGACCTGCCGAGTCAAACGGCTTTCAATCGTCATGGTTTTTTTCTTTGAGGTTAGCTCAAATCAATAAGTGCGTGGGTAGCATTTCCACTAACTTTTAAATCACTGTAACTAAAATTGTTTATACAATAATTTAATTTCTGGAACTAAATTAGTGTTTATCAATTTTGAGATAAAATTGTTTAAAATATTTATATTTAAGTTAAATTGTATTTATCATTGAAATGTACCGGAAATATTCCATAAAGTGGAGACGTTATTGCGTTATCAATTGGAAATTGTCAAATCTACAGAATATATAAAATATATAGATAAAGTCTCTTGTGATGGCTGACGCCGAGCTGCCGTTATCGATGGTTCTAGACCGATTTTTCTCTGTCCTTCAACTGGAGTGTATATAGGTGGGAAGGTATATAGGTGAGTGTATATAGGTGAATATAGGCGAGTGTGGTGAGTGTATATAGGTGAGTGTGATGAGTGTTGTGAGTGTATATAGGTGAGTGTATATAGGTGGGAAGGTATATAGGTGAGTGTATATAGGTGGGAAGGTATATAGGTGAGTGTATATAGGTGTATATAGGTGAGTGTATATAGGTGTATATAGGTGGGAAGGTATATAGGTGAGTGTATATAGGTGAGTGTGGTGAGTGTATATAGGTGTATATAGGTGAGTGTGATGAGTGTTGTGAGTGTATATAAATGTATATTGGTGAGTGTATATAGGTGGGAAGGTATATAGGTGAGTGTATATAGGTGTATATAGGTGAGTGTATATAGGTGGGAAGGTATATAGGTGAGTGTATATAGGTGGGAAGGTATATAGGTGAGTGTGGTGAGTGTATATAGGTGAGTGTATCTAGGTGGGAAGGACACAGGGACACAGGAATGACTGATCTTGGAAACTATGGTTTGTAGCAACCTGAGGTTAGGTGAAAACCTACAGCACGTCGGTGTGGAAACATGGGGACATCTTGCTGACAATGTGGCTTCTGGGAACAGCCAAATACCTAAATGGTCTATTTCGCTAACCGAAGAGAATACATATGTTTAAATACTTACATATTATATTTAGAGGTTTTATTAATCTATATTAATGAAATATACCAAGTTAAATCATAGCTTAATTAGTTTATACTTGTTTTTAGTGGATTTTATATAATTTATGAATGAAAATATATCTAGTTAAATTAAATTTCATCAAAGGAAAAATGTAGGTTGAGAGTGTACATATTTGGAATTGTTTAAACTCGTTATTTTTTTCTCTCTCATAGCCACAATACAAAATTTACGGATATGGAAGTCTGCATTTTTAGATTTGCACTTGACTCGCTGTATCGGTGGGAGATATTTGGGCGGACACAAGCTATGTAACTGTATCGGTGGGAGATATTTGGGCGGACACAAGCTATATAACTGTATCGGTGGGAGATATTTGGGCGGACACAAGCTATATAACTGTATCGGTGGGAGATATTTGGGAGGACACAAGCTATATAACTGTATCGGTGGGAGATATTTGGGCGGACACAAGCTATATAACTGTATCGGTGGGAGATATTTGGGCGGACACAAGCTATATAACTGTATCGGTGGGAGATATTTGGGCGGACACAAGCTATATAACTGTATCGGTGGGAGATATTTGGGCGGACACAAGCTATATAACTGTATCGGTGGGAGATATTTGGGCGGACACAAGCTATATAACTGTATCAGTGGGTGATATTTGGGCGGACACAAGCTATATAACTGTATCGGTGGGAGATATTTGGGCGGACACAAGCTATATAACTGTATCGGTGGGAGATATTTGGGCGGACACAAGCTATATAACTGTATCGGTGGGAGATATTTGGGCGGACACAAGCTATATAACTGTATCGGTGGGAGATAAAACATTCAAAATTAAGTGTTCTTAAATATTTCAAATGACGCCTCAATTGTTTGTTTGTTTATTCATTTAACGCCACTTTATGCTGCTATGGCTAATCGGACGATGCTACAGTGGGAGCTCGAAATTTTGCCTATCCAGGTTTAATTAGGATAGGGATTTTTAACGAGTACCTGACATCGTACAGGCTCGGGACCCCCGTTTAACGTCCCTTCCGAAGGACGGCGTAACTAAGGATTTTTTACTCCCTTAAAAAAATCCTAGGGCCACCTGCCGGGCTACGAACCCGCGATCTTGGGTTTAGTAGTTTGTTACGCTAATCACTAGACCACAGGTGACCTTAACGCCTCAATTGTATAAACGTTGATCTATTATTTAATTACTGCTTTAGAGGTTTTATTATATATATATATATATATTTTTTTTTTTTCTTTGGAACACTGCAATAATATCTTAAAATAACGATAAGATGAATTGAATTAAGACAATAACACTATGAATTGTTTCATTATATTCATCTTCGTGGTCTCCAGCTTTCCTACCATCCTAAATTTATTCGCTCTCTCTTCCTCAATCTGTTCCCTAAATAGCAGATCCTAACCCTTAACTTGTATTATATCCCTTCGTACATAATTGCTTCTTTTATTAGATCCTTTATTATCCGTTCCACTTCCTTCTCGAGTTTCTTACCCATCTTCATTCGTAATAGCTCATCCTTTGCTTCCAATTTAATTCAGAAACCAATTATTTTTCCACCCCCTTAATCAAAAACCATCCATATACATTGAAAACATTGAAAAAAAGTGTATAATTGAAATATTTATATTAATTGTGTTTGATGGTACTTCTGCAACTTCTCTGATGACTCCTCCAAGTCATTGTTTTAAAATATAATTCCATGTTGTGACCTTCTTTCGATGCAATATCTCTCTGTCATGGAAGAATGAAATCGCTTCCAACTCAGTTTTTGGAAGATACTTTTGTATCGTCTTACTAATATTATAAATGTGAATGTTTGTATGTTTGTCTCTCTTTCACGCAAAAACTACTGAACGGATTTGGATGAAACTTTACAGTAATATAGGTTATACATCAGAATAACACAAAGGCAAGCGTGGATTTAGAGGGGGGCACGTCCCCCCCCACCCGCCTGGTTTTTAGGTTTTGTGGAGAATCCTTTATAGTACATAATTAAAGGCAAATCAGATGATCATAGTTGTTGAAATAACAGAAAGAACATGAGTAAAACTATTGTTTTGATATCCTACTAATCTTACTAACATTATAAATGTGAATGTTTGTATGTTTGTCTCTCTTTCACGCAAAAACTACTGAACGGATTTGGATGAAAATTAATGAGTAAAATAGGTTATACATCATAGGCTACAACAAGGGCAGATTTAGGTGGGGCAATGGGGCATGTGCTCCCCCCCCCCTTATTGTATTTAATTAAAGGCAAATCAGGAACTTAGCATCTTGAAATTTGTAGATAAGTTCTTTGTATAGTTTAAGAAAGAAATTTGGATAATTCCACCCCAAGGGTTTCCCTTTAATATAATAGGGGTTTAAAGGTTGTATAGAATCCGTCAGTTTTTAAGTTAAACATCTGAAATTTTGGATGTACGAGTAACGTATGTTTTATAATTAATAATTAAATTATTTATTTTAAATGATCTTTAAACTTTATTTGGCAGACCAAATTCCACGCGAGCGAAGCCGCGGGCATAAGCTAGTCTTTTATATATGATGAACAAGAAAGGCGGGAAACAGAAAGCACTTAAAAAACGCCCCTTATCAATTATGGCACATTTATTAGAGGAAATTACGGTTTATTAGTGTTTACTTAAGTTGGCACAATATTTAAATTCTTCCATTTTATAAATTAAATGCTTGTTATAAATAATGTTATGGGCCAAACAAATAATAATTCAAACTTACATTTATTTTATTCTTTGGAGTCTAAATGCCCCAAATTAAAAATTACTATTCATTCAATTTTATTTCTAAATAATAATAGGAATTAATGAATGTCTATCGGAGCTTTATTTTTGTTATTTAGATATTTATATATTAATTTATTATAATGCAGTTCATTTTACCTAATATTTATAGCCTTTTATTTTTAAGTTGAATACATTTTATGGAATTAGCTAAACAATAACTCAAGGTACAATTGTACAATATCTTAATGCTCCCGGACTAGATGGAAGTAAAATTACCATTGATTTCATTTTTTCCTATAACAAAACAAGTAATAATTAATGAATAGGAATGTGACATGTTGATTGATTGGATATAATAGTTATGAATATATAATAACTGTAGAAGGAACGGGCTTGAAAAGATAGGACACAGGAATGGAAGAAGCTGCAATAGGATCGAGAACAGGTGTATCCGCAGACAAGGTTGCCCGCAGGTAGGCACACAGGTGTCCCCTTCATACTGTATAGCAATATCGTAGGGAGGTCTCCAAGTGGAACAATATAACTTGAAGGGGTATAAAAAGGATTCGTATAAACTAAGTTAGTAGTAATCCAAATCCGCCTTGGGGTTGTTCCGAAAGTAGACAATAGGCGGCGCCACGACTGATTAAGGACTAATCTAAGGCGGCCTTAATAAAGCCAGCTCTCACTTTTAGGCTCGCATTATTTCCTTGATTGGGACTCTCGCCTCATCTGCTCTCTCGGCAAGGTCCTTCTGCCGTTATTAACATCTGTAATGGGGTGAGGCCTTGCATTATTGTCTTCTGGAGATTGCGTTCTCGTCTCTCCTTCAAATTTCTGTATCTCTTTTTGAATCTTAAATTATTCAAGATAGAGGAAATGTTCATTATACCACTCGGAATATTCTCTTATTAGAGGCATCACAAGTTTCATACATTTAGGTTTTGTTATAAAAAGTGAGCTTAAAACAAAACTGACAAATATTTTTTCAAAATGTTCGTTTACAGTCTGCATATGATTTATTTATCGCTGAGGTATAGAAACTTTTTTTTTGACAACTCCGACTAACAATTTATAATTTTGCAATAGCAACATGTGATTTATAATTTTTGTGGCTGAACCTCTTTAAATTTATTTATAATACGAATAGTAATTAGAAGTATTTGGCGATATATTGGGCTAAAAACGTAGATGACATGCTCAAAATATATCAATGTCGCATATCATCAAGGGAATACTTTTTTATCATATTAAATCCAACTAGTAAATACTTTTTTAAAAATATGATTCTGCAAGTTTAACTTTTGACCTAAGGTTCTCCTTTGATGCAGCGATAATTCTTCGGTCTGGATGATCATATGGGACCATTCGGTTTCGTTCTCCTCTACCCATTAATATAATAATCAATGAAGGTTCTTCCTACCATAATAAATGACAGTGCTGTTTCCAAGCCAATGGTTGTGCAAGAAGGGAGATGATGATCTCAGAAGCAAATTATCCTGGGTTATCGCTAAATGGATTTCCTAATACATGTATGATTTTGTAGACTTAATAATAATAATATAAAACAATCAGACTCAAACCCGACATCAAGAGGTTAGATTACTTAGTAAGCATTGAGTTTGAATTACACTGTATAACAAAAACATATTTTTGTAATGTTTCCTTCACTTCATGAGTCAAATCTTACTAATTTTGGGTTGAAAAAAACGAAAATGACAATGAAAAAATTTTATTAGGTCTAGTTTCTGTGATACACCATGGTTCAAAATATATAACGTTAACAAATTGAGGCAAATCAGTAAATTTTAAACCATAAGTTTATCAACATTATAAATTATCGTCCGATTAGCCCTAGCAGCATAAAGTGACGTTAAATGAACAAATAAACAAACATTATAAATTAATTTGGAGTTGAAAATTAATGGCAGAATACTTGGCAGGTTGGATATTATTACCTGATGGTAATAATATCCACATGATTGTGGATTTCATTTTTCTTTTGGCCTGTCTTTTGTAGGTGAGTTCTGGAGCATCCCTACACACGCACCAACAGTAATCTGCAAGCATTGATTCATTCCTTCGAACGCTGTCTATACTGTGATACCCTGACATCATGCTGGAGAAGATTCCACTGCTGTAGTCTTGAGCCTAGAAGTTCTGCCTTATCCTTTGACAAATCAAGGTCTCGAATGAGATCACTCAATATCGCTTGACTCAGTCTGTGCGGTTTATCATTTGTTTCCTTAAAATCAGGGTCGTGAGATGTGCTAGGCTGGCTGAGTTCTTCTGCACTATCTTCATTTTCCACTTCAAGTTCATAACTGTGGGGTGGGATAGGTATTGGTAAACCATCTGAATGTAGAATTGGTCGAGTAGCCGAAGGATATTTGGGTATTGAACTGTTCTTTTTTTCTTTGTTGACAATCCCGACTTTATTGGTGGAGTCAAGCAGAAATAGCAGTCATTTATATGGTTTGTAGGCTCCCGCCAAACCATGGGCACAGCAAAAGGCATAGATCGTTTTTTATTTTTCAGCCATTCTCTTAAAGTAACTGAACAAGAGTTACAACATATATGTGGAGCCCACGACTTATCTTGGTCACCTACCGTAACTCCAAAATAATGCTTATAAGCAGTCTTAACAGCAAGAGTAAGATTGCGTTTCTGTGACGAAAATGTTACTTCACCACAAATGTAACAAAAGTTATTCACTGAATTCACACAACTTCGTGGCATTTTGGTTTAGTACACTTAAATATCACTCCAAAACATTAAATTCGAATAAGAAAGCAACAGAAACCACATCAAGCACTATCTGAAGAACTGAAATCACGTATATAACCTCAAAATAGCTGTACAACTGTTGGTTTTGTCAGTTAACAGGCGTACCAACATCCAAAAACTAAATTTCTCGACAAAGTGAAAGCTGAGCATTAAAAAATGACATGTTACTGTACCTTGAAAACAAGAGCTAATTGGTCATTTTCGAGGTGATTTTTGAACTCAGGGGGTGAAAATACATAATAACTGGGTATTTTTAAGCCCGAAACAAATTCATTGTTGTTCAGTGTTATAGGTAGAGAGATTATTTATTTTAGCTGGGCTCAATAAATGAAAGTTGTTAAGATATAGGAATCGAACATCCAAGAGCTACATTTATGAAGACGAAGAGAGTATTTTGAAGCGGAGACTTCAAAATATGATTACTAAGATGCTATGTGTTCGTCGCTTTTGTACGAGGAAGAATGCTGGGCCCGAAAGAATACAGAGATACAAGGCTACATGCGCTCGAACTCGTGGCTGCGAAACCCAAGGGATTGCTCTCTGTGCTCTACAAAACATGTTGTTAGATGTCCCGTATCCAAAATTCGAATAGCCTTGAAGATTGCTGACCTTTCGAACAAATTTGAATTTTTTTTTATTGTTGAAACCTTTACAATATTAGTTGAGTTTTTAAATTGTTGAACATTATTCCGATATTTCTTTATTGACGCTTTAATTCGCGGACGAATTTCATTCCTATCTCCTTTATAAAAGGATCATTTGCAAATGTCCCTAATTGAACTTATTGCATAATAGAAACATTTTAACCTCAGGCTTTCACAGTTTTTCCTTCTCGACTTTTTTTTTTTTGTTGTAAATTTTCTTCTGAAATTGCACCGAGTTTAGTAGGGGCTCAGAGTTATTCTAATTAATAGGAAATTAATTTTAAAAAAAGAGATAATTTACTTACTTAGGGCAATTTTAGTAATGATTTGTATTTAATACATAAAAATTGTAAATGAGTAATTGCTTGTGTCGGGAGCGTGTTGGAGGTTACAAACAGTAATCAGGAGCTAAGAGGTTTGTGTCGAAGGGATCATTCACTTCTAATATTTAATTTATTTTCTATATTTCTTCCAAATACATTCGTAAATTAATATTTATTTTTTATTTCATCATTATACTGTTCATATTTATTTATATTTGAGTGGCAAATCCTTTGGTAACCTATCCCGAGCTGTTGTGTTTCTGGCTACGTGCAGTTTTGTTTGTGGAGTATTATTTTCTGTATTTTTCTGTGATACGATAATTGTGATTTTGACCTGAACTTTGAATACGGCTATTACCATTCCCTGACAGATACAGTATTAAATCTTTAAGTTGAATAATATTGTTTAACATAATGCATTTGGAAAAATTCCAATGCAAAGCCTTATGTTTCAAAATCCTCCAGTAAAACACACACTTACCGGTCGACGTTCGCCTATTCAGGCATTATCAAGACAAAAAACAAAACATAAAAACCTGCAAACTACATCCCACAATCAACAGTCCGAACAGGCCCCAAACCTGAGACAGCACCCCACCACCAACATACAACTGAAAGGAAGGTAATACGCAACCAGCTGGGAAGGTTACAGAATCAGCTGATCTATTAGTTTTTGGCTCTATTTTATTAATATTATTTAACCTTATATCTACAGCCCCACTACAATAAGCGGTTAAGTAGGATTTTGTCCAGAGAGAGTTAACTGCTTTCAGATAACCGGAATCGTATCATTCTCGTAGTTTTTGTCTTGAAATGGAGTTGTAATATAAACAATAACTCCTTTTTCAAGCCAATGCCTTACTTAGCCCCTTATTCACTATAATAATAACTCGATTCCGCTTACTTAATTACGAGAAACTCGATTTGGATAAAATTAGACTTAATCACTTATTGTAGTGGGTCTTTAGGTACATGAGGCAGAAAATGATCCGGGTGGAAGCCAGACAAAATTCTCTTTAGTAAGAAGAACTTTGTTTCAAAAAGGCGTTTCACTAAATATTTAAGGATTTAAGGTTCCATTATTTACAAGAACCACGCTTCTAAATGTTATTTGTAGTATTTTCTCTGAATAAATATGCCGTTGGTGTATTAATATAGATTGGAAGTCAGCTAAAACGGATGGCAACGCTTTTTGTAAATACTTGAACACGATTTCGGGAGTCGGTCACGGAATATATCTGCAGGTGCTAAATCTTTTGGCGTTTTCTAGGACATGTGTGCCGAAGTTTAAATGGAATATTTTTTTTTTTATGAGGTGAAAATAGTTGACTGGATGATCTAATGTAAAGGAGATAGTTGGGGGGTGCAGTCAATTAGAACACAGAATAAGTAAAGAACTTATATTATGTGCCGACGTTTCGACCTACAGTGTAGGTCATCTTCAGGGCGATTTTGGAGAGCGAGGCCGTTAGATTTAACGGCTGGCACGTACTTGAAATCTTAGAGTACGTGCCAGCCGTTAAATCTAACGGCCTCGCTCTCCAAAATCGCCCTGAAGATGACCTACACTGTAGGTCGAAACGTCGGCACATAATATAAGTTCATTACTTATTCTGTGTTCTAATTGACTGCACCCCCCAACTATCTCCTTTACACACACGGAATATTTTTTTCCTCAGTTATAATTGTTTTTATTTTATTTTTTTACACTCGATATGAGCTATGATTTCTACCACTTTATAATTTAATCCCTTTGGTTAAACATTTTCATAAAAGCTTTAAATTATTCTAAATTGGTGGAGATGTTGATGTTTCTATTCCGCTTTAATATTAAATATTAATTGGGTAAATTGTGTTTCCGAAGCCAGCTATAGGCTTATAAAATTTAATCTGCTTAGCGTTTTCCGCCTTCATCGACCCCTTTTCAATAATTAAATATTTATGACCCTTTTACGATTCCAATAAACGTTTAATTGCGATCACAAAAAGATACTTAATCGGTTATTACGTTTCGGTTTTATTATCACAAACACGCGCGCTGGTTGATCTTTAGTAATTAGACTACTGCGAATTCTTTAACAATGCTTTATTAGTCCTAATATTAATAATAAAAAAACATGAAGCCTGTTCAATCACACGGCGTTCTTAATCCCTTTGATTAAGGGCATGTGGAATTTGATTTTATTTCTTTAGATGATACTTTTTTCGCTTATGAAGTAATAAAACAGGATCGAATTGCAATTTGTTCCGTCTATTCCTTTGTGGAAGTCGTATTAGTGCTAAGTTTGTCATTCTATGTAATTCATCAAACTAGCCCCGCCTAATAAGTAGTAGAACTTCGTCAGCATACGCTCTAATTTTTGCTGAGTTTGGTCTGTATCGAAAACAGCGTTCATCAAAACGTGCCACAGGATTGGAGACAAGCTTGGTCCTTGAGGTTATCTGTTATTTTATCCACGCAACAGTAGTTAGTTTGTACTGTTATTTGTCGGCTATCAAAAGAGCTCTGTTTGTTAAAATTTGTTAAAAAATTGTGAATTCCTAAATGCTTTTTTAAAACAAATTACGAAATGAGCAGCCTATTGAGCTAGCATACTGTCCTCTTTACAATCCTTAGTAGCTCGCCACCCGAAGCCTTACCTTCGAAGGACACAGCCCTGAGATACTTGAGGAGCTCGCTGCCCTTGGTCGGGGACATGGCCTCGCACAAGCCCTTGGCCCCAGGACAGAGGTCGCGGTGCATGTCTTGCAGGGCGACCGCCAGGGCCATCACAGCGTCCGACACGAACTGCAGCTGCTTCTCGAAGGCCATCCCTTCCCTGCTCAGTGTCTCCTTCGTCGTGCAGCTCCGCGTGTACTTCTTGTTGTACGGCGTCCTCGAGCTGTTCGGGTACCTGCACTGGAAGTGGTCTTCCCAGAACTCTGAAACATCAAGCCATCAATTTTCAGCTTATACAAATACTAAAACTTAAATGTCAGCTTAAAAAATAATATATAAACGATGAAAACTACAAAACTAAATACAAAAACGTTAATGAATGGAGTTTAGGAAATAGGCTGGAAGGAAATTCGGATAAGACTAAGTATATAGGGTCAGTAGCATAAAAGGAGAGATTTTGGGTATATTGTTTTTGTAGGGAATGAAACCTTACTATCAGAATTTACAAAACTATCATCTTTCCAACCCTTCTTACGCTAACGTGAACGCTATCGCTGAAGGTTGGACAATGTCTTAAGATATTGGAAAATAAGGTGACGCGTAGAATATTCGGTCCAAAAAAGGTTAAGACCACTGCAGAATTTAGAAGATTATACAACGCAGAATTGCGGAGCATGTATCCGTTTAGTATTATTGAAGTGGTAGCTTCACGAAGATTAAGATGGACTTGTAAATTTGCAGGGCTTAGTAACTAGCGAATCCCAAAAAATTTAATAAGCGCTGTGCCGACTGGTAAACCTCCGATGGGTAGACCGAAGCGTAGGCGGGAGGATTGCGTTAAGAGTAACTGGCGGATTTGGGTTTAGGTTTGGGTAGTGGTCTGTGGTCTGTGGTCTGTGATATCCTGGTCCACTGTTGGTCCAGGATATCATTCTTCGAGTACAGGCATCGAGCCTTCGGGTTCGCAAAGCCGTATTATTACTAAATCTTTCTATTTAATGTAATGTAGAATAAGTGGAATAATATAAAATAGCCAGGGTGCGGGCATAAATTGCATAGATTGCAGCGAATTGGCTAATTAGTGTTGCATTCAGGGGAATCTATCCCCTTTCGTTGCAATCAATTAACCTAACATGGAACCCATTGAGAATACCCGAATAAATTCCAATAAATGTTTAATAATATGTGCTCCAGAAATCCTCTTCCTTGACGCCATTTCTATTGCCAAATTATTCAGGATCTAATTTTGCGACCTGCCAAATCCTAATCATCCTCTGTGTGCATTTTCTATTTGTATACCTTTTTTGAAAGAGCCAATCATTATTTTTGTAACTACTCATTCGATTTTGTTCAGTGATTTAACATCAATTTCTGCTGCTATGGCTAATCGGACGATGCTACGACGGAAGCCCTAAATTTTGCATTTCCAGGTTTAATTAGAATATAAATTTTTGACAAGTAGTTAACACCGCACAGGCTCGGGACCTCCATTTTACGTACCTTCCCAAGGACTAACTAAGGATTTTTAACTAAGGGCTTTAAAAAATTCTAAAGACATCTGCCAGGCTACGTACTCGCGATCTTGGGCTTAGCGAAAAAGTAATTTGTTCGAATAGAAATTTTAGTTACTTTTGCAGGAAAGTGTTTGAGCATGGAAATTTAAGCCCTCCATTCTCATCACTGGATAGTATCGATACAAATTTTGTATCTTTCTATTTATCCGTGTATAAATCCATATACATTTACTTGTCAATGAAGATACTACTAACTTTAAAGTTGAGTGTTGTAAATAAAATCGTTTCAATAGAAGGAAGACTAAATCGGTGCAGCTTAAGTGCGCTGAAACTTTTTGAATAAATCGTGAGGGACTTAGCAGACTCACAGTTCATGTATTTTCAACCTTCTTGGAAATTAGGATGATGAATATTCATGTAATATTACGATTAGAAACCAAAAATTTTCTTCTGTAACAAAAGTGTTTTTTCGTTTACTGTCTGGCGGGTTTTACTTTCAGTTAAACATGCAACCTATTTTTAAAGGACTCATTGTAATATTTCGAATACGAATTTTAATTGAAAATTAAATTCACGTCCTATTTGTCCAAATAATTATGTATCGGATATGCTGGATATATCACTCTAGCTTAAAAATCTAAAAGTCGTATGAAATTTAAATTTTATATTCAGATAAACTATAAAGGTGTTGGAACATTTCCCCCCTAGATCCATGAATAATGGCCAGACGCCATAGGAGGACCTTCATAACTTTTCAAAACCAAACCTCAGGACAGCTTTATCATTCTGGAAAAGCCACATCGCGGTTCTCGATAGAACTGCATCGGGTCGGACAACGATTACTACACCCGGGTCTAGGATGTAGTGGTGGCACACTGGGATGACGGGTCTTTCGTAAAAGACAATGGAGGGAGAACCAAACATTTTCAGAATATCAAGACGGTCACTTATCCTAATACTTACCACACTGGAAGTTGCTTAAGAGTGATAAATTTAAAAGTGTAAATACATAAATTCCACTAAAATTTTATGACGAACTATATAGTGCCTTTGTACTAATTTACTAGAGTAACAGAACTATGCATTCATAATTTTCTAGGCTATATAGATTGAAGCCGGCTAAGAGGATGATCACTACCGCTCTTCAACAATCTGGCAACATATTGCTTAGTAGCTCTATTAAGTAATGCGTCTTCAATTTATAAGTACAGTTAATGTATTCACATTTCCAACCAAATAGAAAAATACCCATCAATTTTTTTAGAAATTAAAAAAAAAACACCTTTTTAAGAGGTTTTATATATATATAAAACCTCTTAAAAAGGTGTTTTTTTTTTTTTAATTTCTAAAAATAATTGATGGGTATTTTTCTATTTGGTTGGAAATGGGAATACATTAATATATATATATATATATATTGATACATGACGCAGCTATCGTCTTATGAAGAAGAATATAATCATTCCTTAATAAACCTGGACACAAAAAACCGGAGGATATTTACTAGAGAACTTTGAAGAGTTTAAGTAAAATGCCGCTAGGGGTCGGCAGTCTCACCTATCCCTTCCATAGATAAAACATCCACTTCAGTTCAACCCTTTCAGTGAGCAACATAGGAGACTTCAGTTCAAATCTCCCAACAAGTAACATTACTCTTCATTTCAATCCTTCGATCAAGCACTCCATCTCAAGCTATGGAAGAAGATTGACCATCGCGGGGGGGAAGGATCACCTCGTCTATCAACGCAAGTACTATATATCATTATTCTGCAGAATACGTCGATAGTTACATTTTGTTTAGAGCTCATAAAATTTAAATTAAATAAATTCAAAGCGCTATATGTATATACATTTAATCTGTTAATTGGTTATGTTTTAATCATAAAGACATTTGATAGTAAGAAATCAATAATTATATTCAATATTTGATAAATGTAAATTTTCAAGATCAATTTCTTTGATTTGTTCATTATACTGTTTTCTATTGAAATTCATTAATTCATTATATTATTTATATTGAGATTAATCTGTTTATTATATTAATTTTCTATTGAGATGGATTTGTCCATTATATTGTTTTAAATTGAAATCAATTTGTTTATATTATTGCTTTTAATTGTGGTTAATAATAAATCTATGTTAGTGAAATGTATTTTGCCTTATATATTGATTGCCTGATGTTTATCCATATTTATATTCAAATGATGACAGGTTTATTAATGGTTAATAAAAGTAATTAATCAATTCAAGGTAAGATTTTTAATTTAGCTTATGTAATTTATTCCAGTTCTTATCAGTGAATATAGGTAATTAAAATCTGCCCATTTAAACCCGTAAAAACCTTAGATAAGCGGAAATAATGAGTATGAATTATCAAAATAAAATTCAATTTCTTTTTATTTTAATATTAGATGTTATAATTTTTTTTATATTTTTAAATATTTTATTTGAAAAGAAACCGGGACTCGAACCCATTTATTACAAATTATATCATCTAACAATAAAATAAAAATAAATAAATTATAATAATATATAATGACGTAAGTCAACAAGATCCAAAAATAAAAGTAATGTTTAATTAGCATTCTCCCCGTGTATACATCGCAAATTGCGAGAACACGGAGATATAGGATCAGTGGAAAGAAGGGATATGACTGACCGAGGTACGAACCAGGATGGCTCAGTTAGTAGAGCACCATGACGGAAACATGGGAGACCCGGTTTCGAATCTCGGCCCTGGTCATATCTTTTCTTTTCAAATAAAATATTTAAAAAATATTGTTATTCAAGGTTTTTTAAAATAATTTATTTCGTATAAACAGTATTTGCATAGAGACGGTATTGCAGAGGGAGAGAGTGAATACAGTTCTCAAGTAGGGACTGATTAAGATAGTTCGTAGCCTGTTGACTCCGATAGGCTCACTCCTCTAGTTCTCAACTCCGCTTTCGCTTTAGACCATTTATCTGTGTTCCGGCCGATTTGTTTGGAAATATAATTCCGATTGTATAAGTCTCAATCATTTTACTCCTGTTAGTTATTTTCCAAGTAGTCTTATTATCCTAATATGTATATATATATATATTAGGATAATAAGACTAACTCCAGTTACGCTAATGTTAATGTGTATATATATATATATATATATATATATATATATATATATACATTAACATTAGCGTAACTAGAGTTGGCTCATGGGGGAGGGGGGTTAACCCCCACCAGTCAACCACTCCAAGATATTACTCCCTTCAAAAATTGTAAATATTACGTAGTGGTTTTGGTGGTAAATAGTACAGTATTACGTTTTGGTTTGTCATTTTAGTGTACCTTTTATTCATTAAAATAACTGTGTTTGGACGACAGAACATTGAACAGACTAGAAGCGCTAGCCGGGGCTCGCCCTATGAGTGAGAACGGCACCTGCTCACCTACACCCCCCCCACTCCTTTCACCCCCTCATCCCGCCTCATCCCTTCGCCTTTATGTTATTAATCTTTTTATCCAGGAACAAACGATATCTATGGCATATTAAATTTATTTAGCTACAATATAAACTAATATTTGTCTACTGTATAAGTGTAACAATTCATCGTTTAATAAACAATACACTCTTCAAAAAAATTAAAGAGTCAAGTTGTTACATTATGTTTTTGTAAATAATGTATTTTCATATTTTTGGTTGTTTTCTAGTTCTCTTTTAATTTCTGTTGTGATCATATAAGTTCATACGACAGTTTTAAATTGAGACTTTAAATATTTAGATAACTTAGTTTATAACTATTTATTAGGTATTTTTTCTTAAAAATATTATATCACAATTTTCATTGAACTTCATTTTCGTTTGATACAATTAATTATTGGCCCTTACATAAAACTAGCTTATTTGAAAAAATCTAATTTTTTGAACGCTGTCATTATTTTTTTCGGCCAAGAAACTCCTTTTTTTAAAAATTCTAATATGATTTTTTTCAAATCGCAATTCTTTGTTTTTTGTGTCTGTTTGCCCTTTTTTTGAAGGCTCTTAAGCTTCTTTCTTTTTTCTCTCAGCGAATTCTTGGTTGAGCACAGTTTCTTCTGAGTAACATTAAAACTTGAAGTCATTTGTTCAAGTTGGGAAGATGTTTGATAGACTTTATTGGTCAATTCACTCAACTTGTCCGCAAATTTTAGCAGCATTTTTGTTTTTCTGGACTTCCAGTTCTCTCTTCTTATTGCTTGAACCCACTTTTTTCTTTCAATTTCTTCTGACGGTAAGCTAACCCGAAAGAATAAAATACTGAGGTCAAATTAAAAAGAAAAAAAAGACTAATTTTTTCCTAAGAAATATTCCGAAAACTTTTTTTTTTGTACTTATACTTAAGTGTTTGCTTTGCAATTTTATTGAACCACCACAAAGATGTGGGTCGATTATTTAAATTCAACTCGTATTGTTTTTCTTTAGCATAATAACTAATAAGTAATTGTTAATGAGATCTTTTAATGTTCTTTAAATTCTAAAAGAATATTATTTGAGAAAAAATTGTTTTATGTAATGAAAGGAATAATAAAGTTAGGAGTGAAATGTTATTGGAGGTATTGCTTGTTTATCGGGCTTTTTTGTACAGCATCCAAAGGCGACACAAGGCATATTGTAATTAAACTTATACGACAATAGTAACTCGACAATAAATTACTAAGGAAGTAAAAAATATCGAACATGAATCAATAATAGAAACAAACAAGCGAACCAACAATAAGACGGCCTGATCGTGGCTAGAACTAACGTCCGAACTCAGAATGAAGGGGGTCAAAGGAGAGGGGGAACAGGCCTCAGAGCTGGTGCCATCCCACAGCTAGCCTTTGTCGCTTCTAGTCTATTCAATGTTCTGTGGTTTGCACTTTCTTTGTTATGTTTTTGACATTATTGACCCTTACTTCTGTAATCCCACAATAATAACTTTGAAAAAGTAAAATCCTTCAAATTTTTATTTCTTTTAAATTGTTACTTACAATTTTTTTTTAAATTTCTTCTAAGCAATGGGGGGGTTACATCCCCAATAACCCCTCTCCCCTCGTCACGCCTATGTAACAAATATATTTCGACCTTACTCATTATAAGAAACAAACTGAAAACTTTTTTCAAGTTACTTTCAACTTGTTCAACTTCCCTAACAATACCAATTGTCACAAATAATGAAGCATTTATCATTCGATATCAATTTGAGAAGGAACTTTCTTGACTTTTTCCTCCCCTAAAACAAACTCTTCGCCCCCCCCCACTTCTTTGGATTTCCCTATTGCTCATTATATATAATCAGTTGCCAACTGAAACGCCTCGAGGTAATGATGGCAAAAAGCCCTCTCTAATGGTTTGCTTCAGCTCATCATTTTGGCTTACGGTGTCAGTTTTATTTCATCAGTGTTACAGTAGTTTACAGTATTGTCTCCGTTCGCTAGTTTGTTGTTTGATAAGTTTTATTCGCGACTAGCTTTTGCCCGCAGCTTCGCTCGCATAGAATTTGGACTACCGCATACAGTTCCTTGAAAGTGCTTTTTAACAATAATTTAAAATAATAAATAATTTAATTTGTTTCAATATAGGTTACTCGTACAAAATTTCAGATGTCTAACTTCAAAACTGACGGATTCCATACAACCTTTGAATCCTTATTATAATAAGGGTGGAATTATCCAAACTTCTTTCTTAAATCATACAAAGGACCTATCTGCAAATTTCAAGATGCTAAATTCCTGATTTGCCTTTAATTATGTACTATAATGGATTCTCCACAGTACCTCTAAAACTGTCGGGGGGGGGGGGGGGTGGGGAGGGGGACGTGCCCCCGTGCGCCCCCCTAAATCCGCGCTTGCTATAGCCCATGTGTTATTCTGATGTATAACCTATATTACTGTAAAGTTTCATCCAAATCCGTTCATTAGTTTTTGCGTGAAAGAGAGACAAACATACAAACTTTCACATTTATAATATTAGTAAGATTAGCAGTATATCAAAACAAATAGTTTCACTCTTGTTCTTTCTGATATTTTAACAACTATGATCATGTTATTTTCCTTTAATTATGTACTATAATAGATTCTCCACAGTTCCTATAAAATGTCGGGCGGGCATCTGCCCCCGTGCACCCCCCTAAATCCGCGCTTGCTATAGCCCATGTCTTATTCTGATGTATAACCTATATTACTGTAAAGTTTCATCCAAATCCGTCCAGTAGTTTTTGTGTGAAAGAGAGACAAACATACAAACATTCACATTTATAATATTAGTAAGATTGGGAGTGTGGTAGTATCAGTCATTGAATTAATCTATTATAAACAAGTTATTCACATAAAAATTAATATATCAGATATTTTTTATTACCGATATTTTAAATTTCAACTATTTTTTACATCTTGGCAGAAACACACTATAAAAATTAAGGTGATCAAATTTATGCATCGGGAGTAATGTAAAGCCGGAATAGGCGAAACGTGATTCGGTAATTTTTGTTTCAGTATTTTGGAGGCTCGTTATGCTCTTTTTTGGCGATGTTTCCTATTTCAACCTATTTATAGTTTATGTCTCATTTTGAGTTTTTGCTCACTTTTAATGGTTTAGGTTATTGTTTTAACGTTTTATGTTTTCCTTTCTTTCTGTATTGTTTCGAAATAACATTTTCACACGATTATTTCACATTTGTTATGTATTAAAAGTTGTTTTCATGGGTAAGGAGTTGTCACTACAGTAGATATGGACATAAATGTGGACATTGACGAGACTTTATTATTTATTAGGCCTTATAATAATCGAGAATTTTCATTTTCATGCGCCATTTGAACAGAGGAATCGTAATTCAGTTTCTGATTTTAAACTGAAGTATTTTTATCAAGTTCGCTTTACGAATTCAAGACTCTTTTGAAGAGCTGTAATAATAAATGGTTAGCAAATTTATCTTTCGCTATAGAAATCTCTTACATGAGGTGGCTGAGGACCAGGCTGCCTATAGGCTTGATTTACGGCGAAGAGGCAATATATCTGATTTGAAATATTAGAGGTCGGTTCGGTCCGGCATATCGCTAATATATCTACCTCTAGGGAGTTACCTCTGTGTGCTTCCTATATACTGTCGTACGTAGGTCCATGTACTTCCTATATACTATCGTACTTAGGTCCATGTACCTCCTATATACTGCCTACCTAGGTCCATGTACTTCCTATATACTGTCGTACATAGGCCCATGTACTTCCTATATACTATCGTACCTAGGCCCATGTGCTTCCTATATACTGTCGTACCTAGGTTCATGTACTTCCTATATACTGTCGTACCTAGGCCCATGTACTTCCTATATACTGTCGTACCTAGGCCCATGTGCTTCCTATATACTGCCTACCTAGGCCCATGTACTTCCTATATACTGTCGTACCTAGGTTCATGTACTTCCTATATACTATCGGAACTAGGTCCATGTACTTCCTATATACTGTCGTACATAGGCCCACGTACTTCCTATATACTATCGTACCTAGGTCCATGTGCTTCCTATATACTGCCTACCTAGGCCCATGTACTTCCTATATACTGCCTACCTAGGCCCATGTACTTCCTATATACTGTCGTACTTAGGTCCATGTACTTCCTATATACTGTCGTACATAGGCCCATGTACTTCCTATATACTATCGTACCTAGGCCCATGTGCTTCCTATATACTGCCTACCTAGGCCCATGTACTTCCTATATACTATCGTACCTAGGTTCATGTACTTCCTGTATACTATCGTAATTAGGTCCATGTACTCATTCGTACCTGCTACATGAACCTTCCGTTGCTAGCACTGGGCTAGCCATGACATAACTATGATAATCATATTTCATAATTCGATAAATATTGTAACTATAGTAGGATAAAAAACAATTATTATGGGTAGATCACAAAAGAAACATTTTATTGTCTGTATTGACAGGCACCTGCAATTTAAATAATTTATTATTGCTTTGTTATGTTATAGCTTGTATTATTGGGCTTAAAGATATAAATAACAGCATAGAGTTTGTAATGTATATCCAACTCTGTTATAGGTACCTTCCGTTGATAGAACTCTTTGTAAAGTTGTATGTTGAACGTCTTGGTGGTGGGGTGCTGTCTCATGTTTGGAGCCTGTTTGGGCTAATGATCGTTGGGATGTATTGCACCTTTTTCTTCCAGATGTGATTCACATAACCCTTTTTTGTTTTTGTGTCTTGATAATGCCTGAATAGGCGAAACGTCGACTGGTAAGTGGGTGTATTTTTGAAACATAAATTTAGCTTACATTTTTATTTTATTCTTATACATCTTTTTTTCTCATATAATTGATATACATGATGTAAATGAGTTCATCTTTGAAATCGGAAACTTTCCCTACATATATTACTAAATTTATACATTTATAGCACCAGATTCTTTCTTTTATGTTGTGTTGAATTAAAAGTTACTGAGAATTTTCGAGAGTTTTCCAGGCTACACTGAGAACGTATTTATTAAGGCTTTGCTCGTTAAAAAACTTCAAGGAAAAAGTTTATCGTCCCATTAAAATAATAATTGGGAAATTGTATATTTCAAAAAAGATTTCTTTGAATTAGTGTGCCTTTTCTGGTCTGCTTCTTGGTTATTTTATTTATTTTTACCTCCACTTGCTTAAAAATAAAATATTTAGGAATGAAAAGTATTGCGTTCGTTTAAAATTTAGAATCCTATTTTCGAGAGGGGAAACAGCTTACTTCAGCTAATCTGTGGTCTAGTGGTTCGCATAACAACCCCCGTATTCCAGCTGGTGCTAAAGGAAGTAAGAAATCCGTGGTATGCCGTCCTTCGGAAGTGACATTAAACGGGGGTGCAGAGCCTGTACGATGTCAGGTACTCGTTAAAAATAACTGTTCTAAATAAACCTGAATAGGCTAAATTTAGAGCCCCTACTGCAGCATCGCCCGACAGCCATAGCTGCATAAAGTCACGTTGACCTTTAGCGTATTAATACTTATGCAAGGGAGGAATATATATATATATATATATATATATATATATATATATATATATATATATATAAATAAAGGGAGTGGAGTGGTAGGACACCGAGTTGCCGTGCTGAAGGCCCTAGGTTTAAATTGGGCTGCTATCAGATTTTATAGATAGCAGGCAGAGATGATCCTTTGGTTGGAATCTGGGACGTTGCGGGTGCTCACCCATCCTCTGTAGAAAAGAAACCCGAAATAGGGGGAATAGTCTGGAAATTGAGTGTGATCTAGGACAGATAACTTCTCTGCACACCCCTTGACTAAGAAATAGTACAGCAGTCTAATACGTACTGAACTCCAGACCTGTCATAGGTCATATATATATATCGTACTAATATTATAAATGTGACGGATTTGGATGAAACTTTACAGTAATATAGGTTATACATCAGAATAACACATAGGCTATAGCAAGCGCGGATTTATGGGAGGGTGCAAGGGGCCACGTGCTCCTCCGACAGTATTTTAGGTACTGTGGAGAATCCATTATTGTACATAAATAAAGGCAAATCACATGATGATCTATATGGTGGGGCACGGGGGCATGTGCTCCCCCCCCGTTATAGTACATAATTAAAGGTAAATCAGGAACTTAGCATCTAGAAATTTGTAGTTAGGTTCTGTGTAAAGTTTAAGAAAGAAATTCGGATAATTCCACTCCAAGGGTTTCTCCTTTAATATAATAGGGGTTCAAAGGTTATTCAAAGAATCCGTCAGTTTTGAAGGTAGACATCTGAAATTTCGGATGTTCGAGTAACTTATATTTAAAAAAAATAATTATATTATTTATTTAAAATGATCTTTCACGAAACTTTACGTGGCAGACCAAATTCCACGCGTGCGAAGCCGCGGGCATAAGCTAGTATATATATATATATATATATATATATATATATATATATATATACATATATATATGGTTCTTTTGAACATACACACATACATATATGTATGTGTGTATGTTCAAAAGAACCATATATATATATATATATATATATATATATATATATATATATATATATATATACATATATATATGGTTCTTTTGAACATACACACATACATATATGTATATATTTATTATACACGTGAAAATTCAAGTTCAAATGAAATGGTAAATGTAGCGGAAATATCCTACAAATTGCCATGGTTTTGTTCTGGGTAATGAAACGGTAAATAAATACAAAAGGTCGGTTAACCACTTAACCTTTAATTTCCTAGAAACAGGACACAAACGAGTAATCTAAATTGTGTTGAGTTAATTGTTTGCTTTTCCTGAAAACGGACCAATATTTTATAAATTGGTATTCTCCTAAAGGAACAAACTCCATACGTTGTATTCACCCAAATCAGCAAGGATTGTACATTGCATTCATCGAGACCAACAAGCTTTGTATTTTGTATGAATACAGAGACCCTCAAGTGGGCAGTATTATTGGTACGGGCCTATCCCGTGGGATGCGGCCCAGCCTCGTATTTAATTGCTAATCCACTGGGCTTTTGTATTTTACTTTGAGAATATCAATTATAATTAAATAGGTTACCCTCCTCAGGTATCCTCCATTATCCTCCCAATTCGTTTCCTTCTGTGCTCTATAATTTAGAATATAATTCACTTTATTACTATTGTTTATGCTCATTCTATAATTTAACATTTATTAAACCTACAGCCCCGGTGACAAACCACTTAAAAATTTATATATTTATTGCTCGGAGTGCCTGTAGGAGTGAAAACCAGACTAATGTTAATAATTTCAATTTAAAAATTATGAAATTTAAATAATTCAGACTATTATTGATTTATAAATTCAAAAATTATTGAATTAAATTAACACACTTATTCCAAACTTTAATTTTCGCTTCTGTTGGCCTTATGTCTTTTTTTTCTATATACATATATATATATATATATATATATATATATATATATATATATATATATGTATATTTGCGCCTAAGTGATTGAATAGCTTTAGGAGCTTAAGCTAGGCAATTAGTACTTCTGTTTTCGATTTAGTAGAACATAGGTCGCGTGAGTCGCAGGTGGCTAATTACCAGGTATGAGGACAATGGCGGCTAATGATGTTGCGCGGTGGGGGGGGGGGGCTTTGTAGTGAGCCTAATCCTTGGAGTGCTCTCGGGCTGTTGAGGCGGCTCGCTTAATTAGTTGGTGGTGCCATAGCTCATCCATCAGGCGGTGCGAGGTGGGTGCCGTAGCCTGTTGGGTTGTTCAAGAGTTAGCAAGTCCTCTCAGGGGGCAGGGCGGGCTACTTAGGGTTAGTATTGATGGGTTAGAAATGGAAGAATAATGTCTCAACCTAGCGACAGGCGCGCTCCTCAGTAGAGGATCTGAGACCCTCTTAGGGTTCACCCAGCCTCTATAAACTAGGTACAGAAAATAAGGGGAGCAATCTGGAGTTTGAGCATGATCTAGGACAAATCACTTCCCTGCACAACAGTTGTCCATGTAACATTACAGTCTCTACCGTGTACTGAACTCCAGACCCGTTCACGGGTTGTAGTGGTATAGGTTTTTTATATATACGTGTAAAGGGCATTTAAGAAGACTTGCATTTAAACAGAAATTGGTTTATTTATATAAATAAAAGAACATAAAAATTAAAAAAAAAATCACTTTCCCAGGAACTCTTTAAAAAAAAATGTATCCATAAAAATAACCTTGATAATGGTTGGAACAATTAATTAGCCCAAAAAATATGAAGACTTTTTGGCAGTTTACAAATTTGAAATTATATTAATGCGGACTATTATTGATTATGTTTATTACGTTTATTTATTGATTGACTCTTTAGTCCTACAAGAATAAATAGTTCTTATAACTCCATAATCCTATAATATGAGACAACTTGCTCTAAATAAAGTCGGCAAGATTGTAGCACTGTCGAAGATTGTAGTACTGTCGAAGATTGTAGCACTGTCGAAGATTGTAGTACTGTCGAAGATTGTAGTAGAGACTGCTGATGTCGAAAACGAAGATTAAAATTTCATCTCAATAGACTTCCTCAAACAAGGCTTTCCAAAAGAATGGTTACTTACTTACAGAAGTTCAAGTCAAATAGAAAAAAGTGACGTTGCTATAAAAAAAATGTTTTAACTCGAGGCAAAAAAGTGAATAGTGATGCCAGAGGAGAAAGTATTGAAGAAGCCAGGAACAAAATTGAAGGACGATAGAAAAAAACAGTGCATGGAGAAAAATGGAGACACTTTAGAAACAGACGACGTTTGAGTGCTTTGCCTCATCCTCTCTCGCCCAATCGCAATAAATAAATGTACATCTTTAATTATACTTAAATATTAAATATAAACATCTCATAGTTAAATAGTCTCTTGTCAATTTGTTTCTTCATTGAACGTCACTTTTTGCTGCTATGGCTAATCGGACGATGCTACAGTGGGAGCTCTAAATTTTGCCTATCCAGGTACAATTATGATAAGGATTTTTGACAAATGCCTGACGTCGTCAGAGGCTCGGGACCCCCCGTTTAACGTCACTTCCAAAGGACGGCATAACTAAGGATTTTTTTATTTGTTTAAAAAATTCTTTAATAGTTGTGTAGTTTGTTATATTAACCACTGAACCACAGGTCACCCCGACTTGTCAATTTATGACTAATCTTTGCCTCTCTATAAAGGAGTAGACCAAAATGAAAAAAAAATGCTGATATAAAATTCTGTTCAAATTCGTCGACTAAACATTTTTAACCCTAAAACGTGCCTGTAGAACAGATCCGATATTTAGGGTTGCACCTCGACAAACGATTAACCTGGAATCCTCATACAAGACTGAAAAGACAAGAAACCGCTCGACATTTCAGGCTACTTCAATACTTACTAGATAAACGCTCTAAGCTCCCAATTAACTACAAAAGACTCATCTACATGACCATCATACGACCTATTTGGACTTACGGAGTAGAGCTATGGGGCTCCACTAAGCCATCGAATTCCTCTCGTATCCAATCCCTACAACCAAAATCCTTCGTAAAATCCTCAATGCTCCTTATTTTGTTAAGAATAAAGTCATCCACAACGACCTTAATGTCCCTTTTGTTGCTGATTTGGCCCGAACCCGGTATCCGGTATCTATCCTTTCATAGCAAACTTCATTCACACTCAAACCCTCTAGTTTCAAATCTAGCTTCCTCTTCAATACCCGATAATCCTCCGAGGCGCCTGAAAAGAAGATGGCCTCGTGACCTTCTTATTTGAACTTTGATTTGAGTACTCCAGTGGGTAGTTTCTCTACTTCTCATTCTCATGTCATTATGTAACACGCATTCTATTTACTTGTTGTATAATTGTAATACAGTTGTAAATATCAATAAATAAATTTTAAAAAAAACCCTAAAACGGGTGAATTTTAGGTTTATATTAAACAAAATATGGTTAAAGTATGATTTAGGCTGGCTAGTCTATACGATTTTTTCAGAAGCAAAAGTAATTCACCGTACTATTTGCCCAAGTTGGGAATATGGACGAATGTTCACGTAGATAAGAAGAGTATCGACGAATCCCTTGTCAATACATTGGTTCTCATATCCTGTAATAAATGATGCCGAGCACGCTTGCATCTAGTACACGCATGTAAGCGAATAAAGTATCTTCCTATTGGCGTCCCATTTGTAAAGGGTTCTGCATAGCCTTCCTGCCTTCCTGGCTTCCTGGCCGGGAGGGCAGATGGAATAACTTTTCCAATAACAGAAGTACACATGTTAGAACATTTGAACTGAAAAATCTCATCGACTTAGAAAAGTTTAATGAAATTTTGTTTATTAACATACTGACATTAATTATTTAAAAAATAACGCCCTAGTAATATGTTAATAATACCCACAATTACTAAACATTTTCTGTTCGGATCTAATAATGTTTGCAACGCCATGTTACTAACCTGTTTTTCAGATGCTCATAGCATGTTATTAATGTTGCTAAGTGCGTTTTGTTTAGACAACAGGATCGATGGTGTTAGCCATGTTTACATCTCGCCATTAACTGATTTTAAAGTAGGCATAAACATGTGAATAACAATAATGTCGTATTTTTAATTTAGTGTTTTCCTCGCATATGCTGAAATTTTAAAACTGTAACATTACAACCGATTAGGAGTTTTTGGTTCATTATTTTTATTTTTTATATACTTTATTGTGTACTACAAGTCCTCGGGGAATTCTCTCATACAAAAGATTCGGCCTAAAATAAACTAAACAATAGCTAATTTACTAATTACCAATATAAAAAAAAATTCAACCGAAACGATATAAAGAAAAACCGTTATTACATGTTAAATTAAGCCGAATATCGTCCTATTTAAAAGTAAATGTTTGTAAATTGTAAACAATAAATAGACGAAAAATTGTGTTTGTGCCTGAAAGCGAGTAGAGAATTAAAAAATAATATATCCTACTGGTAGAAAGATGTAGTAAGAAAAAACATACACTTAATAAAATTATAATTAGAATTGCCCTTAATTTTCCAAAAGATAGCTATAAATATACAATTTTGCGTGTACCATATTCATAAAGAAAAAACCTGAATGCTATTGATAAAGTAAGACTATAAATAAACAAAAAAAGAATGCAAAAAATAAGAATTTGTTGGAGTATTTTTGTTTTCATGCAGTGCGGACATAACTGATTAGTTAGGAGTAATAAATGCTCTAATGCGGATAATCTAATATAATTCATATTAATAATCTAATATAAGCCATATTAATAATCTAATATAAGTCATATTAATAATCTTATATAAGTCATATCAATAATCTAAGTCATATCAATAATCTTATATAAGTCATATTAATAATCTAATATAAGCCATATTAATAATCTTATATAAGTCATATTAATAATCTAATATCAGTCATGTTAATAATCTGATATAAGTCATATTAATAATCTTATATAAGTCATATTAATAATCTAATATAAGTCATATTAATAATCTAATATAAGTCATATTAATAATCTAATATAAGCCATATTAATAATCTTATATAAGTCATATTAATAATCTAATATAAGTCATATTAATAATCTTATATAAGTCATATTAATAATCTAATATAAGTCATATTAATAATCTAATATAAGTCATATTAATAATCTAATATAAGCCATATTAATAATCTTATATAAGTCATATTAATGATAAAGACGAGTATTACAATAATTATAAATATAGCTCTATAAATATTTATAGATACGTCATCATAAGCTTTCCCCCTCTACCGCTGCGCAGTGTGGGTATGCCCTCTGTAGGGCCTTTATCCAGGTGTCCCTTCCCGAACCAATTCTCTTCTCCTGCTCCACTCCAGCCCTCGCTTCCTGAACGCCTCCCGCACGCCTTCTTCCCAGGTGATCCGTGGTCTTCTTCCGTCTACTCTCGTCTCATATGTTATCCTGGCCGTTCTCTCCGTGCTCATCCTCAGGAGGTGCCCAAACCATCTTAGTCTATTTTCTTCAAGAGGTGTTTCTACCGGCTGTACCTCGAGGTTCGATCTTAATGTACTGTTGCGGATCCTATCTCTCCTGGTCCTTCCTTCAACCTTTCTTAGGTATGTCATCTCCATTGTCTGCCCTTTAAGTTTTGAGATAAAGGTCCATGATTCGGAGGAGTAAGATAGGATGGGCAGGAACGTAGATTTGTAGGCGGATATCTTCGTCCTCTTCGTCACCTTTCTTTTGTTGATATAGATATGCACTTATAATGTTTATGATTAAGCATCAGGAACTGTGCTGCACTTACACCTACGGAAATTCCTGTAGTTGTTTTCCTTAATTAATGCTACCCTAATTATAAAGGCTGGGTGAATCCCGTGGAGGCTCACGAAATCCCACGGGTTCGATTCATCATTATTGATACAATAAATAATTTATCTGTAACAGGACTTATATATCATTAGCTCAACACGAAACACTTACTTCTCTGTCAATTGTTTGCTCGTATTGATGTTCCTATTAAACAATTTAAATTGCTGAAAGTTTAAAAGCGGTTATTAAAGTTATATATTCAAGGCAGGTCTTGTTGAATACGAAATAAAGCACTTGAGGTAAGCTGCACTAAGCCTGCGATATTTTAAACTAATTGTATGTTTTATAAACCTCTCCTGCCTTGGATACAGGGGATGCTTATATTAAGACCACGTGGAATGCCTTTCAATATTTTTAGCGATCCCAGTTCCCAATCCCAATTCCCCAGCAATCCCTTATAAATATTTTATGAGTGAAATTTTTCGGCAGATATGTATGGCACTTTCGTTCTTATATTTTCCAAAAAAAAAAAGCTTTTGTGGAAACAGTCGGACGTAGTCGAGTGGTTTTAGTATTATGGTTATAATTTTCTTGTTAGTATTTTAGACGATTTTTTTAACACGGCAAATATTTATCATAATAAATAGAATGCTTGGTTCCAGCGCCGAAGGTTCTCTTCGAGCTAAGCCACGAGCTTAAAGTTTCCAGCCTGTTTCCTTTTGAAAATAAAAAATAATTTTATTACTCAATGCACTGTAATAATAAACAGTAACTATCATCTATAATTGGAATTTGTTTTCAAACGTTAACTTTTTTAAAATTAAATAATCACTGAAACGTTCTCATTTCTCATAATTAAACTTTTTTTTTCGTTTAATAATTTAAAACATAATTTAAAAATTATGTTGTGCCTTAACTCGAATGGACAAACTGTGGAACCTAACCATCTGTGGTAAGAAAGGAGTATGACACTGTTCTATAAAAAAAGAAAGAACTACAATTAACTTGAGCTGCACTTTGAAGTGACGGATGATTTAGATTGAATATGAACGGACGTAAGTACAGCAGGAGGAGGGGACAAGAGAGGTTTCTTGTCTCTTCTTTACGTGTCAGAAAGGTATGGCATTGCGAGCCGGAATACCACAGCGGAAACGAGATCTTTAAGAAAGTTGTGGGGAAAAATAGGCGAAACACTGATAGAAATTATGTAAGATGACAAATAAAAAATTGGTATTATTAGGTTAAGGATCTATACCCAATACTAATTCCAGATTTGAGTTAATTAGCAATGAACAGGAATATGTGTTCAAATTAGATATTTATTATTATTACTCGCCTGAGGTTACAACTCTATCTAGTTAGTAATTGTTGTTCACAGAGGTAAATATTTTCTTGTTGCTGTTGACAGAAAATGGTAGCACTAATTTAATTATTCAGTTGGTTTTAGTTTTATAAATACAATACAAGTAATGAAATGGAGTTTATAAATATTTGTCGTGTATTAGAGTTCGCCGAATTGTTTCTAACGTTGAGTTAAGACGACTTAATAGATTTGTCACAAAGTCGAGTGCTCATCACTGAGTTTAGAAACTATACTAAATTTACACTGAGTAAAATCATAAAACGAAAAACAAACACAATGTTGATAGGCAATTTTGCGTTAACAGTATGCTGGTTTAGTTTCGTGATTAGCTTCAACTAACAACCAATTTTTTTTTAATAGTAATTTTGCGGAAGCGGTTTTCTCATATAAAGTATATATTCTTAGGATCGGTCACCGACGGTAAATCTGAAATGAAAGAATTTTCGAAATCGTACTCAACGTAATCTTCTTCTACATTTTGAGACTAACGCTTTCGAAATCATCATAACTACTGTAGAAGATCTGCTCTTAGTATCTGTCCTTAGTATCTCGATATCATCAGTTATGCCGTAGCCCTCAACACACCACGGCACCAGCTTCAAAGGCATTCCTTCGTGACAGATAACTGACATCAATAGTCGTTTATATTCCGTACTCGGGCGCCATTGGAAGAGGGGCAAAGTGACGCCGATGCCAGGACAAGGATGCGGTGCAGCTGAGAGCTCCCCAGGGCCCAGTGCCTAGCCCTTCAACATCCCTGCTCCTGTTACAAGGATCAGGATCGTGTCCTGCCCTACAAGGTCATCCTCACTCCCTGCTACAAGGATCACTACTTACCTTGCACCATCAGCTGCCTGCTCCGTTCCTTTACCTGTCCTAATAATTTGTTGAGGTTACAGACTTTTTTAAATGAGGCATTTAATAAAAAGAACATTGTTAAAAAAAAATATGTCCAAAACTCTATAGCACAAATTAATGTATATGGATACATAATCTGACGTAATCATACATATATCTAAAGGGGTTCATTAAAGTATAAATATTAGTTAGTTAGCTTAGTTTAGTTTAGATCCAGGATTTTTAAAAAATATATAATTAATAAACATTATTAAGAAAGAGTAGACTATATTAATAACGGGTATTTCTGTCAGATTTATTTTTAGATACAGCATTTCTGAGAATTACCTCCGATCAATCCGATTAATCAAATATATTAAAAATATGAGGCACTTTATTGTCGAAATATTTATAGAAAGAAATTTGTTAGGAACAGTGCCAATATTTATATTCATTATATTTAAAATGTTTGAGACATTTGCTTTAAGAAAGGTTTTTTTTGAGGTAAAATGATCGAAACTTTTACGTTTAGTTCCATCATTAATGGTCAATCGGAAATAAAAGAAGGTCGGGACAGTATTGCTCCTGTATTTTGAAGATTTATAATAAATGAAAAAAAACTTGAGCTGTTCCTAACGAATCGTCGCTGGAACCCGGAGATACTTGTGTTGACATTTCAAACTTCCCAGTCCCTCGAAACTTCTTCTCAGCTAACTGGAACATCTGGTAAATTATCCTCCGATAAAACTTAATAATAACACGGTCGAGAGGACGCAAATTGAACATTTACTTAATTATGTAATCTAAACCCAAAGCGCACAAGTAATGTGTTCGATAAACATTTTTAACAAGAATGAAGACTTTGAGATAAAATTCGCTTTGTTACGAATCCATATTTTGTTATGAATAGGTTCTGAATATTATAACGCCGAACACTTCATTAGCGCTCTCTGGCGGCGGGGCGTGGAGGCGGCTAATATCCTAACTAATGGACTTGGCTATTAATGAGGCCAATATCTCTTCTCCAAGCCAAAGCCATTAAATATTTGTATCGGGACGTGTAGGGAAATTGGCCTTTCGTTCGGGTATTTTAGGCGATAGCTATCTACAGAATTCAAATAAACGAAATCGCTAATGAATGCTTATGAACATTTCCGGTAGGGAGAAAACTTATGGTTCGCGTCACCGACATGCTCATGACGTTTTGAGCTAGATTGCAAGCCTCCAACGTGGTTAAACAAATATATGTAGTAAGAAATAAATAAAAAACAACATAAGTAATTAAAAGTCGATAATTGAAATGATAAAAGAAATAATAAGTTGCTTTTTTACTTAACACAATCTTGGATTACATTTTTATTTTTGTTTACTCTTGATTGTTATAATTCGGAAGGAACATTCCATCCCCAAAGTCCCCTAGCACACCTTAACCTATTATAAATAATATATTGTGTTTGGAAATATAAATGTGGATTAGGATCCAATATTTTTCGCATTGTAAGAGTTTTTATTAAGAAGACAATTTATTTATAAGCTTTGGAATATAGGAACAGAACAGAATAGAAAAGAAAATTTATTCTGGAACCAAATCCCATTAGAATAAACATGAACCGAAAAATAAACATAATAATAATGTTACGGCCGCACAAAGGAAGGCGGAAGCGGGGGATTAGCGGCTCAAGTCCGTCAGCGGGAGACGTTAAAATAGGATTAGGACGGTTCTAGATCGTCTCCTTTTGTCGGAAAAGGATTAAGAATATTCCAGAATTGTCTGGCCCCTCCGTGTTCTAGAATGTTCGGCCTTGCCTACTTAAATACTTCCCTCTCCTCGAGCCAGTCAGTCTTAGCCTGAGAGTTGAACGGTGAAGATCTGTGATAAGTGAGTGTCAGTGTGATAAACTAGTCAGTGTTGAACCGGCCAGTGTAATAAGTGTATGTGATAGTCTCGCGAGTGTAATAAACTGTTTCTGTTTGTTACTGTGTGTCAGTTTGTCATACTTGGAGAATCTTACGGTCGGTGGACTAGTGAACTGTAAGTGTTAACTATTAGTTATAAATTGTAGTGTAATGTTATAATATTCATAGAAACTATTGTAACTAGTTAAGCTATCTAGAATTAGTAACATCTTATATTATTGTAATAATTAAATAGGAGTTAGGCCTAGATTATAATATTTAGAATATTGTTATTATAAATTTATATTAGTTTAATAATTTAATTGTAAATAGTTTAATTGTATCCTTTTTTATCATTTTGTTAATAAATATTAGCATCTTTAATTAAGGAATTGTTTAATTCATTTTATTACCCAGTAGCCCGTAACAATAACATAACGTGGAATTGCGAAGCATGGGTCCAGTAAATATTATCAAGTGATAGCGTCACGAAGATTAATATGGGCCTGTAAAGTTGCTGGGCTTTGTAACGAACGAATTCCTAAAATGTTAATAGGCGTCTGGGAGCGACTGGTCCGAGGGGTAGACCTAAGCGTAGATGGGAGGATTGCGTAAGAGGATTTAGGTTTGGGTTTGGGTATCGAGCCTTATTATTATTTATAAACTTTATGCTAAAAAATAAATGTGAAATGAGTTATTTTTATTTAATGAATTGACAGAAGAATCATGGAGCTACAAAATACATACATCATTCCTTGGCCTCAGTCAGAAGTAACTCAACAGAAATACAAGACTACTTACGTCAAGATTAGCCAAGATGAAATTAGGAGCAAGTCGAAAGATAGAGATTGGTCAGACTTAGTTAAAGAAGAGCCTAATATTGGTTAGGCTCTATATTAGCTAGGCTCTATTACAGTTAACAACTATTTGAAACCCTTAAAAATTAACTTCTCCCTCAGCATCTGAATAAGTTAGGGCGCTAAGTAACAGAAAGTGGAAAACTTGGTCAGCGGTGTAAGTAAAGTAAAGTAAAGCCCTGCTAAGTCTATTAACGGCAGTCTTTTATGGAACTTTTTTGCCAACTTCTCGCAACTTAAATAAAACTTAATTTTATCTTTACAGATGCAGTGGCCATTCGTAGAATATCTCTGTCAACCACCGCGAGGGCTTTCAAGCGTCTGTTTTATTCAATCATTGATGTCCGTTAATATTAATTATTTTTTTTTTAATACCAAAAAACTTTTTCTATTTATTAAATTGAATTAAAAGTATCTTTGAAGTGGAAAGCCCAGATTCAGGTCGGTAAATAAATCGCCAAAATTAAATTTATTTTCCTTGTTTGGTTTGCATCGGAATTGATGAGCGCACATAAAGGGAGCGAGAAGGCCGGTGAAGCGTCATGATTGTCCGGAGTGGCTTCACGAGATAATATTTTTTATGTATTTAGCCCCCCCCCCATCTTATATATTTCACCTCTAGGCTTTTATTTACTGAATTAATACACTTTATACACAATATAAAGTCCTATCCAATTAACATTTCGTCACTTTTATTTATTTAAGAACTTTCCGCCTGCTTTTTTAAATTTCGTTAAATGTTAACAGCCAGAAATAATTCAGCTACGAAGGTCTTCTATTTTATTTATTTATACAAATGAGAATCATTAACTACTACACAAAAGCTCTGCTCATCTTTTATATTTCTAACTGACAATACAAAATACAAACTGCAAAAACAATAGAGATCGGAAATACAACTTTGTAGTGAAAGGCAAAGGCCTGGTGAATCCATCTTTTATTTACTAATAATGTTATAACATATGCATTGCCCTTGGAACGAAAATTATCAAAAATACAAAATTAGTTGTTGACATGACTAGTTGAAGCAAATTTCTTGTTTTACATCATCAGACAGGGATAACAGAGGTTTGGAGGGCAATTACTTATTTAAAAAATGGGTTTTCTGAAAAATACTTTTAGCCTTCAAGTAAACACTTATTTCACTAAATGAGATTTATTCCTTACACTGTGTTATTTAAATAGATATATGAGCCGTTTATTTTGAAAGTGGCCTAATTCCATTTATCTTCAAATCGAGATATTTAAGGGTTTGCGTTTCAATGAATTTAAAAATATACGTATAGGATACTAACGAGTCAAACTGCTTAACCGTATCTAAGGCTGTTAAATTTATGGTTGTTAATAAAATAGTAACAACTATTAAGTTAATATTGTGCGTTTTCTTATCAAGAATGGAGTTAGGCCACTTTCAAAATATACAACCAGATTCATTATAAAATTTGAAGGTACCCAAGTCCATTCAACATAATTTAAGTTGCTTCAAATTGAAAAAAACAATACTCAATTTATTTTACATATCTTTAAAACACTTTGGAAACACAATTTATGCGATTCAAAACATTTTTTAATTACAGAACATATAAAATTACAAACATAAATTAACTACAAAACACTTTACTATTCATCTACATTTTGCGCGTGTGAAAGGGATTTGAAGAAATCATGATGTTCCGGTCGTATATATCGCAATAGACATTATCAATAGTAAATATCTTGATGTAAGTATAAAATAAATGGAGTTAGGCCACTTTCAAACTACACGGTTCGATTATTGAACTAATTCTGAAAACTTATGTGTCAAAAACTTATCGTATTTGCTCGAAATATAAGCAACCTGAAATGCTACAATGATATGTAATATGAAGTTGTACATGTAACCATGGTAACTGGCAAAAAATTGAAAAACGGAGTTAGGCCACTTTCAAAAGAAACGGCTCATATCATTCTTTCTAGAGCCGAAAATATTTGTAGGAATCCGTGATTATTTTCTGGGGCGTGATTAGTCCTGTGAAGAATCGGAAAAGTTGACTCGAGGTTTATATTTGAACATTAAATGTTTTTTTATTTCATATCTCTCGTTCTGATTAAGGTAGAAATCTGAATTGAATAACAAAATATTTTAGTTGCTAAGAGGAAAAAATAATTAAAAGATAAAATTATTACACTTTATGGATTACAAGGAAATAAAAAGCGCAATTTTTACAGAAGTAATTTTTTTAGAAGAAGGATATTTTAGTTTCCTCAATAAGCGATTACAGATTTGGTTTCTCTACCAACGAAACAGATGATTCTAGATTTTGTTTATAGTGAAAAATCATAAGTTAATACTGATAAGAGGCTGTAATATAACATTTAACAGTTACATGTTAAAAAAAAAAAATAAAATGCAGTTGCCCACAAGGCCTCAATTCATTAATACTCGTAAGAAAAAAGTTGGGTGTTTTCCAATGAAATATATTTAAAAAGTAAACATGCTGTTTTCCTAATTGGTCTATCATTCTTGCAAACGTCGAAGCTTTATTTTTAGCCCACCCATAATCCAATAAGTCAAATTATTGTTTAAGCTTTATAAAATATTTAGTTAAATGAGCAAACAAAGAGGAAAGTTGAAAGTTGAAGCATTTTAAGCTATTTTACTTCTTGGTGTAGGGAACTTAATAGAAGAAGGAATGATGAAAGCCAGCTATTGTTGTACTTGACTTTATTCATTTTTCAAATTTCACGGTCTAATGCACCTCACTATTGTTCACCTGGCTACGCCTTTTTAATTCAATGTAGCTGGAAATGAAAAATGGCTCTGAAAGGAAGAGAAATTGTCGTTGGCAATCATATAAGAGCAGAAGTTGGGGGGTTAGTGTCACCTAGGTCGCTTCCCTTTGTGTTATCCTCCCATTGACTTCAGGATCTGCAATGCACACCAGCTGATTTTCGAGAATCCAGCTTGCAGCTCATCAATAAATTCAATTTTCTATCCTTTCTTTTTATTTTGAGTATCAAGTTGATCGTAGATATGCCAGATGTCTTCAGACCTTCGGCGTTAGTTTAAGCCACAATTCTTGTACCAAAGATTTTTTTTTTTTGTGCAGTGCTTCGTTTTGCAGATAACGCTAAACCATCAGGGTTTTCCCCTAATTACAATACTCACGCTAGAGTGACTGGGGGAGCCTGCAGGCCTCAGAGGGTTTGTCTGTGCCTGTTAATCTGGCAAAGTCGGTTTTGAACTCGGGACCTTCAACTTGATTGCTGGCCTTCGGGAGAGCAACTCAACACTCAGCAGATTGAGCTAACGCGCCCCTGCCTACAGTGTCTACCATAATAGGTGCATTAATAAAAATATCTTTGATAGAATACACAGCCAACCTTCAGAAATCCCTGAGTTAGATGTGTTGAAGAAAATCAAAAATAAAACAAACAATAAAGTTTCATTCTGAGCTATCGCCTAGTTTTATTTGATTTTTATTATAACTTGTTGAGGGTGAGGTTGAAGTTCGCTGTGAGGTTGAAGTTCGCTATGACTCCTGTTTTTAAAATTTGGCTTTTCAATTTATTATAAAATAAAATTAGTGAAATATAGTGTTGAAATCATATTGGTAATTTCAAAAAAAGCTTTCATGGCTTAGTTGACAACGACTGAACTTGGGAGTTCATCAATCGAGGAGTATTGAGGACCAGGTTAAGGCGGATAGTCTGCAGGTTCTGTGACGAAGATACCTGATGAAAAGGACATCGAAGGCCATTAATCACCGAAAGGATCATCAATGATCCGCTTCTCTTCTATCGGATGCTCTACATTGTCCGCTTCGTCGGCTCAAAGCGTCCGGGCAATGCGCCCTAGGAATTCAGGATGATTTCTATAACTTTAAAATATTATAAAACAATAATTGAATAATTAAAATGATTTTACTTCCTCGGAAATTGTTGTTAAAAAATTGGATGGAAGTAGAGTCGATTGTAGAAATATGTATTGAAGTGGTTCTGGATAAATATAAATTTGGTAAAAGAGTAAGGCGGACTTATGATTTTGTTAATGATTATTTATTTAATAATCTTTACTCCTGTTTTGGACCTAGTGGAAATGGATGGGTAGAAGACAAGGTACTGTCTAAGATACCTCGGGGAAACTTGGGATAGAAACGAACCCAAAAGAAAAAGGACTGTATGGAGATAGATAATCCCGATAACTATCAATAATAATTACCATAAAGGGACTTATAAAAATAATAATTACAATTTAAAACAAAATTCACTATCCAATATGGTGGTCGAGACATTACAAACATAAAAAAAGGGTGAAAAAAATTTTTATTGGCCGTAATTGGTCGGCTCTATTATCAACTGAAACTACATCTAGCTACACCCAGAATCTAGTCAGCTCCTGTAATAAGAGAAATTGCTACAATAAAGTCGAGCCAAAAACTAAAAAAAACAACACTATTATTTATTATAATACAATTGGGAAAAACCGCAATGCAAAGCCTTATGTTTCAAATCCAGTAATACACCCACTTACCAGTCCAAGTAAGTGGGTGTATTACTGGATTTGAAGCATAAGGGTTTGCATTGCGGTTTTTCCCAATTGCATTATTAATTGCTACGTTTAGAATTTATCATACTTCCGGTTAGATCACGACATATATACACTCCGACTTATTGAAAAAAATCCGCTCTTTAAAAAGGTTAATTCTTGCTAGCATAAACAATTTTCAGTACTCTCCTGTAATGTGCCTGCGTCTTGGCAGGCATATTTGGCTAATTTTTTTCTAGCCAGAGATTTTTCAAATCAATTACTACATTGAACTGCAACCAATAATGATAGTGACTAATAAAATAATATACTAAAAGATATAATGGACACTATGACAAAGATTATAGTAACATTCACCATCAATAATAATACTGATTAATAACATAAGAACGAAAATCATATACCACATTCATCCTCAATAATTGTCGGTAATAACTATTTTTTTTATTTTATGTTTTTTATTTCCAAATGAATATTTTATTGCATTAAAAGCTAGATTTTTGTTTTTTGTTTTATATAATTCTAACATTAATAAAATTTATTAAAAGGAAACAAAAGAATTCACAGAGTAATTTTAAAAACATATGTTTAAATATTAAGTGTAATGTTCGCAAAAAACAAAACAAGATGAGCCTCAAGACAGTTGCCCTGTGAGAAGGTTGCTTGCTACTCTACACTTGATTTTGTCGCCACTTCTTCATCACTTTCACATCTTCTTCAACTTGAATTTTGTCAACTCTCACCAGTAAAACTTCTCGCTATTTTGAGCTAATTTTGGACTTACCGGTAAGAGACTTTTAATTTTTCTACTCATCATCATTTCGAATCATCAAGTCATCGCTATCAAGAACTCAACACTTTTCAAGAACTCAGTTCATTTCTCAGTTTTTCATCGATTCACAGACCAGTAATATTTTTTGTTCAAAGACTCATCTCTCTTTAGTAAATAAGTAAATTTAATTTTTTATGTAAATAATTGTAGATAATAGCTTTGTGCATTTTCTTTTTTTTTTCATAACTTTTTTTATTTAGTTTTAAATAACTTTCTTTGTTTTTTCTTAGTTGGGCACATTAATATTTTTATAATTGTTCTTTTTCTATTTTTACATTATATATTTATCATTTACTCATTTTTGGATGTTTTTATTTGTATTTACTTGATGAATTTCTTTTCTTTCCTTTTATAGCTTCAACTATATTTATTTGGGGAAATTGTCACCCAATCAAACTATTAGGTTTTTTTATTGAATTCACAACCGGCAAATTCGCTCGGATAGAAGGTTAGCGAATTATTATTAGGAGCCCCTTCTTCCACAATAATAATAATACTGACCATCAATAACCTTAGTCCCCACAACCACTAATAAAATAATAATTTCAATTTAAAACATTGGTACATCATCCATAAAAATAATCATATGGGCAAAGTAGTAACAATTTAAATAAAAGGTCTCCCATCTGTTTTGTGATCGACGGACGAATGATGAGAAATGAAATATTTAATTGTTAGAATTGGTTGGCTCCATCAACAACTGAACTGTACCATCTAGCTTCACCCAGAATCTAGCCTGACTACAGAATAAAGGCATATTCATACTTTCTGAAACCACCTGGCTTTTGATCAGGTCACGATTCTTCTCCAGCCTGGGCAGATTATCTTCCTTCTGGTGGACCACGACCCTGCTCGCTGAGAGTACCAGTTCTCAACTCTGACTTAAGGGGGAAAACCAACGGGTATTTAACGGCTCATTCGAGCTAGCATTAACATTTTTACCCTTGGGTCCGGGAGGTGTTGCTACTTGTGGACAAAACTGACAAGACATTCTTGAAATAAAATGTAATTTTAATCAATTCTTCAATTAATTGATCGAAGATTCCTCCGTTTTTATTACGATACTGGGCCTAGAAAATGTTGAGTCAGCACGTCTCGATCACCGATGAGAGCTTGAACACTTAACATTTAATTTATCTATTTTAACTTTATTCAATTTAATGTTATTAATAGTTTAATTACTTTATTAAAATAGTAGTGTATTACACTGTATCAAGTAGTTTATAAAAGACTAACATAAAAAAGGAGAGGAACCGATCAGATGACATTTTTAGAGCTAATTCAAAAAAGATTTAGTATCAGGTCCTAAAAAAAAAATATAACAATGGGCTGCGGTCTAAACAAGTAATGGCGACACAGAACTACATATTTCAACGAAAAAGAAACAAAACATTCTGATTCTTTATGGAGTCGATATTGTAAAGCAACATAACCTGTTGACAAAGAGACCATCTCTACAATAAAAATATAGAGTATTTTTGTCTCGACTATTTTCTGAACAAACACTGGAGTTGTAATTCATACTGGATTGTTTTCACTCGGTTTGTCAATGCATGCCTTATGTTTCTTGAAGATTACTCCGTTTTATATTATCATTTTTTTTTCTCTTTATATTTGCATCCATACCTGTCAAATAAACCAATGAAAATCAGCAGATTGGCTGACAGTAAGGTTAAGTACAATGTCATGAGAGGCATGAAGTTAAGATTCATCTTAATAATTTATTTAAGATGGTAAACATTTTATCCCATTTTTGCTTATCGAAAAATATAGCACGTTGGTATAAATATCTACATAGAATATTTAATTGATTACAGATCGAATAGTAAATAAAAAAGAATGTTTAATTATTCTTTACATCTATATTTGTTTATTTAGCCCGAGCCAAACTTCACCAATTTCTGTTCAAGAGAAGAATTGGTCGACTGTATCTTCTAATGTAAGGAAGAAATAGTTGGGGGTGCAGTCAATCAAAACACCTAAATAAGCGTAACTTATTTATTATGTGCCGACGTTTCGGCCTACAATGTAGGCCATCTTCAGGGCTAAGAGAGAGAAACAAACAGAAATATATAAAAACGTAGCAGTAACAAGAATATGTTTGTTTCTCTCTCTTAGCCCTGAAGATGGCCTACATTGTAGGCCGAAACGTCGGCACATAATAAATAAGTTACGCTTATTTAGGTGTTTTGATTGACTGCACTCCCAACTATTTCTTCCTTACTTCACCAATTTCTATTTAATTTTTATGACCAAATGAGAGAGCGAGTATCAAAAAATGTTTCTTTATTAATTATTTATGAAATCTATTTAAATATTTCATTGCTGCGTCAAGGAGTAGATGAATGCTTCTTGGTTATTTAAACTCTCTTCGTACAACATTGAATCAGTGAGTGAATGCGTTGTAAACAAAATTTCTATTTTATTTTTTATCATGAAATTTTTATCACCATTGTCTCTACGTCACTGAGTCTTGCTCTAGTCTCCGGACCATAGCGCATATATCCAATATATATATATTTGAAAACATTATTGATATAATAGTAATCTCGTAAATTTACTTTATTTTTTAAAATTTAATCAAATTGACATTTTTTCCAAAAATCTTCTTTTAAAAATAAGCGTTGTTTATCATAGGGTCAGTGATATTACACTGGCGCACATTCGGAATAAAATCTTTTTTTGTTTTAATGCCCATTGCCTCGTTAAAAAACCATGAAATCATTACTGAAGCAGGAGGTTACAGCATTGGAAAGATTAAAGAAAAACTGACGGCAGTCTCGAAAGAGAAAATTAAAAAAAAAATTAAAACTAAAAAGAAATAGAATAAAAGTAGAGAGGAACGTTCTACAAAATCGCGGCTCTTTCGATAACATGATATATTTAAATCAATTGCTGATGAAGAAAAGTAAAAAGAAAATGCCATATTGTAGGGAATGTAAACAATGTGCCGGAGGTTTGTTGACCTAATGTTGCTGGTACCAGTAATGGTAGCGATCTGGTCTGGCTATTTGGCCTCTGGTAGCATTTTTTTGTCCGACCAATGGGAAGCCATTATCCCTCCTGGTCAAAGCTTTTTGTTTTCTCAATGGAACCCGATTGGTCTTGTCTTCATGTTGTCCAGGGCGATTGATGGCCTTGACCTCGTCATCTTTTATTAGATTTTCTTTTAATTAGATATAATTAATCCTGAAATCTTAACACATTATAGAAATGACTAAATAAAAATAACAGCTATTTTTAGAATATTTTGTCTACATTTGCCTAAATCAGTGTATTTGTTTAAATAATGAAACATATTTAGATATTAATATCAGTATGCAAACCTTATCAACGCTCGAAATAAACTGAACAAGAAGAAAATTTAAGACTAAAAATCTTAAAATTAATTCTTTCTCTACTTAGCATAATGAAAAAAAAGGAGACACGAAAAAGAAATCTCCCTCTTCCCTCGTCCCATCCTAAGTAAGAATTTAAAAAATAAATGAGTTAAGTTAATATTTTTACTTCCGCATTTTACTTATTCGTTTAAATATATTTTTCATTTCTTTTTTTTTATTCTGACACTGCCTATAACGATAGCTTTTATCAATAATTAGAATTCCTAATTGAAAATCTACTAAATGAAAAGTAATAATAACTTTTTTTAAACCCAATGCTTCATAAAATATAACTCCAACAGAACTAAAACATACTTCAGTAACAATTGCATTCATTTAAGCTTTTTAATTCAGGAACGACGTATCTAATATTCCATTTCCAACGAGGATATTTTTTTTTTTAATAGTCATATTTTGAGTTGTATCACGTTTGAACTTTGTTTTTTTTTTGATGTTTTATGGTTTTAGTCTAAAATAAAAACTGTTTCAAGGTTTTAAAATTGTTCTAATGTTATTAAAAGAATTTCAATAGCATCATCATAATACCTCAATGGCATCATCACTAAAGGTAGGCGTTTACCAATAGCATCATCACAATACCTCAATGGCATCATCACAATACCTAAAAAAAAAAAAATGGCATCATCACTAAAGGGATGCGTTTACCAATGGCATCATCACAATGCCCTAAAAAAAAAATGGCATCATCACTAAAGGGATGCGTTTACCAATGGCATCATCACAATACCTCAACGGCATCATCACTAAAGGGATGCGTTTACTAATGGCATCATCACTAAAGGGATGCGTTTACTAATGGCATCATCACTAAAGGGATGCGTTTACCAATAGCATCATCACAATACCTCAATGGCATCATCACTAAAGGGATGCGTTTAACAATAGCATCATCACAATACCTCAATAGCATCATCACTAAAGGGATGCGTTTACCAATAGCATCATCACAATACCACAATGGCATCATCACTAAAGGGATGCCTTTACCAACACCCCAATATTTATTTTTCAACTCATACGGGAACTTTCAAATACCTCTATTGAAATTTTTTTAATGAGTTATGACATTGTTCTTTTGAAGAAGCGATATATTAACTGTTACTGATTAAAAAAACCGACTTAGACATAGTGCTTATAAATCCCCGCCTATCCTCAGCAATTAGTCTTAAGAGTTCAATTAGTCGTAAAGCTATTCTTGTATAATCCTTTGTTCAAGTGTTAAGTTTTTTTTTCAATAAATTCCTTTTTTAAAAAATGTGAAGTTCAGTGTAACTACCATCACTTCCGTGTCACCATTTTTTGCAATTTATTGTTTTTTTAACTTACTCGGAACTTTCAAATACCTCTATTGAAATTTTTGTTTGTTTTTGTTTTTATGATTGTTCTTTTGAAAGAGGGATATGTCATTCGTGTTGCAATTTAAAAAAAACCTAATGTATAATATAAACTATAAACGTTTATGATATTCTACTAATCATACTAGAAAATTTATGATGCCATTGAAGTCAGCAGTGTGGAATATCCTCGCGTGATAATGCTAGAGCTTAACGGCTTTTTAGAGAGCCACTTAGTCAGCTTGTAAGCTCAACACCGATCCGCGTTAAGATTAAATATGGCATACGAGTATATAGTACAAGCGGAAGGTTACCGCTGGCGGTAGGTTATCATTCATAGAAGGGAAAAAATAAATATAACCATCAAGTTAAACGTTTTGTATTTACTGTTGGCTAGGAATCGCACAGACGTTTTAGTCATTGATATTTGTTGATTTTAAAAATATATCTGTCCATAGCCCCCAGGTAGGGCTAATAGATTGCATGAGATTTCAATAATATAAATGAATGAAATTTCATTCTGATTGTTTCCTTCTCTGGCACAAAAACATAGAACTGTACGAACCTGTAATTCCTTATTGAGTGCAATTATATCGCTGCCACTATTACAAGCATATGCTGCCACAAGTATAGCACTGAGTTGCAATGCCGAAAATCCTGGTGCACTTGCCACTACCGGCTTTTATCTAGTCTGTTAGATGGACCCTACGGGATTTAGGACCCTCCTGGAGTTCAACCAGGCTCTACAAAGTGGATACCCAATATAAAGGGGAAAACGGCTGTTAAGCGTGACCTAGGACAAATCGCCTCCCTTCACAACTGTTGCCCATGAACTGTCTCTATCATTTACTGAATCCCAGACCCGTTCACGGGTTGTAGTGGTTCAGTTTTTTTTATTTCGCTACCACCCTTAGCATCCCGAACAGTTCCCCGCCTTCCCAAATCGAGTACTAGTCTTTCCAAAGCTGAGTGTTTTAGTGTACCGTAGTATCCATAGCGAACCCGCCTGGTAAGTCCGCTTTGTGACGCAATGGAGTGGTCACTATCTCTATGGGACCTGCATTGTCTTTGCTGGCCGTTAGGCAAAGCTTATCACTCGAGGATCCGCGGGCCTCCCATCATATCTCACGCATATAAAGCACTTAGGAGCTAGTTACTCTCAACTCTCCTTATAATGTCGACGCTGTCTTTCCATCCTCATTGTCTCTTCGGTTTTTAATTTTATCAATGTTTAACTTCACTCTCATCAATTTGTTGACAAAGTCATCTCTACGACAAACATTATTAAATAATTTTAAAAATAGTTATAATAATTTCTGCTAAACTTCAAATTATTGTATAAATGGTTGACTAGGTATGTCTTAGGAGGTTCTAAAATGGTCAGGGGGCAGTCGCTAATTACGCGCAATAATTCAGACTTATTTTACCCGTGCTTACGTTTCGACCTAATTTTAAGGCCATCTTTAGGGCTGAGAATAAAAGAAAACAGAAAATCTTATCTAAGGAAGAAATAGTTGGGGGTGCAGTCAATGAAAACATCAAAATAAGTATAACTTATTTATTATGTGCCGACGTTTCGGCCTACAATGTAGGCCATCTTCAGGGCGAATAAAACAAGTTGCAGGTTAGGCAGCTCAGAGACAAGTCAAGGTCAAAGACAATTTTCTGGCTATTTAGAGCAGGGAAAAAACCGCCAAGGTGTAACTAATCTCAGCAAATATAGAGCCTATTAACCAAATATAGAGGCTATTAACCAAATATAGAGCCTATTAACCACTATTGACTTGTCTCTGAGCTCCCTAACCTGCAACTTGTTTTATTCGCCCTGAAGATGGCCTACATTGTAGGCCGAAACGTCGGCACATAATAAATAAGTTATACTTATTTTGATGTTTTCATTGACTGCACCCCCAACTATTTCTTCCTTAAATTAGAAGATACAGTCGACCAACTCTTCTCTAACAGAAAATCTTATCCCTAATTTTTCCTCCTCCTTTACCAAATGTTGAAGGAGAAACTTAAACTAAATGCAATAAGAATAGGCCTCGAGTAGATAAATCTAATGAAAAAAATCCAGAAGTTGCACTAATAATGTTGACACCGAAACTCAAAATTTACTGGCTATTTAGAGCAGGAAAAAAACCGCCAAGGTGTAACTAATCTCAGCAAATATAGAGTATATTAACCAAATATAGAGTCTATTAACCAAATATAGAGCCTATTAACCAAATATAGAGCCTATTAACCAAATATAGAGCCTATTAACCAAATATAGAGCCTATTAACCAAATATAGAGCCTATTAACCAAATATAGAGCCTATTAACCAAATATAGAGCCTATTAACCAAATATAGAGCCTATTAACCAAATATAGAGCCTATTAACCAAATCTAGAGATACATTGCAGTATTCATAACAAGCCAGAAAAAAGATTGAAATCAATAATAAAGTCTTAGCGATTATTATGAAAAAAAAAACATATTTCATAACCAAGTTACCCTGTTTTTAAAAGACACTGAACTTAATTTTTAAATGTTAAACTCTTATAAATTTACATTTTAATTTTTCAAACAATATCAAGGTGTTTAAGTTTATAAGAGTTTAACATTTAAAAATAAGTGCAGTCCAAAGTATAATGCAGAGCAATAATGACCATGGAGATAAATGTATCTCCTAGTAATTTTTAAATTATAGACGTCCATAAGAGGTATCTATACTTGAATATTTCAGTTTTTTTAGGACAATTTTAATATAATTATTTATAGTTTTATTGTTGTTGATGTTGATAATTTTTATATTGTTGAATTACAGACATATTATGTGAATCCTGATAAACAATTAAGAAATTGAAAATGACCCAAGAGGTCGAAACGTATTTATAGTAAATAAAAAATAACAACTTGACTGTAGAATGTGTTTTTTGCTTCATAATTAAATTTTATCAATTATAAACTTGTAAATGCAAACAAAATATCATAACAGTTTCATTAATCGTAACTTGACAGCTAATCATGATTGCTTTGCTTTATTACGTGCCGATCTGTATCCAATTTAAAAATGTGAAATAAATTATGAGACAGAGATAGTTCAATACTAGCAAGTAGCAAATAGATATGTCAATTTTCCTCGATTTACATTAAATATCCTTGCTCGCTGATTTTTCGAAAACATTAAAAGTTTGTTAATCTTTGTTTTACCCATAGTTCGTAAAATAAAGAAATGTAGAAGAATATCGAAGATGGCAACCACAACATCGCATCCTAGGATAATGTTATGGCCTGAGCGATGGCATTTCGCTGTCACGTGTCACATCCAGTCGTGTCTGATAATGTGTCGTTACGGACAGGGGGTATGCTTTCATTAATATCGCTTATTAATTAATTTAACAGTTAATTAAATTTGTCAAATACAGATGTTATCAGAATTCTTTGTTAAATTTATAAAATGTCGTACCTGAAACCCGGAACACTCGTTCGTTATACCTGAAAATTGCCGGAGGCTACGGTTGAAAGGGTCCTAATAAAACAGAGCTTGTATTAAAAGGCCCCCGGGAATTCGCACCATAAAATAAGGCTTCTTTGTCGAGCGAGTTTTTCAAAAGATAGTAGAAAAATCCAGAGCCAATAATTTAAAAATATGTGCAGTATAAAGTCAAATCTTTAACATAAATTCGTAATATATTCCAAACAATTTAACCCCATCAGTACTAATGTACTATCTAGCGCATCATCTAAAATTAATGTATGTTAATAAATAAATTAAAAAAAAATCAATTATTTATTCTGAACTGTTACTCGTTATTGAATAATATTAATTGATCTTATAAATGTGGGGAAGGGTGGAGGTCCGGGTGATGGGAATCGTCCGGGTGGTGGGAATAGTCCGGGTGGAGGTCCGGGTTGTGGGAATAGTCCGGGTGGTGGGAATAGTCCGGGTTGTGAGAATAGTCCGGGTGGAGGTCTAGGTGGTGGGAATAGTCCGGGTGGTGGTAATAGTCCGGGTTGTGGGAATAGGCCGGGTGGTAGGAATAGTCCGGGTGAAGGTACGGGTTGTGGGAATAGTCCGGTTGGTGGGAATAGTCCGGGTGGAGGTCTAGGTGGTGGGAATAGTCCGGGTGGTGGTAATAGTCCGGGTGGTGGTAATAGTCCGGGTTGTGGGAATAGGCCGGGTGGTAGGAATAGTCCGGGTGAAGGTACGGGTTGTGGGAATAGTCCGGTTGGTGGGAATAGTCCGGGTTGTGGGAATAGTCCGGGTGGAGGTCTAGGTGGTGGGAATAGTCCGGGTGGTGGTAATAGTCCGGGTGGTGGTAATAGTCCGGGTTGTGGGAATAGGCCGGGTGGTAGGAATAGTCCGGGTGAAGGTACGGGTTGTGGGAATAGTCCGGTTGGTGGGAATAGTCCGGGTTGTGGGAATAGTCCGGTTGGTGGGAATAGTCGTGGTGGAGATTCATAGGGAAGTCTATCCAACCCTGGAGGAAGGCCTGCAATGTGGGTCCAAACCTCGCTACATAGTTTATCATTCAAGGCATTGTTTCCTTCACCTCCACCAGGATCATTTTCTTCCTCCTGATACTCTTAATGTTGAAGATAGAACTGGATTCAATATTAGCGCTTGTACTAGAACTAGGTAGGCGCCTTTGTATCTTCTCTAACAGGTCGGAATAGACATACTTTCACAAATTGAGACGCATATCCCTCGACTCCATGAACAGACTGACTTCTAACTCCGAAACTATAAATTTCCAAGACAATCAAGCTAATTGAAAAATGTACAACGTTGTTAATGTAATTTACGATTAAAAGGTTTCATCAATGTTTTATATGCTAAATGATTATTTATTTTACTATTGTATCTTGCGTAAGAACCGGTGCCTTCATTGAGGATTCAACCGTTTAAATTAATTAAACATTCAAATTACCTGTAAATATATGATATATATTTTAATCATGATTTATGTTTTATACAATGTCTTTACATCTTTAAGTAATAATGACATTCCAGTTAGCATCTTTATTTCATAAGTTTATGTGATTATCATAAATTATTTATGGCAATTGTAAAGTTCATATGGAAACTGAATAAACAACTTAAGAATTTTTATTTTATGTAAGAAGTTGTGTGATGCGAACTCCTCATTATTTAAGCACTCACAAATTAAGTGGGCCGTTGGGTTTAGTTGAGTTCAGTTTTTAAGAACGAGCTATGGTTGAATAGACTTTCAACCAAAGCTCTATAGCGGATGCTCCGTAACCACGCCACGTGGAAGAGTGAAGAAGTGTGGTGCAGGTGGTATGAAGAACAGCCAAACTTTGCCACTAGACCTGTCAACTCCCAGCCATTTAATATAGAAACCGTCAAAGGGCTGGATTATTAATTTGACATTGACAAATCATTTTTTCAAATACTTCGTACAGATACCTTAGTCAGATTCTTCATAAAGATGTTTGATTAAATACAAATTGTGTGTTTGTACATAAAAAGTATTGAGTATTTATGTGAATCTTTCTTAAATATAACAGTTGTATACGAGTGATCTTAGTTAAACAATCAAATCATTAATTAAGTAATTTTCTCGAAAAATATTCTTTTCGATTTGCTTAAAATCATTATTTTAATTTACTTATAAATGATCGATATATATACATACACACACACACACATATATATATATATATATATATATATATATATATATATATGTGTGTATATGTATATATTTTTTTTTCTTTCATTTATGGATGAAAAACTAAATGAAATTCTCAAGATCAAAGGCGAATAATTCGGAAATTACAAAAATGCGAAAAACACAATTTAAAAAAACCTGTACGACTACAACCAATGAAGGATTCTTGGATTCAGTACGTGGTAGATACTGAGGTGTTTCATGGACAACGGATAATTTGCTCTAGATCACGTTCAATCACCAGATTTGCCCCCCCCCCCAGGGTACTAAATCCCGTGGGTTCGTTTCCGGCTGCTAAGAAATTAACTAAATTCTTTAGCTCAGCGCTTCCTTCCCGAATAAACAGTTTTGGCTGACTAAATTAACGTAAAATGTGAAAAATTCAATTTTCGAAATTCAATCCTGAATGCCTATAATGTAAAAATGGCTTCCTCTAATATAACTATAATTTTTTTTATATGTAAAAATTAATTGTCTCTCTTTGTGCTTATTTTGGAGGGTCTAAATCACCTAACGGATTACCCAGGATATGAAACGTCCTGTGGTCGAATAGGGTATTAGCAGGTAATAGTCAGCCAGGCACCTTAAAGCTTGGTGCCCTACTCTAATGACTTATTACCCCATAAAATTTTATTTCTCTACATGATAATAAGAAATTAAATAATGATACATGATAATATAGTATCATTGAATGTAATTACAGAATTCATTATTTCATAATTTCTTGTATAAAAAAAAATAGTTGGTAAAGTGTTTCATACTAGTTGAAATGTTTTTTAAAAGGAAAAAAAAGTTGTACCCTATGGTATTGCTACTGTTTCCATGACAACGGTTGTACAAGGAGCTGATTTAGTAAATTTCGCCTTTGCAGAATAAAAAACTTACTTATGAGGCCTCGAACTCTGAATCTGTAGATCAGTAACTCAGCCAATTACTTACGCACTGAGTGAGCTACCACATACTTCCGTTCCTCAGTGCCTAAAAATAACTGATGTTGATTAATAACTGGTAACCGATAACGTGTAATGACTGTAACAGTTCCGGGTATTAGCGGAGAATTATGGCTCGCCCAAGCCTGATACCAGTTATTGCCAGATTAACCGAACCGAGATGAAGTACCTAATTAAGCTTTATCTGTTACTTTTTTATGATTTTTATTAAGTAAAGGTTTTTTTTTGTTTACTACATTTATTATATTTAAACTATGTATATAATAACCATAGGCAGGGCGTAACGCTAGTATTAGCAATATTGAAGAGAGTTAGGTCTTGGTTAACTAAGTGACTGATAGTTGTTAAATCATTTCCAATCAAAATGCAAATATCCTTATCAGGTTCTAGTTTGCTAACTCATTTCTCAATAGTTAAATTAGTTTTAGTTGAACCGATTACTTTTTGACTCTGAAATCACGTTTTTTTATTTAATTCTTTATAGTTTCCCATCATCCTTTTTGATCCAGACTTGGAATGGTGAATGGACTGGCACTGGTGAATTTAAAAACATATTTTTAATTTTTTTTTAATTACTGTAAATTAATTTTAATTATTTAAAAAATTATACAATTATATACTATATTTTTTTTAAATGTCTATATACAAATTTATACATATACTTTATTTTTTTGAAATGTCTATATACAAATTTATACAATTAAAAATTCTTTTGAGTGTGATAAATGCCGAAACACGACAGACACTTTACGAAAAATAATATAGCCAAAAGTGAATTCGTACGACATCTGTTGTCAAGAAAAAGTATTTCAGCTTGACATGCGGACACCTAGATGGCTCTAGGAACTGAACTACTATTGTAGCTCACGGTCTAGAAACGCCGGAGAAGCAAAACTATTATAATAGTCCACGGTCCCCACGGCACGCCGCGCTCGGACTATTATAGTAGTTCACGGTCGCTAAAGGGTTAAGGAAGTGATTAGCTCCCAGGAAGCACATGGCCTGTATGATCATGGTGAGCGTCCTCTCATCTCTCACCTGGAAATGGTTGCTGAAAATTCCTTGAAAGTTCTCCTCCCTGTTAATTCCGATGGACAGATTAACTTGCTGGTTTTAATGCCCTACTTGTTGGATATTTCTGAAGATTGCAAAACACTATTGATGTTGGGATATAGATAGCCTGGGTGTGCTGCCAATGTAACACAAAATAAGACAAACTTATTTATTATGAGTGCTCCAGCTCCTATCAGCCCTGAAGATGGCGTACAAGGTAGACCGAAACGTCGGCACTCATAATAAATATGTTTTTCTTATTTCGTGTTACATTGGCTGCACCCCCAGGCCATCTATATCTCATTAGGTCTTCCAGTCAACTTTTTTCCTCACTATCACTAATAATGTATCATTTTGAATTGAAGAGATTATTAATTAATTAACTTGAGTTAAACTTACGGCTAATAGAGACGTTTGATACCTGATTATGGGAATTAACTGAGTGTTACTTGTTAAACTAAATATTGAACTGAAATACTTGTAGGCGGCAGTAGTTAGTTGCATTGTAATGACAATTACAATAAATATAAAATAGTTTACATGCCCTCGGATTCCTAATTGTCGCTAAAAATTAAACGATGGATTGGAGGATCATTTTAGAGGCCATTCCAACGTTTCTCCATTTTAACACCTTTAAATTCAAACCTCATGAAATATTGAAGTTAAACAACCCGTAAATTATTGAGTTATGCAATAGTTTTACTTCTGTCATCGGGTAAATCTACCTTGGGGGATCAGAACAGCAGTCGTCTCAATCTTTTGTTTTTTACTTTATTGTACTCAATAAAGTGATTAATATATTTAAATATTAATTGTACAAACGCTTTCAAGAAAAACTATACGGACACCCAAACCCATTGATACAACAAATGGCCACGACTCTCATGCCTGAGAACACTAGGAGGAGACTAAAAAGGACGTGGATGAGGGATCTATTACAGTAGGAAATAAAAGAAAACCAATGGAGAGGTAGTTGTTGGCTACTGTTCTTCGTCATGCCTTCCATGTCATTTTGTATTTTTTTTTTCTTCAGTCAGCCAATCTGCTGATTGTCAATCTGTATTTGACAGGTGTGGATGGAAATATAAAGAGAAAAAAAAAGGAATATAAATTGACTGAAAAGACATGAAACTGCTCGACTTTTTTGCCTACTTTATTGGAAAACGTCTAAAACTCCCAATTAATTACAAAAGACTCATTTTCATGACATTTATCAGACCTATTTGGACATACGGAGTTGAGCTTTGGTGCTCTACTAAACCATCCAATTCATCTCGTATCCAATCCTAACAATCCAAAATCCTTCGTAAAATCCTCAATGCTCCTTATTATCTCACAAATAAACTCATCCATCATGATCTTAATATCCCATTGTTGCTGATTTGGCCGAAACTATATCAATAAATTATTCTAAAAAAATGGATTAATTCTTTACATAATAAAGTATTTAAAAAACGTTTGTATCAACTTCATTATTAAAATAAAAATTGCATAATATATTTAGGCATAGTGGATTAACCGAAAGTTGATACTAAAGAATGTCAGAAAAGGTAAATTGTTTTTTATTTCTGTCACATATTAAGGGAAGAATAAGCATTGTGCTGGAAATCGTCTCACTTGAATTTTTTTTAAGTCTTTAAGGACCATCAGCGCAGTTTTTGGACCATCAGCGCTCGAGCATCAGCGCAGTTTTTGGACCATCAGCACTCGAGCATCAGCGCAGTTTTAGCATCAGCATTCGCGAGAATCTTGATTCTACTATAAAATATTTTAACACAGGCATCCTACTGTAATTATTTGCAATAGAGATGTTTCGATTTTTCGTTACAAGAAAATGCGCTTTCAAAATAAGGTCTGGGAGTGGGAGTATATAGTGCAACTAGTGGTGCACTAAATGTATTTAAATTTACTCCATAGGGAACCAATTATTTTTTTATGTATGTACTTCTCCTTTAATCTGATTTTAAAAACCAATATTTTGTTATTAAAATGAAGCAATCATTATTCAACACGTGGTGTGAGTTAAAGCAGTTTCAATTTATTTTACTCAATTCAAAATTAAAAAAATAAAATAAAATATTAGATTTTGTTTATCAATTTTTCTTTCATTCCATGTGGAATTTAATTATGAACAATAATTTAATGATCATATGATAATGATCATCATGTATATATAAATCCAATAAAAATTATTTCCTTTATAAATTAATTCCTTCAAACTGTTTTATTTCATTTCTTGATGGTTTAGGATGGGCAGTTAAATATGTTGGTAAAGAGATTTTAGGTTTAAGGAAAGTTTTATCAGAAGCTCTTGGGAAAAATTGTTTTTTCAGCTGCCGCCTAAGCGGTAATGGTCGATTCAAGAATGGCTAAATCATATGGAGCTCAGTACGCAGGGTGCTGGGTTACTAACTTCTAGGTCCAGGTGTTACCACTAGGTGTTATAAGGACATCATAAGGTGTTACCACTAGGTGTTATAAGGACATCATAAGGTGTTACCACTAGGTGTTATAAGGACATCATAAGGTGTTACCACTAGGTGTTATAAGGACATCATAAGGTGTTACCACTAGGTGTTATAAGGACATCATAAGGTGTTACCACTAGGTGTTATAAGGACATCATAAGGTGTTACCACTAGGTGTTATAAGGACATCATAAGGTGTTACCACTAGGTGTTATAAGGACATCATAAGGTGTTACCACTAGGTGTTATAAGGACATCATAAGGTGTTACTACTAGATATTATAAGGACATCATAACGTGTTACCACTAGGTATTATAAGGGCATCATAAGGTGTTACCACTAGATGGTATAAGGACATCATAAGGTGTTACCACTAGATGGTATAAGGACATCATAAGGTGTTACCATTAGGTGTTATAAGGACATCATAAGGTGTTACCACTAGGTGTTATAAGGACATCATAAGGTGTCTACAGCTATGAAAGGATTTTATGATACCTACTCGGGTTCACCGAGCCTCTATAAAGTCAGTACCCTGAATTGTGTGAGAAATCTTTTTTTTTTTTCTTATACCGGGGTCGTTGGTCGTTCGACCATCCGACATCTTGCTGCCCAATATAAATTAGATTTTTTTCAAATGCTCATTGGCAAATTTATTTCTTATGTCTGTCAGAGCAGGACATGTGTCTAGTTGGTCTCCATCCATTGTCCCTTGGTTACATAGTACACATGTAGGATCCTGAGCCAAATCTATCTTGTGGAGATGACTCTGCAGATAATCGCGGTCAGTCGTCAGGCGGAAGCAGGCTACTGCATCTCTTCTTGGGAGGTCACCTGGGATCGGGTTTTCTATTAGACATTTGTATCTTTTCCTTTCCACCTTTTCTATTTGTGTTTTTATTGTTTTCTCCTTAGCTATGTTTCTTATCATTCGCCGTATTGAGTCCAAGGATTTTGGATGGACTGGGTGCGGCAATTCTGCTTGGCAAGATTATCAGCTTCTTCATTCACTGAAATCCCGCAATGGCAAACCAAGGATACAAAGCTATCCACTATAGGACCACATTAGTGCCTTAAAGTGTCAGGTCATAGAGGAGCGATTTGCATTTGAAAACAGACCCATAACAGAGAGGAATCTTGCGGTTGAGTATGATCCCGGCCAAACCATCTCCCTGCTCGACCGAACTCTTAGAACCAGTACAGTCCCTACCAACTACTTACCCTAGAGTATACTTCTTGGGTAGCACTGGTTTTGAAACTATCCGGAGATTATGAATATTAAATGGTTTACATTTGGTAATATTGATTTATTATATGATAAAGGTGATTACTTAATTACTAGACTAAGAATTGATGTACTTACCGACGAACCAAGGGTTCCTCTTGTTGTTCTCGACGGTGAGGCTGAGGAAGTACTCCTCGAATCCTTTGACGGGGTTGGCTTGAGGCTGGACGGAAAGCGTGCCCTCGACTTCTTCCTCGTTGCCGATGGACACCAGGTCCCTGGCGGACCAGCCGTCCGAGCCGATCCAGGAGAACACCTTGGAGGCGTTGAGTCTCCGCACGGCGCGCATCACACCCGCCACTTCTTGGTCCGAACCGAAGATGATGGCACCTGTCAACAAGGAAAGGGGAGCGATATTGAGATCATCCACTTTCATATATTTATGTTAACAGATAAAATATGCACTTGATCTATCTAAGCATGTTTTAATGATGAAATGTCACTTTTAAACAATAAGAGTGGACTAGTCGACTCTCAAGCACTGAGGCATGTTCCCTGAGAACTTTTGGTACCTGTTTTCTGGAATTTCCCACCTTTCCGATCCCCGAATGACTCGGTCCCTTCCTAACTTTTTAGTATCTTAATGAACGTGAAAGTGTGAATGTGAAATCCACTATTATGTATAGTTGGCACAAAACGTATTTGCACACCCAGCCATTAGAGGTTTTATGTATAATAGAATTTTCTTTTTTTTTAGCCTACTTGATATATCTTAAAAAATTAAACAAATATTGAATAAACAACAAAATGTAGTTTTGCACCGCCCATGAAGTATTGGCACACTTGGAATTACTGAAAGTTGACTTCTTATCTTATACCTGAGAAAGGAGTTAGTGATACTCTCTAATGCTGTCACTGCAAATTACCTCCAGTGATATTGTACTTCCACCATATTCAGTATCCAATGACCCACAGAATTAGGGAAATACCATTGTCTGTTAGGAAGATGGTTATATCATTATCGTCTTTAGGCAAAAGTTACCGTGAGATCGCTAAATAAGTGAAATTGCCATTCTATACAGTGCGGTCTATTATTTAAAAAATATAAGAACTGGATCGATTGAAAATCAGCCTCGGAGAGGTCGTCCCAAAGCCTTTACAGAGCTAGAAAGAAGACAGGTAGTTAATGAAGCTTCAAGAAAACTCAGTTAAAGTGCTCAAAATCTTACCGATGACCTAGCATCATCATCATCATCATCATCTAGTGGTAAGTATGTTGCACTACAAACAATCCGAAACGATCTCCATAGTGAAGGCATTCGTGGCAGAAGACCTCTAAAAAAACCTTTCATTAGTGAAGTAAAAAGAGACTTGAGTTCGCGAAAAAATACCTAAATGAAGTACTAGATTTTTGGAAGAAAGTTATATTTTTGGATGAAAGCAAATTCGAAGTTTTTAAACCGGCTAATAATTAACAATTAGGCGAAAAAATAAAACAGTTATAGATACAAGAAATATATTGAAAACGGTGAAGTGTGGAGGTGGATATATTATGGATTGGCGCTGTATGGCGTACTCAGGCGTTAGAAATTTAGAAATTATTGAAGGTATATAAGACAGCTCGCTCATATGGAGAAGTGTTGTGACGCAACCTGAAAAGTAGTGCCATTAAGTTAGGTCTGGAGAACAAATAATACTTCTAGCAAGATAGTGACCCGAAGCACACAGCCAACTTAACCAAGGAGTGGCTTCTATATAATATAATGCTCCCAGAAGATTGCTCACCACACCACTTCAGTCACCAGACCTCAATCCTATAGGGAACCTATGGCACATTTTGCACAGAAAGGTACGACAGGCAAACCTTACTAGCAAGGAACACTTAAAACAAGTTATAAATGAATCGTGGAACAATTTATCAGTAGCAATATTAAATAATTTAGTAGAATCCATGCCGAGGCGCCTGCAGGCAGTTAATAATGCCAATGGTATGTTTACAAAATATTAAGTAATTTATTTGCCTTTGGCACTAATATTGTATTTTCAATTAAGGTGTGCGAATACTATTTGGGCGATGAAAAATCTGCATTGTATATGAGATGTTAAATGTTTATTGTTTCCAAATTTAATATATAACAAAAAGACTAAAAAAAAATTGTTTAAATGTATAAATCCTCAAATCACTGGGTGTGCAAATACTTTTTGTGCCAACTGTAATCCACAAATCCCTTTAATTTATTTCCAGAATCCTTAAGTTTTCCAAAGTTTTATTATGTTTACCATAAAAATATAAAACTTAGTAATAATTACTACTGAGGTGAAGGTGGCATTCCAGGTCGGAATGCAGAGCCCGCGCCGGTCGGAAAAAAAATTAAGAATATTATTACTCTAATTAACCTTAATCGGCGGCCATTCATAGTATAATTTAATTACTTCCAATTCATTAATTACACTTGTTACAAGGTCTATGTAAATTTCATGAATTACCTTACAATTTGTATATTCATTTGCATACTTAATTATAGCTTGAGCTCGGAAGTACGTAGAAGTTTTGATTCGCTTAGAGAAGTGTAAATAAAGTTAGGACTAGTCCTGCAGGTATTCCGTTCGATAAAGACGCGAAGGACTTAGCTGTGACGGGACTCCCGATGGGAGCTAAAGCACCGTCAATAAATCGAGATACTGCCTGGACTGGCTTTATTGAAGGCACCTTTATTGAAACGATTATTTTCCACCTGGCCTGAGCAAGAGGAGAGAGAGAGAGAGAGAGAGAGAGAGAGAGAGAGAGAGAGAGAGAGAGAGAGAGAGTGAGAGAGAGAGAGAGAGAGAGAGAGAGAGAGAGAGAGAGAGAGAGAGAGAGAGAGAGAGAGAGGAGAGGGAGGGAGGGAGGGAGGGAGGGAGGGAGGGAGGGAGAGAGAGTGAGAGAGAGAGAGAGAGAGAGAGAGAGAGAGAGAGAGAGAGAGAGAGAGAGAGAGAGAGAGAGAGAGAGAGAGAGAGAGAGAGAGAGAGAGAGAGAGAGAGAGAGAGAGAGAGAGAGAGAGAGATCAATTTGGAGGGGGGCCGATCCGAAATGCGAAGAGCCCCCAATCTATAATTAACGGGGCCCTTTAACATTTTTCAGTTTAACCCCCGAGCAGATCTTTTGTCTCGAATCCTAATTATTTTTCTCCTTCTGGAATCTCTGAGCTTAATTTGCTGTTTTAAAGGGAATCGCGATCCTCTTCTTTAAATATCAATGTCGATACCTCAAGATCCTAATTGCTCTTGCTTTGATTTATTTAGTACCGCATAGATTTATTTATAATAATACTAAATATGTATCGTATGAATATAATGATTATATCTATCACTAGACTAAATATAAGAAGATTTTTAATTTAATAAAGATTAGCCAAATAAAATTCAGAACTTTTTGACTCGATTAGTTAGAAACAAAAAAGTGAATAGTGTAGTTTCAGGTATATTCACCCGAGGGAAAATATATCAGCCACAAATATTTCTCCATTTCCTATCTTGCTCGAAATATTAGCGACCTGTAACAAAATATCAATTTAAGGATGCCCAATATTATATAACACAGGGAAGAAATTAATTTTTCGATTCAGAAACTCACTTAATACCACAAATACCATCTTTTCGTACCGCATTTTCCAACCTGTAGACTGAAAATATAATCCAACCTGTAGAGACAGGACATAATTTATCGGACCGGATATCAGTGCAATATAAATAGTATTTTATGTTGAAGAAATTGGTCCGCGTAGAGGTCACTGAATGAAATTCTCAAGTAATTTCAGAAGATATTTATTGTTAGCCAACGTTTCGACCTACGTTGTAGGTCTTCTTCAGGGCTATAAGCAAAATACAGACAATTTAAGAAAGCGGTATGAATATATTAAAACATTTTAAATATAGATAAACTAAAAGAAGGTGAATACAGGCAAAAAATTGATAATTATGTGTAATAATGATGATAAAAATTGATAAAGGTGTACAGTAAAGTAATTATGAAGGTTAAAATGTAGAAAATAATAATAAAACATGAAGAAAATAATAATAAAACAGAAAGTGTTGACAGTTAAAAAATTAAGGTATTACAGATAAATAAAAACTGAATATACAATAGGAATGTGAAATGATATGGGTAAATTAGAAAGTGATAAGAATTACGCACTAAAATTATAGGTAATAAAAAAGAAGAAATAAAAATTGTAAAATTATAAAAATCTAGAAACGAATTATATAAAATAGAATAAAATTGAAAATAAAAATTATTTTAGAAAATACAGTATTAATATTAATAGGTAGAAAATACTTTATACTAGTGTAAAGAATATTAATTGCATAAGAGAATGTAAGAAGACAGTTTATAAAAGTGTAACCACCCTAAATATTCATCAATATATATCATAATTCCAATATAGCCTGTTATTAGCCCGTTAATTAGTCCAATATAGCCTGATTGTATTATCACGTACTTTACTTAAAACATACCTACTTTTATACAATTGATATTTTACACTTTTATAAACTCTCTTCTTACATTTTCTTATGCAATTAATATTCTTTACACTAGTATAAAGTATTTTCTACCTATTAATATTAATACTGTATTTTCTAATATAATTTTTATTTTCAATTTTATTCTATTTTATATAATTCATTTCTAGATTTTTATAATTTTACAATTTTTTTCATTACAATTTCTTCTTTTTTATTACCTATAATTTTAGTGCGTAATTCTTATCACTTTCTAATTTACCCATATCATTTCACATTCCTATTGTATATTCAGTTTTTATTTATCTGTAATACCTTAATTTTTTAACTGTCAACACTTTCTGTTTTATTATTATTTTCTTCATGTTTTATTATTATTTTCTACATTTTAACCTTTATAATTACTTTACTGTACACCTTTATCAATTTTTATCATCATTATTACACATAATTATCAATTTTTTGCCTGTATTCACCTTCTTTTAGTTTATCTATATTTAAAATGTTTTAATATATTCATACCGCTTGTCTGTATTTTGCTTATAGCCCTGAAGAAGACCTACAACGTAGGTCGAAACTTTGGCTAACAATAAATATCTTCTGAAATTACTTGAGAATTTCATTCAGTGACCTCTACCCGGACCAATTTCTTCAACATAAATTATCATAGGTCAACAATTATTATCAATATAAATAGTATTTTGTATGAACCCAGAGAATAAATTAATGTAGCAAATATTTTCGTTATCATCCATTATCAAAAACTCATATTTTGTGGCAATTTATATTTCACTCATAATAGTTTTGATACTCACAATCCTCTCATTAAGTTTTGTGCTATGTAGCTCAACCTTTGGTTTTGGAAGTGATAGGTTGAAATGTGAATTGCTAGAAATTACGGTTATAAGAACTAGGCCACTCAGGCAGATAGAAAGATCACCTGGTGAGGAGGTTCAAGAGATACGAAAAAGGAAGAGTCCTCGAAGAAGGACAGGAGTTGAAGATCTCACTTTTTGAGGACATCGGGGAGAAGAATGTCGTAAGACTCTTCTGGCATTGGAAGCTGGAGGATGAAGGCTTAATATGAAAGTAATCCCTGATTTACCTGACTGTTGATTTAAAATATGTATGCATTTTATGGCAATCCTCTATTTCATCTCAATCATTAATCGTGATTTCTCAATATGTGTATTATTAGTGTACGAAATAATATCTATAAGTTACATTTGTTTAACGACCCCTACATTCATTATCTCACTATCCATATTATCAGTAAGATATTAAGTTGAATTACAGGATTACTTCAAAAATATTTTTATCCCTAAAACATAACAGATGCTATATCGTGCAATTGTACTTTTCGATCATAATTATTGTATGCTATCGGCAATTATTGTATGCTATCGGCAGTTCCGAGCCTTTGAATGGCTGCTATGTTGGCTGTAAACTGCCGGTTTTCGTTTTCTTATTTCAGTTAAATTAAAAAGTTTATTATATTGTTCACTGAATGAAAAATATTTAAAGGGAAAATTAGAAGAATTAGAAGCTAAGGTAACACAAGCTGGATAAAACAGGATTACGGATAGCAAAAAATAAGGATAAACACAAAGTCGTGACTTCTAACTTCATTCAAGGTTTCTGAGTCTAAATTTTATTGCCACTTCTGACAGAACCGTCGAAATAATTTAATTAGAGCTCTTTACCTGATCACCCTCAGCTTCAGCTTCTTCTATGGGTTCTAATAAACAGTCACTTTCATTTAAATATGGTTTTCTCATTCATTTTATAGATTTGATAAGTTCAGTAGTATGTGAAAAATAAACTTCAATTAGTAAGGAATATGCAAGAAAACAAGAAATGTAAAGATTTTGTAAATGAAGGTCAGTAAAATTAAAGAAAGTTCTACCACCTTAGCAGAGATTGCACAGACCGTAATAAGCGAGATACGATGGTACTCAGAAGTGGACCCTCGTAATTGAGGATGATTGCCACATGGCATGCCACCTCGCATTGTAAATGCCACTCTGGCACTAAGTTATAGTTTATTCTCTAACATCATATAAATTATTCTGTGGACTTTTTTCTGTCTGTATATTCTGTTAACGTCTTTTTATGTATACACCGCGCTATAAGTAAACACCAACCTTGTTAAACATCAATTACCTTTAGTTGATTATTTCTTAATATTGTACTTGCTGCTCAAAGTTTAACGATAAAATATGTCTGTGGAATATCTTAAGATTAGTGAGATAGCACTTATCTTAATCTATACATACACAAGATAAGATGTTTATAATAATGGAAAAGAAGCCCGGAACGTAAAACCCATGATAAAGGTGGGAAAGAAGTCTGAAGATGCTTTATCAGGAATTACGACGAAACTCAATCTTGGTCTAGGAGAGAGCGGGGGTTTAAAAGCGACAATCTGGAAGTCTGTTTTAGGTTAAATAAGAGTGTTTATATGTTCTCTCTCTCTCTCTCTCTCTCTCTCTCTCTCTCTCTCTCTCTCTCTTTATATACATATATATATATATATATATATATATATATATATATATATATATATATATATATATATATATATATATAAGGAAGAAATAGTTGGGGGTGCAGTCAATCAAAACACCTAAATAAGTGTAACTTATTTATTATGTGCCGAAGTTTCGGCCTACAATGTAGGCCATCTTCAGGGCGAATAAAACACGCGGCAGCTAGGCGAGCTCAGACCCAAGTCAACCAAGAGCAGGACTTGGGTCTGAGCTCGCCTAGCTGCCGCGTGTTTTATTCGCCCTGAAGATGGCCTACATTGTAGGCCGAAACTTCGGCACATAATAAATAAGTTACACTTTTTTAGGTGTTTTGATTGACTGCACCCCCAACTATTTCTTCCTTACATTAGAAGATACAGTCGACCAATTCTTCTCTAATATATATATATATATATATATATATATATATATATATATATATATATATATATATATATGTATATATGTATATATTGTGTTATAAACTAGTTGGTTTTTGGCCAAATTAAAGATGCCTCCCATTCCACAGGCCCTCCTTCACAATTTCAGGTCAACTGCTTATGTTAATTGGAGTGCTTGACAATATTAAGCAGGGGGGGGACTATTAAAACAATAGTATCAAAGAGAAAATTGTATGTATGACTATAAAATCATAATCTATTTTATTTTCGGAGTTAAAAAAATTAAGAAATAAATCATTAAAAATATTTTTTTTAAGTATTTTATTTGAAAAGAAAAAATATGGACAGGACCGGGACTCGAACCTGGGTCTCTCACCTCTCCGTGGTGACGCCTTAACCATCTCGGCCACCCTGCCTCAAAGTCAATAACAATAACAATAAAATAAATTATAATAATTATAATGACTCGGGTACGAGTCCCGGTCCTGGCCATATCTTTTCTTTTCAAATAAAATATTTGAAAAAATTATATCATATAACAATAAAATAAATTATATTAAAAATAATTGTTTGGCAGTACACTTTATGCGATCCCAAAAGTTCGAAAATGACGCCCTAACACATAGTTTGAATTAATGTGTTAAGGTATTGGTATAATTTTTTATCAGGTAAATGGAACAGCTTGGATTATTTTATGATGGGTAAATGTAATATTGTCCTCAGTGATTGCTATATTTGAGTTTAGTATATTTGTGTTAAGTATTATAAATATTTTGTGTTTATTCATTTAACGTCACTTTATGCTGCTATGGCTAATGAGGCGATTCTACGACCGGAGTCCTAAGTTTTGCCTATCCAGGTATAATTAGGATAGAATATCTTTAACGAGTACCCGACATCGTTCAGGCTCGGAGCCCCCCCCCCCATTTTACTTCTCTTCCGAAGGACGGAATGACCTAGCATTTTATACTCCCTTTATTAATAGTCAAGGGGAGCCAGCACCTGCCGGCTTACGAACCCGACGTTGTACACGGAAAGCTATATCAACCCCTTCACCACAGGTGGCCTCAATTGTAAAAGTTTGCGTTTCATAATTGGAATATTTTGTGTGAAAAATTGGAGTTTTATATTAGGCAATAGGGGTATTTGGTGCTTTGTATTTAGAATTATTTGTGTTATCTGATTTGAATATTTGTGTTAGCTTATGCGACTATTAGTGCGAGATAAGTGGAATATTTAAGAGGCTGCTTACTTTCCGCAGGCAAAGTAAACATTGTTTAGTGAAAAAGTTTTTTCTTTTGATCTACGACTGGGTAAGTGTAGGCGATAAAGTGGGATAATGAAGGTTTTTGCCTTCCCTGGTGAACACTTTGTTCGGAGGTCAGGCCATTAATTCGGTTGACATTAATGGTCGATTCCATTGATGGCATGTTCCATTAATGGTCCTGACTAAATGGCCATCTTTCTTTTCTCCATTAAGGTGCTTTCTGTCCGCTCGATTCTATAGTCATCGGCTTTGAATGGGCCTAACTTTTATTCCCGCATTGTGAGAAGCTTTTATGTTTCTCGATTGGTTAATCTTGATTTTTAGAATTAATTTTATTATCATCGTTCGAGTTAAGGCACAACAAGTTTTAACTTTTCATTCGTTTCCTTTTCAGTTTTCTCGAAAAAAAATTTCGAACAGGAACAGAAGAAATGAACGTTTCAACAAACATTTCGGAGTATAGACATGATGACCAAAACAGAAAATGTAAGTCGGTTCTTTAATCTATGTATTGTATATATTAATCTGTAGACTGCATACATAATAAGTACCATATATAATACATTTATTTTCATTTTCGAGAATATTATAAAGGAAACGTATGAATAGTTAAAATTTGTTGTGACTTAACTCGAAGCGACAACCTGCGGAACTGATTATTTTTACTTAATAATTAATTTTTTTTATATAATCAAAAGCTGGTACTACATTGTAATTATTAAATGTGATTAAAGTTTATGGTCTTATATAATTATTTTTCCTGTCCCTGTCAATTTGCCACTGTCGTGGAATGTGCTTGTCTAAGCTTGTACGATATAGTGAGAGATGTGCAAATTTTTACGTTGCAAAAATAAAATATTAAAACTAAATGGACCTACAAAAAGTTTTAGGAAGTCCTTACACCGTTTGCTTTAGATATAAAATCAGAATTTATCTTTAAATTGAGAATTTAATTAATTAATTGATACTTATATCTTATTAATACTTTTTAATAATGATTTACAGATTCGTTTTAATTTTATTTCAATTTATTTAAGCGTTGTATTGAGAAATTTCTTTGGAGACATTAACATTAATTTCAATGCTATGAGGATAGATTTATATATAGATAGATGTTGGAATAACAGTGATAAGTAACTGTGGTGTATTAAAACATTAATCTTCTTCTTCATAGGCACAAGGCGGTCCTTGGCCTGCTCAATCACTCTTGCCGGTCTGTAGCAAGCGAGAGACACGTTGAGATTTCGGAGGTCCTCTGAGACGCTGTCCTTCCATCTGCCTCGTGGCCTCCCTCGAGCTCTGGACAATCCTTATAGCCCTTTGACGGTTCTGCCATCATCCATTCTATGGAGGTGACCCAACCACTTTAGACGTTGTATTCTGACATAGTCGGAAAGCTTCATAGCGTCATATAGGGAACATATTTCTCTATTCTTTCTAAGACGGTATACCCCATTTTCATTCACGGGCCCCATAATGCGCCTTGATATTGTGTGTCCAAAGATGTCCATCTTTTCAGCTGCTGATTTTTTAAGTACCCTCACATGCATAGCTGCGACTGGTCTGATTAGGGTCTTATATAGCCTTAACTTGGTCAAGCGGCTACTTGCTCAACTAATCTACTTCTCGTAAGGTGAGCTATAGAGATAAAAGCGTTATTGGCCGAAATAATGCGAGACTGAATCTCCTCCTCCTCCTCCAATGCACCAAGTTACTTAAAACTGACAACACGTTGGAATGTGTAGTTTCCAATTGTGCAGCACATCTGACGTCGCATGGGTTTCTTTTTCCTCAAGATCATATTTTTTGTCTTCTCTTCATTAATTTCTAGGCCAAATCTCCTGGCATCCATTTCCAGCTTCCCAAAAGCATCTTTGACATTAAGGAGAGATCTTCCAGCCATCATCAAATCATCGGAATTTGCTAATAATGGGCCTCTTTGTAGAAGATACTACCTCCCACATCCAGACAGGCTCTTGCTACTATAGTTTGTAATAGATGTTGAAAAGTAGCGGGGCTAGAGAATCACCCTGCCTGAGTTCATCGTTTACCTGAAATGCGCTGGTTAACTTGCCATTGAAATTTTGCAGCTTGTATAGTTCACTGTGTATATTACGAGTCTGATAATTCTTAAGGGAATATTCATCTCCTTCATTGCCTGGAACAATTCCTTTCTCAAAACTGAACCATATGCCGCCTAATAATCAATGAACAGCAGCCACATAGTGTTTTGAAACTCCTTCATTTTCTCACACATCAGTCGCAAGAAGATTTGATCGATGGTTGATCTGATGGGTCTAAAACCTTGGTGTTCTCCCAGCTTGCGCTCAACAAATGGCAGTAGGCGGTTGTAGAGGGCTATAGAGAAAATTTTGTACGTTGTGTTCTTAGAGTCTGTCCTATCCCCCTTGTTTTTATAGAGTGGAATGACTTGTTTCTGACCACTCTTTCGGCATCCTCTCTACTTGCCGAATGTGTGAAATTAGTCCATGCATCTTGCTAACTAATGACCCATTTGCCACTTTTAAAAATTCTGCATGTATTCCATCTGGAACAGGAGCCTCCTTATTTTTTAACTTCTCCACAATAGCTTCGATATCCTATTTATCTGGTGGGATCTCTTCGTCGTCATCGCCAACGCTCGTATGATTAGCTGGTTTCGTGGTTACAACATCATGCTCAAATCTCAGGAGTGTTTGAAAGTATTTCTTCCATTGGTCTTGCACCTCCATGCTCGACTGATTGAGTTGCCCCTGTTGTGTGTAGGTTATTCAGTGCTCTAGTTTGTAAAATTATAAACTTTAAAACTTTTTCTTTATTACTGTCTTCTTGAAAAAAAAACTTCATTATGAGAGCTAATTTATTTTGTTTAGGATTTAGGCTTCAATTGAAAATTGACCTATTGCTTGAACTTGAAGGAACTTTATAAAATATTGCTGGAACTTGTTTTTATTGAGTCCCTTCGTGACGTTGATTGCTTGTTTCATCTTTGGATTTACTTGTTTATCTATTTTACAGAAATAGATAAATCACTGGAAATGATTTGCCGCGCAGATTTGGACAAAACAATACCGGGCGCCTAATGCCTAAACTATTTACAGGGCTGGCGCCAAAACGTCTCAAATGTCAATGATGAAACGTTCTAGAAATCTTCTCCCCAAAGCCCTAATATTATTATTATCTATTACAATAATATTATTATAATCATATAAACATATAATACAATCCCTAGAAATCGCGGGAAGAGATTTGCGCACAAATCGATAATTATAAATTTTCTCTTCAATTATATATTATCACCACTTGGCTTTTCGAAACCATTTCCTGAGCTGAAAATAGTAATCTTCAGTATCTATTTCGCAGGATGTGGTTTCAAGTTGAGCTGCATCAAGTCTTAAATGTTTATTTATTTCATTTATAATATTTTCCAAAAATACAAGTTATCATGAGCTGTAGTATTGAAAAGAGAGTGCAACTATGAGAAAGGTGTCTACTTCGCTAATCATTTCATTTAGAAATGAACGTCTTACTTTAAATATCTATATAGGGGGTGAAGGGTAGCTACAAAGCACCCAGGGAGATAGGCATCTCTCAGTCCGATTGGTCTTGGCTTCTGAGAAATTTTTATTAGTACCAGAACCCATGCGAGGTGAAGAGCCTCGTCCTGCACGTGGTACCCCTGCACAGTGGGGAGTTCCTCCTCACTGACGAAACCCATCGGAACTAGACTGGGAAGTCGATAAACATCCCCCAATCCAGGCGGAACTGCATAGGCTATTGGATGAATGGCTGAGGGTGATTCAGTCCTACTATGCGAACTCCGGACACCTGGGCGACCTCCGGTTTCAATAAATGCCTTCCTATAGTAACAAGGCTCTGCTATAGGTGACCTTTTATTACCTTTGCTACTCGTGGGAACAAAATGAACCCAAATTATACAAATTTTAAAATAAATGAGGACTCCATGGAGTCAAATACGACTGACTCGTCAGTAATTAGCCAATCGGTCTCTGAACTGATGGCTAACCTAGAACAAGAGGTCTCAGACCTCGCAGAGGAAAGGGAACCACCTGCACAGCAGCTGGCAACCACCTCTGAGATCAATATAAACAAACTTCCAGACGAAGTCTGGAAGAACATGACGCATAGCCAGAGGAAGAACTTTCTACGGCAAAAGAAAAAGGCGACTCCCACCGAAACTCAACCCTCAACATCCAAGGATGAGAGGAAGAGAGGTAGGGAGAAGCAGGAGACTCCTTCACCTTGCAAAACGGTGAAGAAACCAAAAATGGACTATAGTGGAGCAGCTGCAAGCATCAAGGTTGCAGTTGCCCATACAGATTATCCTCATCAGAAACTGAAGGATGAAGATTTTCAGGGCCTTATGCTCAAGCTCCTGAAAAGAATGAGGGAGAGGAAGGTTGAACAAACCCCCGTCGGCTTCAACGGCTACTCCCTGAGAGACGGAGCACTCGTGGTGAACTGCAAGGACGAGTCCACCAGGGAGTGGTTCGTTAGTAATATTGCGGAGCTCTCCCCATGGGAGGGAGCACCGCTGAAAACCTGCGACCCCAAAGAACTTGAGGGTTTCAGGAAGATAGGCACCTTCATACCAAACCCAGTGGAAGGTATTAAGGAATGCCTACAGAATCTGCAGGTACAGAATACGGGTCTGCAGACTGAAAGATGGAAGATTCTTGGTAACAAGACCCATAAACATGGGATGTACTTTGTGGCATCCATTCCCGAATCTGTGGCCAAAGCCATTGAGGAGAAGAATGGAAGAATCTACCACGGGTTCCACAACCTTCAGGTAAAATTCTTTCCAGGAAAAGACGCACCCACACCGGAAACAGCTGTGGACGATATGAAGACTGGTGAAGAGGTGGGAAAAACAACGGGTGGTGAGGGTGCGGCTGTCTCGGCGGCTGGCGTCACCGTGCCCGGATCCACTTCGGGCCAAAGTGTATCTGTCACTGCCAAGCTTGGTACCAGGCGGCAACGAACGGAGCACGGAGGCAGGAGGGATTACGGGGTGGGGCGTCAGGCCGTCGGCGCGGCCGGGCCCGTATGCCGCAAACCGTCCCCGGGCAGTGGAAAGGAGGAAACTCCACCACATCCCGGGGGTGATCCCCCCTCATCACTATGATCAAGCTGCTGCAGATAAATCTCCATCACTGCAGGGCAGCCAGTGGAACTCTGCAGCAATATGTGGTAAGTCATGGCATTGATATTATATTTATACAAGAGCCGTGGATTAACAAAAATAGCAGGATTGCAGGACTGGGCCTGAAGGGATATAGACTTATCCAAGCAAACTGCCCAAGGCCCAGAGCCTGCATCCTTGCAAAAATAGAATTAAATTGTTTTCCAATGTGGTCATTATGTTCCAGAGATTCTGTGGCAGTAATGATCAATTTAGGGGGCCAGGAAGTCATCCTGGCCTCATTGTATCTCCCATTTGAGGAACAAGTCCCAACGACCTGCCTTGAGAGTATAGTTGACTATCTCAAAAGACAGGAAACGATGGGAATTATTGGGGCGGACGCCAATGCCCATCATAACATCTGGGGCAGCAGTAACACCAACCGTAGAGGTGAGTCCCTTTTGGAATATTTGCTAGTTAATAATCTAGATATAGTTAACAAAGGTAACACACCAACCTTTGAAATTTCTAACAGACAGGAGGTCATAGACCTCACTCTGAGCTTTAAATCAACTAGAATGATAAATATTACAAACTGGCATGTCTCTAAAGACTTTTCCAGTTCTGATCATAAATATATCAGGTGGGAGCTTGAGGCTACAATCTCAAAGCCTGAAACCTATAGAAATCCCAGAAATACAAATTGGGAAGGCTTTAGGACAAATCTTAAAGACTTAATTAAAGAATGTCCCCGTTTGGCTTCTAATACCTACCAGCTGGAGTTCTTAAATGGACTACTGACTAAGGCACTTATCACTGCATTCAAGGATAACTGTAGAACAACCACTAAAGGGTCAAACTGCAATGTACCCTGGTGGAATATGCAGTTAGAGAAGTCAAGATCTAGAACCAGAATACTTTTCAATAAAGCAAAAAGGACTGGTGAATGGATCGAATACAGACACGCTCTAACTGAATATCATAACCTCATTAGGAAAGCCAAACGGAACTCATGGAGACAGTTCTGTGAAGAAATTAATAATACGAATACATGCGCTCGCATGAATAAAATACTTTCTAAGAGCAACTACTGTAATACAGTGGGCTCCTTAAAGAAACCAAATGGAGATCCCATGAACATTACAGAATCTATAACTGCTATGCTGGAATCGCACTTCCCGGGGAGCAAGCTCACAACCTCGGATACGAAGGTTTACCTCCCTGAGGATAGGTGCAAACCGGACTGGACATCAGTCCGTGAAATCTTCAATACCAGCGCCATAAAATGGGCAGTTAGAAACCTCAAGCCGTACAAAACACCAGGCTTTGACGGAATTTATCCTGCCATGCTAAAAGAGGGTCTTGAAATCATCTTAGGCAGGCTCTCCACTCTATTCCAGGGCTGTTTGGCCTTTAATTATATCCCAACAGCTTGGAGAGAAGTTAGGGTCACATTTATTCCCAAACCAGGGAAAGAAACATATGATGAACCCAAATCATATCGCCCCATTTGTCTTTCCTCATTCTTGCTGAAGACAATGGAGAAAATTCTTGATAGATATATCAGGGACAAACATCTCAGTGATGGATTAGTAATGTTGCATCAACATGCATACAGAGAGGGAAAATCTTGCGACACTGCGCTGCATGCAGTGGTGGACCAGATAGAAGATGCTCTGCAGTGGAAACAAATCGCGCTCGGAGCATTTCTAGATATAGAGGGAGCATTTGACAATACCCCTACTCATATATTAACTAATGCCCTACTAAGGCACGGCACTAGACCAAACATTGCTAATTGGGTCATTGCCATGCTAAAGAATAGGGTCATTCAAGCCAATATGGGCAATTATCACCTAAAGGTTAAAGCAGCCGCAGGCTGCCCCCAAGGAGGTGTCCTTTCCCCACTCCTATGGAACCTGGTAGTGGACGAACTACTACACCTCCTAAATGAGGCGGGTTTCCAAGCGATAGGCTATGCAGATGACATAGCAATTATAATCAAGGGCTTTGACCAACAAACTATTTCAGAGTTGATGACAATGGCACTAAGAATGGTGGTGAGATGGTGCATGAGAGTAGGATTGAACATCAATCCTAATAAAACGGTAATTGTACCTTTTACAAACAAAAGGATATTGAGGGAACTCAACCCCCCTAGGATGAAAGGGATGAGTATTCCATTCAGCAAGAAGGTTAAATACCTCGGTGTTATTATGGACAGTAAATTAAACTGGAATGAACATATCGACTATGTTACCAAGAAAGCCACAAGAATTCTGTGGACTTGTAAGAGCCTATGTGGCAACAAGTGGGGAATTAGCCCCAAGATGGCCCGTTGGATGTACACAGCAATAGTTAGACCTGTGCTAACCTATGGCTCAATAGCCTGGTGGCACAAAGCTGGTATCCAACAAAATAGATCAAGGTTGGAGAAGGTGCAGCGGCTTGGGTGCATTATGATCACTGCGGCCATGAGAACCACCCCTACCGCTTCACTGGAAACTATACTTGATTTAACTCCTCTTGACATTCTAATTGAATCAGAGGCATTGAAGACAGCCTACAGGCTAGTAAAAATAGGAGGGGTCAAAAAACCCACCAACGATTTTGGACACAGAAGTGTCTTTGATATAATCGAGCAAAATGCAGATCTAAAAAAGCATTCTGATTCAATGCTGAATAAGTATAACTTTGAAAAAAGATTTCACGTCAATATACAGGCGATTTGCAAAAGCAAGAATGATTGCTTTAATCCACCCAATGGTCTAAATGTGTATACGGATGGATCCAAAGGGGAGTTTGGTGCCGGCTCGGGATTCTGGTTTAGGGGTTGTCAGGGCATGGGTCATTACTTAGCTCTGGGCACGACACCCACTGTATTCCAAGCGGAAATATGGGCAATACTTGCAGGTGCCTTCGCTATGAAGGACCACAAGAATAAGGTAATTAACTTTCTCACTGACAGTCAGGCAGCATGCAATGCATTACAAAATGCAGTAACAAACTCCAGACTAGTGGAGGAATGCTGTCTAAGACTAGATGAACTAGCTGTACATAACAGAGTTAACATATTTTGGATCCCTGGGCACAGTAATATTCCAGGAAATGAAAGGGCCGACAAATTGGCGAAGAAAGGAGCAGTTACTGCTCCTATTGGACCTGAACCATGGTGCGGGGTCCCCCTTCCCCTGGCTAAGGATACAATTAATAAACTAGCCAAGAGGAAGATAAAAACACGTTGGGATAGAGCCAAGATAAGGCATACAAAACTTTTCATAAAGGATCCCAACGATAATCTTTCTGATAAAATCAAGAAAGAAGCTGCTCACTCGTCGAGAACCGACCTCAAAAGTATGGTTGAAACCATCACTGGGCACTGTAAACTCAGGAAACACATGCATCTCCTAGGCATTGAACAAGAACCTAGGTGCAGATGGTGCAAAGAGGAGGACGAAACCCCTTGGCACATCCTCTTTGAATGTATAGCACTAAGTCGAAAGAGGACATTTGACCTTGGCCCTGGTGGATACAAGGAACTTCAAGAACTGAGGTTTAAAGACTATTTAAAATTTCTCAGAAGTCTAGACCTATGTTAGGGATTTTTAGGACTCAAGCACAATGGGCCTCTTTAGGCCGAAGTGCATAGTAATAAGGGTCATACTTAAATAATAATAATAAATATCTATACTTCGAAATGTAGCATCTAGACTTCGAAATGTTAGTTGAAATTTTTATTTCTTGATGAAATTTTTACCGAAATCTACACATTTCCCATAATTACATTCTCTCTTCCAGACTGAAGCTCACGATAACTTGTATTTTTGGATTATATTAAAAAGAAAAGAAGCGAGAACCTACGGAATAGTTACCAAAAGTCAATATGGGTGATAACAATCAATTAAGCCGCCTGTAATCTATACGGCGGATCGATTCCATGGATGGAATTAGCGTTGAGTTTAGGAACTCGCACAATATAATAAAGGTGATTAAAGAAAGCAATTTAGCCCTCACCTGCATTGCCTCCGAACAGATTCGATTCCACTTCAATCGATTGTTCAGAACTGCACTTATATTACGCTTAGATTCCAACCTGGCCCGTTTCGATTTAGTAATTTAACGAGGATTTTAGCCTAGAACGCTATTTAATAAATGTATAGACAAAATAATAATTTTTATTTAAAAAACAGGTAAAATAAATAAAAATTATAAAAAATTTGTACTTTTGAGTGCTGTTTAGGAAAACAGTCGACAGAGTGCACCACTCTCAACTGAGTTTCACTTGGCCCTTTGCTTGATTATGGATTGTTATATTGATTGGGTTTCTTCTCATATGTTAAATCTTACTTCTCCAAACCTAAATGTGGAAGTATTAAAAGAGGTAAATGTAATTAATACAAAATACAATACTGAATACAATCTGTATATTACTACAGTTCAGAAATACTGTACATAATACTGATTCAAGAATTAGGTTTTGTTTTAGTTGTTCAATAGAAATTTTATTCCTACCGTACAGCATTATGTTATCACTTAGTTATTGTTAATCGCTTTACTTTATTCTGAACACATATCAACTCTTAAACTTTTCTTCATTTTTAATATGTTATGCAACTTAAAGATTCAGTATTTTTATGTGATGTATTCATCTATTTATGTAATTAATTCATTTGCTACAAATGCTCATGCTTTATTCATTTATTCATGAGTATATATTCATCAGTACCCGTGAATACAAATATTTTGAGTATAAGTGACGGTTACCGTCCCCATAATATTAACTTACATTAATTAATTTTTTCCCAATATTGCTCTCTTATACATTGAGCACACAAAGCATGTATTGAATGAACCATTAAATCAGAGGGAAATAGTTGTTTTAACAATAAAATATCTGTTTTATGCAATTGCAAAGTATGTTATGTGAATACATTGTATAAAATATAAGAATAAAGAAAGCATTGGCTAAACATTGTTTAAGATCATAAAATTGAAATTAAAAGGGTTTTGCTTGAACTTGTTGAAATCAGAAACTTTTTTCAAAACCTTAAAACTTAAAATACTACTTTCTTATTTTGAAAACTGTATAGAATGCTAGATATCCAACTCTTTATTCATTTAGATTACCTATATCATTATCATTTTTGTACATAGCAGGAGTATTTTAAAACATAATTTTATTATGAAATCCCAAAAGTCGAAATGCCAATGATGTAATGATAACTGAAAAATAGGAATCAGCTCTGTTGAAAAAGTAATTTTCAGACCATGTTTCTATAACTGACAAGGTCCCGAACCACAAGATCCGAGAACACATGTGGAGGACATGATGTGACACACAAAGACCACAGAGGGCTATGTGTATTTAGTATATTAAGAAATTTGGTCTTGTTATTTCTATGGAATTAAAAAGCACTATGTTATTTTTTAGGTGTAATAGTTTTTTTAATGAAAGTCAATAACAATTAAGAAAATAGTGACCATTTGGAAGCGGAAACTCAACTAAAGTATGTTACAACCTTCAAATATTTGAAAAAGTCTACTTCCTGTTGGATCTTCCACAGACTCTAGGTTAGTTAATGCATGATTATTTATGCATGATGCATGATGAGTATTCTTTATTCATTTTGTTCATTTAAAGTCACTTTATGCTGCTATGGCTAATCGGAATTCTTTATTTATTATTCAAATGTTTGTTGTATTTATATGATTTCAATTTATATAGCTAGTATCAACTATATATATATAGCTATATACTATATATATATTTATAGGATTTCAATTTATATAGCTATTATCAACTAGTTGATTTTTTATTAATCATTATCTGATATTTGAATTTTATTCTTATTACTACTATTATTAAATTGTTCTTCTATTTGTTTTCCTTTAGTTTTCTATTTTATTGCTAATTATCTTGAATTATTAAATAACTGAGAAAATAAGAATTTCCATTTATACTTTATCTTCTTCCTAAGTAATCTGTTGGTATCGAACACCTGTGCCTAAACACACTCTTAAAAATATTGTGACTAATTTAACAAACCAAATTAGGAACATTAATCAGATTAATAATAATATTTATTCCTCATTAAGTTTTACTTATTTATAAAACTGATTATCTTCAGATATTTGAATAATATCTGAATAACAATATTTTGATTAGGATAAATTATTTTTTGGCCTTTTAGTGATTTGAGTCAAAGGTTTTTTCTCATTTTTGCTTTATGCTAAAATTCTAATTCTATTGTTTCAATTTTTTTCCATGGTCAATTGTTATTCTGTGTTTATAATTTAAAGTATTGTTATTTCTTTGTATTAAAAATCATGAACATTTTTTATGGGTAGAGTTTAATTTGTTTAAGAATCAAAATGAAACGAAATACTTGAACTGTAATAACTCTGATAATATCAATACATAGCACTTCATTTCATTATAGTAAATTAGGTTTGACATTATGAACAGAAGAAATAATGTTTTTGGAAGCAATATCAGTCATAAATAGCTATGAAATTTTAATTTGAAAACTCTTGTTTTAACTAAGAACTAATTCTTGTCCTATATCATGATCACAAGATCATTGATTCAGAACTTTATCATTCAACTGTTTCTAAAAACTTGCTTGCATAGTATTATTACCAGTACTTACAGATTTATACATTTTCAATAAAATCTATTAATTATATTACAATAAACTTGTAGTTAAGGTTTCATTCAAATATGAAAAACATATATTGAACTGGGTTTGAAAAGTTTTCCTTATGTTTAAATAAACATTCTCATTTTATTAAAATTAAAGCATTTCTCCGTTTTAATTAATTAATTAGCATTTAGTGTTAAATAGAAATTGTTTGTTTTTTCATTTTAAGTATTTAAGTCTAAGGGTTTATGTCTGGGTTACTATAAATTTCTATTTTTTAGTTTCTTTGTGCCTGTGTGCTCATTTAAAATATATGTTAATGTTTTTTTTTTTTGTTTTTTTTTTTTATTGATATTTACAACTGTAATAACATTACATCAAGTAAATTGGCTGTATGAACAAAGGACATGGACAAAAAAATCACTTGTGGAGAAACTATCCATTGATAGCACTCCAATGAAGTTTTATAGTAGAAGGTCTCGAGGCCATCTTCTTTTCAGACGCCTCGGAGGGTTATCAGGAATAGTATGGGAAGCAAGTCGAGAGACTAGCGGATTCAAGTGTGTATGGAGCTTTTCATGGAAGGATAGGTATCTAGTTTGGGCCAAATCAGCAACATATGGGATATTAAGATCATGATGGATGAGTTTGTTTGTGACATAATAAGGAGCATTGAGGATTTTACGAAGGATTTTGGATTGTAAGGATTGGATACGAGATGAATTGGATGGTTTAGTAGAGCCCCAAAGCTCAACTCCGTATGTCCAAATAGGTCTGATAACTGTCATGTAAATGAGTCTTTTGTAATTAATTGGTAGCTTTGAACGTTTGTCCAGTAAATGTTGAAGTAGGCGAAATCGTCGAGCAGTTTCTTGTCTTTTCAGTCTTGTATGAGGATTCCAAGTGAGACGTAATGTTTTAAATAACAGCAATGTGCTCTCATGCCCCTTTGATTTTTGAAGTGTTAGTGTAGAAAACTTATATTTCAACTGTTCAAGTGAGAACCTAAATGATCATAATTTTTAGTAGAACATTATTTATAGAGAAATTATATTAATAGTGCTTGTGTCGAAAACTTTTAATAATAAAAAATCTTTCTCTTTAATTCTGTTTTAAACTGTTTATCAGAAGGTTCTTTGTGCATTACTTCTTCATTAAAAATCAAACGTAAAATTTATACCCAAACAGGTAAATTTATATTTATATTTTTAGAATGTTTAATAACCGTAGCTTACCCCGCAATTTAGCATTTAATTACAATACTGATATTAAGAATTTATAAACTCACTATATTAACTTTATAAGTAAAACAAGTTATTGAAATATGTTCTTACATCAACTAATAATAAAAATATAATCAAACTAATAATAAAAACAAATATTTGTTCAGAACAATTAGACTATACCAGATTCAGTTATTTTTAATTAACTTAAATAAAAAACAATTGGGAGCGGGGTGGCCCAGTGGTAGAGCACTGAGTTGCCATGCCGAAAATCCTAGTTCAAATGATCCGGAGATGGATCATATAGGATCTAGGACCCTCCTGGGGCTCACTCAGCCTCTATTAAATATTATAAAAATAGGGTACCCAAAATAAGGGGGAAAAACCTGGCGGTTGAGCTTGGCCTATGACAAGTATCCTCCTTGCAGAACCTTGTCCATGAAACAGTACAGTCTCTACCAGGTACTGAACCCTAGACTCGTTCACGGGTCGTAGTGATTACAGGTTAAATAAAAAACAATATATAAAGAAATATATTTACTTTGAAAAGTCTAGTAAAATAAAAACAAACAATTTTATGCTAAAAGATGATTTGTTTCTTTTGAACTACCTTTACTTTGTAATCATCTTATTGCCCGTTTTGATATTTTTTTTATTAGATTTCCATCTACGGGGGGTGGGACATTTGGAACTTTTATTGAGATGATATAAACTTTAATAATCCATAAAAAGGAGAAGGTTGGTTCTCATTTTATGGCCCACAAGAGTTCAAATTAGGTTTGTAACCTTTTTTATGGTTGTCCATCAAGGAACATCTTTCCTGGGTGTATTTAGTGAATCTGGTCAGGGGAAGGTTTTGAATTTCGGTTATTCATTAAGTAATATGTGAGTGAATAAAGAGCTTCCGTGTCAGTGTAAGTATTAAGTTAAACACACAGAAGTATTAAGTTAGGTTAAACACACACATACTAAGGCAAGTGCCATTATAAAAACATATTTCAGTTCTGGAATGAGGAATGGGGAAATATGTTGTATTTCTGCTGAGGTAGAAATCTTATTGGCCTAGTGATGAATGGGACAAGATAAAGGCGAGTATTTAATTAGACTTTTGGTAATATGTTGATGATTCGTATCTCCATTTGTATTTCCTGGGTTACACATTCTATTTATGCCCTCGAGAATAGAAGTGACAAGTTATTCTTATCAAGGCGAATGATTGTTTGAGAAGTAAGAAAGCAATAATTCCCAGCCTATAAGTAATAGTTAAAACTGTTAGAATTATTTAGATCATCAGCCATTCTATGCTACTTTTGGCCAGCCTGCTGTGTTTCGTTAATTTTTATACATTACCGTTTTTATTAGTTTTCTTCTTTAGTTTTTTTTTCTATTTATTTATCAGACAATTCCCTCGATATTTTTGAAATTCTCGATAGGTTATTTATCAAAATTTTAAACTGTAAACGCAAATCCTTAAGTTAACAAACTTCAACAAACGTTGGTTTGTTTTTTTCTTGGTTTGTAGAACCCACCGTTTATCCAGATTTGTGTTTTGCTTTGAGGATACTTATATAATACAATATAATATTACAATACGATGTATCAGATTAAAGGCATTGGACCGAAATGTTCGTATGGGTGTTTCTCTGCTATCTGGAAACTTGCCCATTCAAGACTGCCCTAAGCAAATTTTATGAAATGTTGAGAATGATTGTTAATAAAATGAAGGTCAATATTAAATTAATATATTGAAAAGCCCACTTAAATAATATTGGTCACAAGACTTGTAATTTGGGAAAAGGGCCATACCAGGGGACTGTGTTTTGAGGTGTTTGAGGTTGATTTAAATAAATATTACATTATTAAATTACTAAATAAGCTGTGGCGTGACAAGAATACCTAACACTTTGTCAATATTCATACAAACAAATGAGAAATATTAAAATTTATATATAAAGTTTGCTTAGGACAACGATTTTCCAATTATGAGAGGAAAATATTTGACTGGATGATACAATGTAGAACGGAGATAGTTGGGGGGTGCAGTAAAAAAAAACACTAAATAAGTACTAGACTTATATTTATGTGCCGACGTTTCGACCTACAGTGTAGGTCATCTTCAGGGCGATTTGGAGAGAGAAGAAGCCGTTGGGTGCACCGGCTCACTAACAATCCATTTTCCAATTAGTTGAGAAATGTCCGTATAACGATGTTTCTTTTTTTTTTTTCTTTTTTTTTTTTTTTTTTATTATGGCTTTAAGACTTAATTTCAAAGTCCTATTTTGTGTTGATGTTTCTTCAATATCCCAATACTCTCACTGGGTGGGTCACCGGGTCCTGTGAAGTTGTGCTTGACCTTGATGGCTAAAGGATGGTTGACCATCATATTAAAGAAATCCCTTCCTTGCACAAACGTTAGGACATTACAGTTAATACTGTGTTATCATTACAGTTAATATTGTGTAATCAAAGTCATTACAGTTAATAATGTGTAATAAAAGTTAGTTCACAGATCGTAGATATATACAGATATATGTGTGTATATATATATATATATATATATATATATATATATATATATATATATATATATATATATATATATATATATATATATGTAGATATACAGATATTTTTCCCCTTATTATAGATCGGACATCAATTATTCTATTATTGAAAAAAAAGAAAGATGGAATTTGTATTCCACACGATGATGATGATACAATGATACAATTTTAATTAATTTATTAATAGTTTTTTGTTACCAGTCTAAGGCAGTTTAGCATAATTTCATGCGGTTTATTTTTTTAAATACTTTAATTTGCCTTAATTTCAATTTATAGTTTTTCATTGCTCTTATAAGTTGGTTTGATTTCCGTTTGTTCTTTAAAAACTCCTTGTACTGTATTTTTTCATAAGATTCAATTATTATTTTAATAAAGTTAATATATTTTATGTATTTATGACGACAATAATAACCGCAGGCAGTTTTTCGCTATAAAAGCCAACACACAACACATTAATTGAGTCAGTTATCGGCTGTACAATCTCGTTGTACACGTAAGGATATTTTGAGTTTGCTATATGATACCGGTCGGTTTTTATAACACAGTATCAGATTGATTAATTTCTGATCATTTGTCAATAATATGTTTTATCAAATTTCGGTGCGAAATTTCAAAAGATAACGGAAAGTAGAAATAAAATAATTTACTTCTATGTTCTTTAATATAACGTTTAGTTTATAATTAGTTGCTTTTATGAAACCTGATTAAACTAATTAAGAATAATTTAAATTAATATTAAACTATATTAATTTCGATCAAAAAAGTCAATGTGAATTAGGAGTTGAATATTGGATCGTATTCTTGCATACTTTATTGTCATTCTGCTGACCGCTCGTTCTTCAGGTCATAAACTTTATGGCTACATAAATTGAAGCACACAAATAGAGGCAATAAAGAGAAAATGTTTATCTCCAAGCACTAAGTGGAGAGAAATAAATATTAGTATATTTATGTGTATATAAAAAATGTTATAATACTATATACGCGCGTGTGTGTAGATCTACAGCTAATCGATATCAAGCGTGGATAGCACTTGGATGGGTGACCATCCGGATCTGGAGACCTCGTTACGAGGACACCTCCCCTATTTGAGACTAGGGAATTCCTCCTCTCCTAAAGGAAATTCACAAAACGAGATATAGGAATGATGAACTTAACCCATGTATCTTTATCGAGAATAGTATAGAATAGAATAGTATCGTATCTATAACGAGAAAGTAGGTCCCGTGCGCCTGCTGACCTCGAGCAGCCATAACTCTCGGATCTAGACCGATTTGTTACTGTCCTTAAAGCCGGATGTACACCGATGGAAGGAAATGGTTTTATGGGACTATGGGCAGCCTGCCTCTATCTGTACAATGGAACCAAGATTCGCAGCAACATGAGGCGGAATGACCCCATTCAGTCTGTCCAAAAACCACGGCCAGATCTTTGTACGTAACTGAAAATATATAGAACAAATTATTTCCATTGAACCTTATGGAATTCTTAATGACTGATATTAGGAATTTAGAAAAAGAAAGCTTTGCTCGTTCGAATAAAATAACATTATCTTCTTGAATTCATGGAAATGAGCATTAGAATATATGATTGAATATTGAATATTGTTATTACACAGTTTACAATAAATTTTATATTGTAATTGAACAGATTACAAGAAGGGCAAGGTAAATACATAAGCGGTACACGCTAATTGATTGCTAAATATGTTGTTCTACACTATAGTCCCCTCTCTCTCACTCTGTTGTTAGGAAATGCCAAAAATGATAATAAATAATTTGTGTATAATGAGAAAATTAAAATATAATTTAGATAGATGATGGTGACGTAATGGTTATTCTGCCGCTTCTCCCGCGTTAAATTTGGATTAACCTTGAAATACAAAATACTTTTTAAATAACAGCCTGTAATAAATTGTCCATTTTTATTTCTTGTAGACAATTTCAAGAGATCGGGCCAGAGTGACAGTAAAATTTTATAGATGCCAATAAAGTTACACTTAAAGAGATTTTATGCGTTCACACTTTAACTTTACGTTTTCAATTTCATTCACTAAATTATAATTTCAGTCAAAGAAAAGGAAAGGGCCGTGGTTAATGAAGACTTAATAGCAATTTGAATTTATAATAACAAAATAAAACATGTTTTTATTACCAAAGCTACTAAAATTCAGGGATTCTTTCTGTAAAAGATTACTGTACGTAAGTAAACAAATCGGGAGGGTATGAAATATACTGCGCAAATATATATCATTATGGAAATGTTTAAACTTACTATATTTAATGTACCATAATTTCTAATGAATATTAATACTTTTTATTAAAAAAGTAGGCAAAATAAATACATCAAAATTAGTTATATCCCTATTCAGTTTGTTTGTTCATTTAACGTCACTTTATACTGCTATGGCTAATCAGACGATGCTACAGTGGGAGCTCTAAATTTTGCCTATCCAGGTTTAATTAGGATAGGGATTTTTAACGAGTACCTGACATCGTACAGGCTCGGGACCCCCGTTTAACGTCCCTTCCGAAGGACGGCGTAACTAAGGATTTTTTACTCCCTTAAAAGAATCCTTGGGCCACCTGCCGGGCTACGAACCCGCGATCTTGGGTTTAGTAGTTTGTTACGCTAACCACTAGACCACAGGTGACCTTGTATATATCCCTATTCATTTTCGAGCAGTTTAGAAATTAAATCCTCTAAGAACACAAAATACATCAAGACTCATCTTTCTCCAAACCAGAATTAATTGGTTGTTTGTTTAGTTAATTAGGCCAAAAGATCATGATCTGATGCCCTTTTTTAGTGCCAACAGATTTTTTTAAATTGCATTGGTATTTTTAGAAATAGGGCGTTCATACTTAAAAAGTTATATATATATAAGCTCTATATAATATTATGTATTATAATTTTTTCCTTACCTTCCTAATTTATTTATTTACAATACAAAGTTATATGAAACATATAAAACTTATCACTACGGGCTTCTTTCACCCTAGAGCCTAGGCTTAATTATAAGCCAATTGTGCTTTTATTGTATATTGGGAGATTTTATTAGATTTTGATTTGAATAGATAGTTGAAGTTGTAACTCGAGCGAAACTTACGAAAGTCATACACTTTTTATCTTATCAATTTATTAATGGTTACTACACTGATTTATTGTTACTATTGAATGCGGATAAAAATGTTTACTGAAATAGTATCTTTAAATAAGTCCATGTATTATTGATTCATACATCTATCTGAGTGAAAATAGTATTTACCCGTCCTGCCTATATACACTTAGGCAATTTTCTAATCTTTGAAATCTAAATGGAAAATATTGATTTATAAAAACAACTGCTTTTACTGTTGTACCATATGTCTATGTGAGCCTGGAATGGGGTTAAATACGTTGTATTTTTCAGATTTTACCGATCATCAATGTTAACTTTTATTTTTTGTATTAATAAAAATAAACCAGTATTTATGTACTCTCCTAAATAGCTGTGGCCATTATTTTTAATCCATTCATTACTGATTTCTTCTGGCTTCCACCGTGTGGTCTAGTTCTTTGCTGACGTTTCGCTGGCCATACCGTTAGCTTCATCAGGTTATAAAGTCAGACTGAGGAAGACAGAAGTATGCCCAGTGAAACGTCGGCAAAGAACTTCACGACATGGTCCAAACCAGAAGAAATACGCGAGGAATGGATTAAACATAGTTTGTATTTGTAAGACAAGTAAAGAGATTTAGGTAAAAAAAGAGATTTATGTCAGGAGAGTCATCGGTTACTTCAGGCATTTATGTAAGCTTTTTTTTTTTTTTTTTTTTTTTTTTTAATATCAGTAACTGGTGTATATTATTTTTCAAACTATCATCTCGGTTGTTTTTTTTCTAGAAAAAATAAAATACAAAATTTTTAATTTAAGGATGGAAATAGTTGGCAGAACCAAATTAAACAACAAATAAGTGAATACGTTAGAGAAGAAATGGTCGACTGTATCTTCTAATTTAAGGAAGAAATAGTTGGGGGTGCAGTCAAAGAAAACACCAAAATAAGCATAACTTATTTATTATGTGCCGACGTTTCGGCCTACAATGTAGGCCATCTTCAGGGCTAAGAGAGAGAAACAAACAAAAATATATAAAAACGTAGCAGTAACAAGAATATATAAAGTGGTACAGGAGTGGAAATAAAAATAGTGACTAGATATGATGAAATAGTGATAAGATAAAATAGTGAATAGATAAAAATAGTGACTAGATATGATGAAATAGTGAATAGATATATGATAAATAAAGAATGAATATAAGACTGGTTACAGAATATAATAAACTTAAAAAAGTGATAGATAAAAATAAAATTGTAGATGATGAACAGAAATTCTAATAGTGACAGATATAATAATACAAGAATACGAATATAAAATAGAAAAAATACATGTCAAGAAAGGATAAAATGTAAACAATAATATAAAGGGAAAGAAAAATGAGGAGGTAAACGGAAAGATACAAAAAGAGAAGGTTAAAATATAGAAAAGGGGGTTACATAGGTAAAGTGTAATAATATAAGGATATATAGAAATAAAAGCTTGATAAATTACAAAAAAAAAAAAAAAAAATGTAACCCCTTTTTCTATATTTTAATCTTCTCTTTTTGTATCTTTCCGTTTACCTCCTCATTTTTCTTTCCCTTTATATTATTGTTTACATTTTATCCTTTCTTGACATGTATTTTTTCTATTTTATATTCTTATTCTTGTATTATTATATCTGTCACCATTAGAATTTCTTTTCATCATCTACAATTTTATTTTTATCTATCACTTTTTTAAGTTTATTATATTCTGTAACCAGTCTTATATTCATTCTTTATTTATCATATATCTATTCACTATTTCATCATATCTAGTCACTATTTTTATCTATTCACTATTTTATCTTTTCACTATTTCATCATATCTAGTCACTATTTTTATTTTCACTCCTGTACCACTTTATATATTCTTGTTACTGCTACGTTTTTATATATTTTTGTTTGTTTCTCTCTCTTAGCCCTGAAGATGGCCTACATTGTAGGCCGAAACGTCGGCACATAATAAATAAGTTATGCTTATTTTGGTGTTTTCTTTGACTGCACCCCCAACTATTTCTTCCTTAAATAAGTGAATACTTATTTTTAAGTATATTATATTTAATATCTCTCTTCAATATTCTTAATTATTGGATATCGTAACGTCTTTAATTTCGTGTATTGATACAATTTACTTTGAATCGAAATCCAATAAAAATAAATGTGTTGCTAATGTGTGGAATTAAATAATAATAAGTAAAGACTTTATTGGAAGTAGGCTCTGTGAGGCTTTGGCTGAGCCGGCGTTGGATGAAAATGTTCTCCGAAGAGAAGAGAGAGGCCTTTATATTTCGTCGAGGCTGGCGTCTCTAAGGCCCTCCTCAATGCATTTTAGGTGGCCCTTTCAAATCGGCACTGGAGGAAATTGAAAAAAAAAATGTTGTGAGGCCGAAGATGTTTCCGTAAGAAGAATAGAGCTTCCAGGATTTATATTTGCTTAAACATTCATCGCTGTTCGCCGTGCGGTTATTGTTTGGGAAACGTTTGTTCCAGTCTCTTGCTATTTCTTCTTCTTCTTTTATATGGTCCTTCGCATGTGAAAATATTAGAGGAACAGTTATTCGAAAAAACAATCAAACCCTTAAAAATAATGTTGAATTTGAAGTACCACTGCGTCTAATCACTTGAATCCCAACTTTACTAATAATACTCCCAACTAACAGCGGTTGTTAGTTTAAAAAAAAAAGAAGTAACAGCCTGCTCCACTGGTTCCATTGGTTTCAGTAGGCGGTGGAGACTGTACCGTTTCAGTAGGTGGTAGAGACTGTACCGTTTCAGTAGGTGGTAGAGACTGTACCGTTTCAGCAGGTGGTAGAGACTGTACCGTTTCAGCAGATGGTAGAGACTGTACCGTTTCAGCAGGTGGTAGAGACTGTACCGTTTCAGCAGATGGTAGAGACTGTACCTTTTCAGTAGGTGGTAGAGACTGTACCGTTTCTGTAGATGGTAGAGACTGTACCGTTTCAGTAGGTGGTGGAGACTGTACCGTTTCAGTAGGTGTTAGAGACTGCACCGTTTCTTGGACAAAGATTGTGCTCGGAGATTATTTGTGGTAGACCGCCGGGCTTTCCTCCTATTTTGGGTATCAACTTTTTAGAGGCTATGGAAGTCCTAGATCATCTCTGGCCGCTAACTTATAAATAAAATCTGCCAGCAGCGGGATTTGAACCCAGGACCTTCGCTAAGGTAACTCAGCGCTCTACCACTTAACCATTCCGATCCCTACATTGTTATAGCTCTCATATATACAAGTCGGAACGATTTTATTGCCTGAAGATCGGTATAAAACGAAAAATTGTTATAAAAAAAATAAAAAGGAACGAAAATAACAAGTAAAAATAACAGAAAAAAGAGAAATAACAAAATAAGATGACGTTGTTGTGGAGTGGGTCAGTGGTAGCCGTAACGAAGGTCTCGTGTTCGAATCTGGGTGTGGGAGATTTTATTTCATCTGTTAACAGCTGCGGATGGATCCTTCGAGATCTAGGACCCTCCTGGGGCTCGTGCAGCCTCTATAAAGTGGGTACCCAAAATATGAGGGAACATCATCAAAGTGGCAGAGCCTGATCTAGGACAATCACTCCCCTGCACAACCCTTGAACTAGAAACATCATCTCTATCACATACTGAACCAAAGACTCTTCACAAGTTGCGGTACAAGTCAAGATAACGTCTCTTAAATTATTATTAAATTAGTATTAACGTTGTTAATAATACAGTTAACGGAAGCCTTTCAAACGGTCCTGCGTGCCTTGGTCACTATTTTTAGCAATTAAATAATTGCATTTTGATTACACTAAATTACATATATTTGTGGTTTGAGAAGGAAGTGTAAGAGACGAGCTAGTAATAACCGTCATTACAAAAGAGGAAGGAAATGTATTTGAACAATGTTTATTCTAATCCTCACATTTGTTTTAAACACGGAAGGCCGTATTTGCGGGCTCGAATCCCAGGTTTTTACGTCCGGCCTTTCTCAGTTAATGCCGCCATAAAAAGGCGGAGAAATCGATTTTATTACAGCGAATATTGACAATACGGTAGCGACTATATTGAGTTAGAGTTAGTATATAGAAGTTGCTATGGAGATCTTATTTACAAATTGGCTCTCTCTAAATATATTTCAAATTTCTTTTAAAGTAGTATTGTCTATTTTCTGTTCTCGGTTTGCCCTGATTCAACACCTTTATCTCTGAATACTTTAGTCATAGTCATATTTATATGAAATTTCAATGGAGAATAAAATATAGTTCTAAATAAACTGCTAATTGAGTAAGTCAAAATATTTCATTATAATGCAATTGGGAAAAACCACAATGCAAGCCTTATGTTTCAAATCTAGTAATACACCCACTTACCACTGGTCGACTGGTAAGTGGGTATATTACTAGATTTGAAACATAAGGCTTTGCATTGTGGTTTTTCCCAATTGCATTATAATAAATAATAGTGTTTCTTTTTGAGGTTTTGGCTCTATTTTATTCAAAATATTTCATATAAAATGTTTGCCTCTTCAAGTTCTCAAACGATAAATAACATTTTGCCCGCGAGTACGTCTTTTTTGACTCCCCTAACAATTATCATCGATTGCTCACTCTGAATGAAAAATGGCGAGAATATTATGTTAAGGAATGAGGTCTCCGATTCTAAAACAGGTTGAGGAGGAAAGACTTTATTTTGTGTCGGTACCGAATAAAACCGTTGAAAACGAGTTAATTGATAGAAAAAATAATGAGAAATTAAAACTTCATATTTTTAAGGAGCAGCACTTCGTTTGCTTTAGTCAGTCGTTACATCAAACGGCTTCGCTCTCCAAAATCGCCCTGAAGATGTCCTACACTGTAGGTCGAAACGTCGGCACACAATTATAAGTTTATTACTGATTCAGTGTTCTTTTTGACTGCACCCCCCAACTATCTCCTTTACATTAAAGATTAAAAATTTAAAAAAGGTACAATTCCCCCCCTCCTCCCCCCAGGAAATCGGATATACAGCCATTTTCAAAAAGTTCGATTTTTTTCCATAAATAAAGCGCATTTTATCTTCGAAAAAAAACCAGCATCCGGTCAATTTATTGTATTCTTTCATAAACAAGACGTTTCGGCAACTTAAATGCCATTTTCAATATTAAAATACATCAACATCCTAAACATAACTTTAGAAAAAGTTATAAGTCAAAATTCTCAATAAAGAATACATAGTAGGTAATATTTAAAAATTATTTTTTTTCCATTTTCCTGGGGATTCACTATCCTCCCATGGTCAATTGTCCACTACTATAAAGCGCATTTACAGAAAAAAAAAAAAACTTTATAGTTTTAAAATCTAATTTAAAGATAAAAGCCACCATCATTGACCCTTGGCTCGAGCACTCCGTTCCTCCTCCAGCTTCATTGCAGAAAAACGAACTCCGGTTGATGTTTTAAACTCTTTCTTTCAGCCAACGACCGTTCGAGGCCTTTCGGCCATCCGACGCTGTGCCGCCCAGTATAAACAAGCTCGTCCCTGTTTTAAACTCGATTATATATACCTGTACTTTATCGATAGCTCTGATGCCATAAGGATGTTGAAGCTATACTACAACAATTTCAAACTTTTGAACAAAAAAGAAGCTATTTCTGTTTTCCTATACCCTAAGGATAAATTCCTGGTGACTCATAAAGAGGATGATAGAGATCTTAACAAAAAGGAAAATGAAGCCCCAAGCATTAGATCATAGCAAAAAGAGGATCCTAATTTTCAAGAACAAACAACAATTAAAAAAATGGAACATAATAGGGATTTAAGAAATAAGAAAGAAAAACTTTACGATTATAGAAAGAGACAGTGGGATACTTATGCAAGCCTCTTCTGAAAATGGCCAATATGGAGTGGGATTTTATTTTTTTCTTAGGGTGTATAATAATACAAAAAAAAAACCTTTAGTCTAAATTCATAGCTATTTTCTAAAGACGTTTCGACCTAAATGGTCATTTTCAATATATAGGTTTCACGATCAACAGTATTAAACTCTGTCTGCAAACAATCAAAAAGAAAATTCAAAAATCGTAAAATTTAACATTATAAAACATTTTTTATGTATTTATATAGATGTGTATATATATATATATATATATATATATATATATATATATATATATATATATATATATATTTGTGTGTATATATATGTATGGCCAACTGCCGATTCGACAGAAGAAGATAAAATAGGACAAGAATTGCTCAAAATAAAGTTAAGTGGCAGAAATTAATGTCGAACTCCACTTGCCAATAGAGCTGGTCACTCCACTCAAGTTAGACCATACTCCCATTAGGGAAGTTCTATAAAGAGTTATTAAGTATGTATATGTTTTTGTAAATATTAGTAGTTTATTGTAAACCATCTTGTTTTATAATTCTCTTTATAATAAAGGCTTTATTCGTTCATTCATTCATTCATACCCTAAGGAATAGGGTAGCTTTCAATTCAAACAGGAAATTATTTGTTCTCATAAACTGCATTCTCAGAATTTTCTTCGCCACGAAATGAATTGTGTTCCGTATGTGTCTTTCTAGTCATTTCCAAATGACGATCATAACAAAACTACCACTAACTTAGTTTTACCAATTTTATTAATTTCCATGCATTTTTTTTTTTTTTTAAATGCTCTAATGCATTTTACATTTTACTCAACATCGACATTGCTAAACGCGATGTGGATTTTGTATAAAGTTGATTCAAAAATGGAAATTAGTATTAAAACAAGTTGGATATTTTTTATCAAATTCCACGGCTTTGTCACGCGAAAACGCATTTCCCATAGCATGCCTATATTTCAAAATGCCTATCTTTCCCCGTTAACTTTAATCTTATATGAAAAATGATAGTAACATTAGAACATAACTAATTTTGTAAACGACTAAATTACTAAGAGGATATTTACATATTTTTATATGTATTATATTACATACAAGAAAAGTATCATGGTTTCAATTTTTTGGCGTATATACGTTATCATCGAATGCCACCATGCAAGAGATTAGCATAAGATCAGGAGGAAAAGAGAGTACCCATCAATAGCATAAGATCAGGAGGAAAAAACCTAAGACATAGCTCACTTGGCAAAGTATACTTCGTGGAAAGGCTTCGGAATCTTGAACAAACTCGAATAAAATGCGAAATATAATGAGAAATTCTCAATTGAAATTGAAGCTGAGCATCAAGTTCAGACATGGTAACACTGTCCGGCGAACCGAGGACTGACGGAGCTGGTATTTAAAGCAACTCCCAGTAGGCGAAGATGTAAACCAGAATGAGGTCCGGAAGATCCAAAGGGTTAGAAGGTAATAAAATCAAAGGTAAAAAGGGCAATCATATCGAAGCACATTGATGTGCGCAAGATGCGCAAGACGAAGTTTCTATATAAACGATTAGTTTTATGCAGGTAGTTAGGTTTAAGGATCTTACTTGATCTTCTGTATCTTGTCTGGGAACAAAATATAATATAAGTAATAATAATAAGGCTTAGCCAACCCGGAGGTTCCATTCCCATACCAACAATCTTCGCTTACCAACAATGTTGGCTTACCAACAATCTTCGCTTACCAACAATCTTCGCTTACCATGAATCTTTGCTTACCAACAATCTTGGCTTAGCAACAATCTTGGCTTAGCAACAATCTTAGCTTAGCAACAATCTTAGCTTACCAACAATCTTCGCTTACCAACAATCTTACCTTACCAACAATCTTGGCTTAGCAAGAATCTTGGCTTAGCAACAATCTTGGCTTAGCAACAATCTTAGCTTAGCAACAATCATGGCTTAGCAACAATCTTAGCTTACCAACAATCTTAGCTTACCAACAATCTTCGCTTACCAACAATCTTAGCTTACCAACAATCTTGGCTTAGCAAGAATCTTGGCTTAGCAACAATCATGGCTTAGCAACAATCTTGGCTTACCAACAATCTTAGCTTACCAACAATCTTCGCTTACCAACAATCTTCGCTTACCAACAATCTTCGCTTACTACAATACTCCCACCTAAGCCTCGGCCTCAGACGCTTCACTACAGTGCTTATTAAATTTGTTCGTTACTGAATCCAGCAAATGCACTGTCCTATCTTAATCTTCGGAACGCTATTAATTCATGCTTCGCAATTCATATTATGAGTAAACCTAATCTCAATACGAGGTGACACACATTTACCATATTTGATTGTTTTGGCGAAAACAAACTAAGATGGTTAGTTGACATTCTACGGACGGATGAGAAGATAATTGCAACTAAGACTTAATCCTTTTACTTGTGTGTAAGAGAATGACCGGGTGGAAGAACCCGAATCTACTGGAAGGTTGCGTAGCTGTTACGTTCCGGAACCGATGATTACATTGCAGTATGAGTTAGGAACTGTTACAATAAAGTACCAGTTTTTTTATTTATGTGTAATAATCCTATCTGGACCTATGGACTGGAACTGTGGGGGACAGCAAAAAAATCGAATATCAGACGCATTCAATCCTTTCAATCCAAAGTCCTGAGAACTATTGTCAACGCTCCTTATTATGTCTCCAACAAAACCCTCCATAATGATCTCAACATTCCTTTTGTTCTCGACCTCATTCCTACTAAATTCTCAAACTTTCACCAAAACCTTGTCTGTCATCCCAATCCCCTGGCTCAGTCATTATCCAGTTCCACACATCCATACAATCCACCCCGCCGCCTAAACCGGCAATGGCCCCGAGACTTGTTATAATAATGCTATTTGGAGTACTGGCACTGGCCAGATTCTCCACTCACGACCTGCGTGTGTGTGTGAAGCGCCCTTAACCAGCTTCCATTGGAGTTTATTCCAGTGACGCGGCTGGAAAAGGGGGCAAGGGCCTTCTGAACTCCTGCTTTGCCCTCATTTCTGGGGAAGAAGCTCAGTTCGGGGACCCATTGTAAATAGGGTTTGAATGTGTACATTATTTTATTTATTTTTATTTTTATCTAGACTTATTTTATTTTGCTTATACCACTTTTTTGTTTTGTTATGGAATGGTTGTAGCTTCATAGCACCATTACTTATTGCCTACAAGCGGCAGATTGTAATGTCTGAATAAAGTGTTTTAAAAAAAAATATGTGTAATAATATTTATGTTTAGCCACTATGATTATAGCTTATAGTGTTATATTAAGCGTAATATTGGGAAAAGATTAGGACAACCGTGTTCAAGCCGATCGAATTGTTTTGAGGCTTAGTGTAATTTTGATCAATCACCTGCATTGTGATCTGTTTAGCTCGAATTTAGTGATAGTGTCATCTGAAAGTTAATAGGCCCATAGCGTGTGGCATTTATTCGACTTCGTTCTACTTTGGGCCCGTAATGGCTTTGTACGTACACTCTTTTATAGAACTCCTGGAGTGTTAAATTAGAAATAACTTGGACTTTTTATATGCTTTTACGAAATTCGCAACCAGGGTTTTTCCTGCGGTGTTTTTAAACACTATGAATAAAAAATTAAGGGAAATTAAAGGGGCTAAATTTCGAGTTAATTAGTGTTTCATTTTCTTTTTCTTGTTAGGCAAGAGTGGTATTCGAGAAAAAAAGAAAACTTGGCTTTGAATAGGAATTTAAAAAAAAATAACAAAACTGATTTCTTTTTTTCGTATTACTTTTACGACCGTTCTGTGTAAAGCAAAGAAGGTTAAATATGCCCTCCCATTACTTATAATATTACAGAATACGGTTATAACATATAAAATCCAATTAGTTAGAATGAATGACCAGTGAACGATATTGTGGGGAAAACTATTTAGGCTCTCAAGGAAAGTATCATATCTTCATTTCATTAATAATTTACCTATAATAGGCAATCAAACACCTGGAATTACTTAAAAACATTGATATTAAGACGAAAACGAAATAAACATTGTTGCTACGAGTAGGGTTCTACCGATACCCAAAAATATCGATACCAGGCGTTTGCGATATATCGGAACAAAGTATCGATACCAAGAAAATACCGAAAGAAAAATATCGATATCACTCGGTATCGGACGATTTTTAGTCGTTTAAAAGCACGGTTCATCAAATGGCTACAAACATTCCATTGCCAGGAAAACGTCACACATTGGATAATCAATCAAACAGTAAAAGACCATTTATTTCTTATTTTTTATTAGAATAATATGGTTCTCATTCGATATTCTCAAAGTATCGAAAGATCTTTCCGATATTTCACAGATGGCTGATATATAAATTTTTTATTATGTTATGAACCCCATCTGTACATATCAGGTAAAAAATTTAGATATCAGCCATCTGTGAAGTATCGGGAAATATTATTAGAATATCGAAAGAGTAGCCTGTTCTTCTGGTATCGAAAGAATTTTTCTTTGCTATGCATATATATTATTTTTTTTCTATTAATTAATTTCCGTGATATGTACAGATAGGGTTCATAATAATAAAATAATAGGGTTCATATAGGGAAAGGAAACATATCATTCTATTTTTTTGAGAATATGGAAAGAATGTGCCGTAGGATATATACAACTTTTTATTCAGGTTTCATTTGGATGAACAAAAAAAAAAAAGTTAACTGTTTCGATATTTAGTTTTCTATACCGATATCGATAAAATATCGGAAGAAAAGTATCGATACTGTACCAATATCGGTAATATCGGTAGAACCCTAGCTACGAGTAGATGCTGAACCCTTGCCAGAGATAGAGATTAGTGAAGTGACTCCTCGCCCGATGTGGCCTGCGATACAGCCCGGGTTTGGACATTCAATTTAGCTTAGATTAGCTGATCAATGTATTGTCATGTCCTCTCGCCCAGTTCATCATTTTTAAAATTCCAAGTGGTCCTTCATTCTATTACAAAATCTTTTAAGATTGTTCTGTAATGATGATAAAAAGAATTGAGATTGCGTTAGTACTTGTTTTTAAGGCGAAAACTGTAGTAAAATTAATCTAATAAAGGTTATATTAAAAGTCATTGCTATGTCTTTACTAGTTTTTTTCTTGATTAAATCGACTTTCTGCAATTTCTATCTCTGTCTCTGTTCACACCCCTCCCCTAACTAAGGATCTTCTGCCTTTGTAATTTAACTGCTATAGTAATATATTTGTTTTTAAAAAATTGTTACTAATACTTGCATTCTCTGTTAATGTGCAGAGAATTATTCCGTTCAGGCAGTTTTCAAATATTGCTTTGAGCTCGTTTTTATTTATTCTTCTGTGGATAATTTAATTTTATTGCGTTGCTTTGTTACTGCGCTCGCAGAGTGATATTAAAGCGAAATGAGTTCACTCAACATTGATAATTTTTTTACGATTATCCTTATTGCTTGGCGGGTGTTTTCAGTCGAGTTCACATAACCCAATTTAATACGCACATTTTAATGCGCACCTAGAAAATTTGATCCAGGTGTTTTTCTCTTTGCCATTGTACAGGGACATCGAGCTTTGGAATGAAATATCAATATTTGAGTAGGTCTCTGGCCAAGGTCTTTTTAATCTTTTTTTATCAAGTCCAGGTAACAGGGAGTAGGAAAGCGGAAGAACGAGTGGGTTTGGGTGATATTGTGTCGCTGAGTGAATGTTATGTATTTGTTACGAATATATGATTTTATAGTGGGAATGTTCATGTCGTTGTGTATAGTGTGATTCGAAATATACCATGGTGCATTAATAATTTTTCTGGGAATTTAGGACTGTGTCGTTTGTATCTTGTGTATGTGAATTTTTTTTGCTGAATCCCAAAGTTCTGCTCTATATGTCCAAATAGGTTTTAGTATACTATTACAGATAAATCGTTTGTTCCTCAAGTAAAGTGAAGATCTGTAGTCCAGAAGACATTTTTCGTTTTAAATTAGAAATAGTCTCATATGAAGCAACCTAAAGTTTATTCTATGGAGCCTTTGTTAATCTCGTTCGTCGGTGAATCTACCGAAAGACCCTCGTATGTGTTAATACTTCTGCAAAGTGGATATTTTATAATTGGTAAAAACTCCAATTTCATCTCTCAGTTTTTCAAAATACACTGCTCACAATGGCATTTTACGAACGAGAATGGCTGATATAATGGTGGTGAAGTACATGAAAATCTGTTCAAATATGCCCCAAGGTTCAACACAGTAACTTTAATGGTGAGAATACTATTTTTTTTAAGTCAACCTTTATCAAAATACATAATTCAACAATCATAATATAACATAATAATGAGTTTGTTAGTACAAATTAAAATATATGGATATTGAATAAAGATTTAAAAATTAAATACTGTATTTAGTACTAACATAAAGCAATTTTAGTCCGACATTTCGCTCTAAATTAAGAAGCCTATTTTTTTAAATAGTTTTTGCTCTACCGACTGGGCACCGTCTAAGTAGACCGAGGCGTAGGTGGGAGGATAGCGTTAAGAGTGATCTCGCTGATTAGGGTTTGGGCTTGGGTAGTCTAGTGTGGAGGGAAATCTGTGAGCAATGATTTGTGGTGTCGGCATCGAGCCCTTCGGGGTCATCATCATCACAATCTGTTATCCTCGCCCACCGCCCTAGCAGTGATAGAGCTACCTTTATAGTGCTACCTTTATAGAGCTACCTTTATAGAGCTACCTTTATAGTGCTAACTTTATAGAGCTACCTTTATAGTGCTAACTGTATAGAGCTACCTTTATAGAGCTAACTTTATAGTGCTAACTTTATAGAGCTACCTTTATAGTGCTAACTTTATAGAGCTACCTTTATAGACCTACATTTGTAGAGCTACCTTTATAAAGCTAACTTTATAGTGCTAACTGTATAGACCTACCTTGGGTAGTCTTGTGTGGAGGGAAATCTGTGAGTAATGATTTGTGTTGTCGGCATCGAGCCCTTCGGGGTCATCATCATCAGAATCTGTTATCCTCGCCCACCGCCCAAGCAGTGATAGAGCTACCTTTATAGAGCTAACTTTATAGTACTAACTTTATAGAGCTACCCTTATAGAGCTAACTTTACAGTGCTAACTTTATAGAGCTACCTTTATAGAGCTACCTTTATAGTGCTAACTTTATAGAGCTACCTTTATAGTGCTAACTGTATAGAGCTACCTTTATAGAGCTAACTTTATAGTGCTAACTTTATAGAGCTACCTTTATAGTGCTAACTTTATAGTGCTAACTTTATAGAGCTACCTTTATAGAGCTACCTTTATAGTGCTAACTTTATAGTGCTAACTTTATAGAGCTACCTTTATAGAGCTACCTTTATAGTGCTAACTTTATAGAGCTACCTTTATAGAGCTACCTTTATAGTGCTACCTTTATAGAGCTACCTTTATAGTGCTACCTTTATAGAGCTACCTTTATAGAGCTACCTTTATAGAGCTACCTTTATAGTGCTAACTTTATAGAGCTACCTTTATAGAGCTAACTTTATAGAGCTACCTTTATAGAGCTACCTTTATAAAGCTACCTTTATAGTGCTAACTTTATAGTGCTAACTTTATAGAGCTACCTTTATAGTGCTAACTTTATAGAGCTACCTTTATAGAGCTACCTTTATAGTGCTACCTTTATAGAGCTACCTTTATAGTGCTACCTTTATAGAGCTACCTTTATAGAGCTACCTTTATAGTGCTAACTTTATAGAGCTACCTGTATAGTGCTAACTGTATAGAGCTACCTTTATAGAGCTAACTTTATAGTGCTAACTTTATAGAGCTACCTTTATAGTGCTAACTTTATAGAGCTACCTTTATAGAGCTACCTTTATATTGCTAACTTTATAGAGCTACCTTTATAGTGCTAACTTTATAGAGCTAACTTTATAGAGCTAACTTTATAGAGCTACCTTTATAGTGCTACCTTTATAGAGCTACCGTTATAGTGCTACCTTTATAGTGCTACCTTTATAGAGCTACCTTTATAGAGCTCGGTCCAATAGTCTCTGTTCCCTACCTGCACATTTCTTCTATTCCAAGCCTTCGGGTTCGCAAAGCATTATTATTATTATTTTTTATATTGCAGGATTGTTTATTACTGTATGCAGAATGTTGTCCATACTGCGGTCGTCGGGTGCGGTTGCAATAGTCCAAATAAATTCACTTTTTGGCATTTTTAGAAAAATGTCAAAAATTCACCACGTGGGTATTAAAAAAATCGTTATTTTCTTTAGTTTCAAAATTTAATAACATCAACTTTAACAAAAGTATGGCTTTTTTCACATTATCAAGATTGTGACACAAAGATTCACAATAAAAGTTCCTCTTAAGGTCTTCTCTTATTTTAAATGAATTAATAACTATTAAATAATAGTACCAGGGAATTAAATGCTAGAGAAAATATTCAATACAATCTTATTTTCTAAGAATTGAAATGTCGAAGTATCCTTTTGTCTCTTTTCTTCGAAGCCAAGTCGGGTAATTGAACGTTCGCACATTAGACGCTCTACTATAATTATTTTTTTATTGTATGTCACTAAGCATTAAGCCTTATTAAGTAAGGCATATTTCTCAGGAGGGATAATCCTGGTTCAAATCCTGCTGTTAGCACTCCTTATGGGGCTCACCCAGTTTCTAAAAAGTTGGTACCCAAAATAGGAGGGGGGGAATCTAGCAGTTGAGCGTGATCTAGGACATATCACCTCCCTGGACAACCGTTGACCACGAAACAGTACAGTCCATGTACTACCCTAACCACTCCAGAGCCTTTCATGGGTTGCAGTAGTACATTTTTTTCCAATATATAAATTGGAAAAATAATTTCTGGGGAATTGATTGTTCGATGGTGACATTAAAACATGGGGTCCAAATTTATTATGAGATTATTAGAATTCATTATTTATATATTTTTTTTTACATTTAGTCTTAGCCGCCTTCACGAAGCCTGTACATCTTATTTATTGCTTAGCTTATCTCAACATTCAGTCCCAGAGCTCTGTTAAAAACCTTACAGTCATATTTCATCACCACTTGGGATAATCTCTGGTGATAACAACATTTTCTAAATAAACCGCGAAACCGTCTTATCTACCCTACCGATTTATTTACCCTACCTTAAATTACTTCCTTTTAAAAATGCTTTATCCTTGGTGCACAATTCCATCTTGTTTTTAAATCTCTCTCGAATCGTAATATAAACAGCATTTATTCATACATGAGGGAATAGTCCTTGTATCATTGTCATCATTTGTATCACTTACACGCATTTCAGGAATGAAAACAGAAAGTATCAGGTATCAATAAATCTTATTGTAATTTATTGGTGACAACCAGAAAATGAGCAAGAATCTTAAATTAATTTTATAAAAAATATGTTCATTAAATAGTTGTCTAAATTTGCTAACCAATAATATAACTAAATTTTATTTATGGGTAGTTTCTCCACAAGTGTTTTTTTTTTCATGTCCTTTGTTCATATAGCAGATTCCCTTGATGTAATATTATTACAGTTGTAAATAGGGAGGGAGGGAGAGGGAGAGGGAGAGGGAGTGGGAGAGAGGGAGAGGGAGAGGGAGAGGGGGAGAGGGAGAGGGAGAGGGAGAGGGAGGGAGGGAGGGAGAGAGGGAGAGGGAGAGGGAGGGAGGGAGAGAGGGAGAGAGGGAGAGGGAGAGGGAGAGAGAGGGAGGGAGAGAGGGAGAGGGAGAGGGAGGGAGGGAGGGAGGGAGGGAGGGAGGGAGGGAGGGAGGGAGGGAGGGAGGGAGAGGAATTGATTGTTCGATGGTGACATTAAAACATGGGGTCCAAATTCATTATGAGATTATTAGAATTCATTATTTATATATTTTTTTTTACATTTAGCCTTAGCCACCTTCACGAAGCCTGTACATCTTATTTATTGCTTAGCTTATCTCAGCATTCAGTCCCAGAGCTCTGTTAAAAACCTTACAGTCATATTTCATCACCACTTGGGATAATCTCTGGTGATAACCACATTTTCTAAATAAACCGCGATACCATCTTATCTACCCTACCGATTTATTTACCCTACCTTAAATTACTTCCTTTTAAAAATGCTTTATCCTTGGTGCACAATTCCATCTTGTTTTTAAATCTCTCTCGAATCGTAATATAAGCAGCATTTATTCATACTTGAGGGAGTAGTCATTGTATCATTTTCTTCATTTGTATCACTTACACACATTTCAGGAATGAAAACAGGAGGGAGGGAGGGAGGGAGGGAGAGGGAGTGGGAGAGGGAGAGGGAGAGGGAGAGGGAGAGGGAGAGGGAGAGGGAGAGAGAGAGAGAGAGAGAGAGAGAGAGAGAGAGAGAGAGAGAGAGAGAGAGAGAGAGAGAGAGAGAGTGAGAGAGAGAGAGAGAGAGAGGGGGGAGGGAGGGAGGGAGGGAGGGAGAGAGACCAGAATAACAAATGATGGAAGGAGTTCAGTCTCAATCAATAGACTTTTTAGGTCTGCTCATCAAGGCTGATTGTAGAATCGGATTGTAATTATTGACCTGATGGAGCTAAGAGCGAACTGTTGAAGGATCGGCGCAATGATGACACGGCATTACAGAAGTGATCCTGCTCCCTGGGATTCTATTTCGGGCTTCCATTAGTCCGACCAAACCGGGCATTATAGAACGAGATAAATCGCCAACGGTCGGGATGGGCGGCCTAACAGCCAATATCCAGGCCGGGATTGTACACAATGTCCCAGGATGGCTCTCGCTGCTCCTTTTCATGAAAAAAAAAATGAAGTTAAGGAGGTCGGGCATAAAGGAGTAAATGTCGCTACAAAAAGGAAGGGACAAGGCGCTAATAAGAAAGTTGCTCTCTCGAAGGCCGGAACTCATATTGCCGCAAACCTTGCTGGCTTTTTAATTTCCTCTTCTCTAATCGTTTCTCTTGTCCTAAAAGAAGAGGCTGAAAAATTTTCCAGTCCTTCCGGGACTAAGTCAGGATTTTTTTTTTTTTTTTAATGGATCGTGAATATAGTCATTGCTTAAGCTTTCTCAGCAAGTCAAACACTTATTATGAAGTTTTTGATTACATTAGCCAGTTAATGAAGGTGTGGTAATGGAGATTCGGGAACAAGTACAGTATACTGCCGGCCTATCTTGTAACAGTGCCATTTTTTTTCTTTTTCTATTTTATAAATGTGGAGATGGCGAGCGGGGTGGCTCGGTGGTAGGGCGCTGGAAGATAATTTATTGGGTCTTTTAACAGCCTGGAATGGATGCTGTTGGACCTGGAGACCCTGCTGGGCTCACAATGGAGACCTGGAGATCCTAAAGTGGACTCACAATGGAGACCTTGAGACCCGAATTCAAAGCTCACCCAGCCCCTATAAAGCAACGTGTAATAATTTTATACGTGCAATATTACCTGGGCACTTTATTAAAAAGCCCCAATACAGAAAAGGAATATTAAGCTCAGGTAAGGTTATGAGTTACAAGATATTGGCAGGAAAGAACCAATAAGCACACCATAAAAACGAAATAACGTGTTTCGAGATAGAACTATTACTCAGAAGTGGCTATGAGAGCTGATCTACCACCAGGCGGATAGGGGTAGCTCTAATATTTATTTTTAATATTGTACAAAAAATAGTGCAAAAATATAGCAGGTAAATTTGTGACTCCAAAATATTGCAGATATCAGTTCACGCTTTCAGTGCACCGCTATTGTAGTACTCAGGGGAATTCATGGCAACTAACTGCTTTACATTCAACTGTTCATAATCATTGAGGTTACGTAATATAGTTACTGATTTTACTCAAGGTTACTTTATCAGTAAACCTTCGCAAGCTACGATTGCTACAAACATAACCCATTGGATCCTATTCCGTTCTCGGCGCTACTTATATAAATATATATATATATATATATATATATATATATATATATATGTACATATATATATATTTATATATATATATATATATATATATATATATATATATATATATATATATATATATATATATATATATATATATATATGTACATACAAACTACCAGATGGCTCTACTCATTCAAGATCCGAGTCCCTTACTGAAATTTAAACTTTAGCTGCTTTCTCAAACCAGTGTTTGTCAAAGTGATCGTAATTTTGATTACAGATTTTATCGTGAAAACAGAGAAGTTAGTTACTACGCTAGTGAAGAGGTGTAAGCTGATTAAGGAGCGCTACTCTGGAATTGTACGAGGATATTAAAAGTTCTCTAAGGTAAATGGGCAGAGGCAAATAGAGCTCGTGGAAGGAACTGATTTCCTTTTTATTTAGTTTAGGAAAAGGTTTATCGAGACTAAAACGTGGCGCGGAGCATTAATATTGAAATAAATATATAAACAAATTATTCCCCCAAAAATTAAAATACGTTTATATATTGCGAAAATGTTCTTATTGTTTTTTATTCCTATCGAGCTCTTAACCATCAATAAACCATGGTTTTTAACTCTCCTTAATATGTAATCGAAAATGAGTAAAAAACAGATTACTTTAAACAGATTAAGACTCATCTACATGACCATCATACGACCTATTTGGACTTACGGAGTAGAGCTATGGGGCTCCACTAAGCCATCGAATTCCTCTCGTATCCAATCCTTACAGTCAAAAATCCTTCGTAAAATCCTCAATGCTCCTTATTTTGTTAAGAATAAAGTCATCCATAACGACCTTAATGTCCCTTTTGTTGCGGATTTGGCCCGAACCCGGTATATATCCTTTCATAGCAAACTTCATTCCCACTCAAACCCTCTAGTATCAAACCTAGCTTCCTCTTCAATTCCCGATAATCCTCGGAGGCGTCTGAAAAGAAGATGGCCACGTGACCTCCTTACTTGAACTTTGATTTGAGTACTACCAGTGGGTAGTTTCTCTACATTTCATTATCATGTCATTTCATTCACTTAGCCTATTTACTTGTTGTATTATTGCAATACAGTTGTAGACATCAATAAATAAATTAAAAAAAAAAAAAACTTTTACATTTGATAAATCACTTAAATTTAAAATTAAGTCATGTAGTTATGCATTATATAATACGTACAGCTAAATCTTACATGCTTGAAAATTGGCAGAGTTGGCCTGAAATTTTAATAATGAATGCTATCCTACATATTATGTCATATATCTGATATCTATTACTCTTTGTAAATATGACAAGAGCTGTAGGCGGAGCGAAACAGATTTGAGCCGCTCCTGAATACACAAGTGCTACAGACGCAGCTGTTCAAACCTCTTTTAATCTGATTGTGTATGGTTCAATTTACAATCCTGCTCCAACTGCAAGGGTCAAGTGTACAAAGCTGGTCGAACCGCCAGATATATCCGCATCTCCGATAAAATCAACGCATTGTATGGATTTATGATTTAGAAGTGACATATAAGATCGTTAGGCATTGGCACTACCCATTAACAAAGGCAGAGAATTATACTCTGCCGTATCTGCAATATAATGGGGGGGGCCATGGTACGCCATCCAATCCAGTCTAACGGATCAAAAATAAAAATATTATGTGATAGATTTATCATCAAAATGAAATTTTAAATTATGACTATTTGAGTACTACCAGTGGGTTATTTCTCAACATGCTTTTATCCATGCCATTATGTATCATCCATCATCTTTATTTGTAGTACTTGTTTTATTTTTATAATGCAGTTGTAAATTTCAAAAAATAGATTTAAAAAAATGTGACTAAGGTGAAATGCTTAAGGTTACTAAAGTATTTAAGTTGTTGAGGATTAGTACTGTATTCGTCTAAATAGCTTTCCGAATACCGCACCAACCTACAACGTACATTGTACGTAACCAATTTTGAAGAAGATATAACGGGTGTAGTAATCTATCCTTAAAAGATATGTAGGTACTAGTATGTTTAAGGGCCTGCTGACATCAGCGCGCTCTGGTGTCACTTACCTTAACTATTTGGACCTTGTCAGGCTATGCATGAATTTTAAATAGGCATTGCCTTTCATTATGATACAACAGATTTATAGCAAATGAAATAAATGAGAAACATGTAGACAAAATTAAACTAGAAATAATAAAACATTTATTACAAGCAATATTCATTAAATAACAATTTGTAACTAAAATATGATATTTTGTTTAGTTTTTAAATGTTTTTATTTTAAAGGGAAAAGATTTGCCCGGGCAAATCGTGTTTAATCATTATTATCATATTTTAGTTACAAATTGTTATTTAATCTTTAAAACAGAAGTATTTAAAATATGATGTTATGATAAACAATGAAAGATTTATTCCAAACAATGCTCATTAAAAAGAACAATATCTTCAAAAATTGCATCAAAAGGGTCTCTTCCCTTAATTAATTAATTTTACATAACTTCGTTATATAAAATATATAAAATGGACAATAGTCTCCAAAAGTAATGTACTATTCCTCAACCAAGTATTTAATCGAATACCCAGGGTCTTGTTGCATCCTTTTTTCTGGCATCTCCATCTAATTTTATTCCCCACTTGCAGTTTCATATCATGTCCGTTTCCACAACGCATTTTCTGCGGAATGACATTCCACTCCTGAAGAAACCTAACAGCTGATTTTTTATTGTTCACCGTGCGAAAACTCTTCTTCAAATTCCAAGTCATATTTGAAGAAAATAATCAAAAACACATTCACGTTCAACTTGACATAAACAATAACAAAACAATAAAAAGGTTACTATAACAGTAGGAGATGGTTAAGAAAAGTGACACCTGAGCGCGCTTATGTCAGCAGGCCCTTGAACATTCTAGTACCGATATATATATATATATATATATATATATATATATATATATATATATATATATGTATGTATGTATGTATGTATGTATGTATGTGATATAATAAAATGTGTTTAGATAAATATATTTGGACGTAGCAAGAGATCGGTTCATTGCCAGGGAAAAGACCTGAGAGTTTTACATGTTTCACTCTTAAAAAATTAAATTCTTGAAGAGTTCTGTTCGTTTTTTTTTTAAATTTTTTTTATTCAATACATTCGAATTGCAATAAGACAAATAAATAATGAAGACGTATTGAATCCAAAGTTTTTATTCCGACAAATGATGGCCCTCGTTTGGCCTGAAAGCTGCCAGCCATCTGATTGTTCTGAGAGAATAGATGTTAGAACATTCTTTCCTTTATATTCTAATTGTCTTTAAGAACAATTTTCTAACATGTGTATCATCAGTCAACACCAATCCAGTTATTGTATCCCAAAGCCTCCAATCCCATATCACTGATCTTGAAGAATGGTGTCAAAACTGGAGAATTCAAATAAATTCTCAAAAATCGCATCAAATCACTTTTACCTTACGTCGTAAACCAATGACTTCTTGCCCTACGGTATCCTTTAATAATATCCCTCTGGTGCCTGTAGAACAGATCCGATACTTAGGGTTGCACCATGACAAACGATTAACCTGGAATCCTCATACAAGACTGAAAAGACAAGAAACCGCACGACGTTTCAGGCTACTTCAACACTTACTAGACAAACGCTCTAAGCTCCCAATTAAATACAAAAGACTCATCTACATGACCATCATACGACCTATTTGGACTTACAGAGTAGAGCTTTGGAGCTCCACTAAGCCATCGAATTCCTCTCGTATCCAATCATTACAGTCCAAAATCCTTCGTAAAATCCTCAATGCTCCTTATTTTGTTAAGAATAAACTCATCCATAACGACCTTAATGTCCCATTTGTTGCTGATTTGGCCCGAACCCGGTATCTATCCTTTCATAGCAAACTTCATTCCCACTCAAACCCTCTAGTTTCAAACCTAGCTTCCTCTTCAATTCCCGATAATCCTCCGAGGCGTCTGAAAAGAAGATGGCCACGTGACCTCCTTACTTGAACTTTGATTTGAGTACTACCAGTGGGTAGTTTCTCTACATTTCATTATCATGTCATTATATATCACTTAGCCTATTTACTTTTTGTATTATTGTAATACAGTTGTAGATATCAATAAATAAATTTAAAAAAATTAAAATTAAAATTATATTTATTTCCCCGACGAAGGATGTATACATTCTATTTAGTTAAGATTAAGATTCTAGTAAATTAAGATTTACAGAATGTTTGTCATGTGTCCCGTGGTTCGTTCTAATGGGACAGATGTATGTCATGTGTCCCTTGGTTCGTTCTAATGGGACAAATGTATGTCATGTGTCCCGTGGTTCGTTCTAATGGGACAAATGTATGTCATGTGTCCCTTGGTTCGTTCTAATGGGACAAATGTATGTCATGTGTCCCTTGGTTCGTTCTAATGGGACAAATGTATGTCATGTGTCACTTGGTTCGTTCTAATGGGACAGATGTATGTCATGTGTCCCTTGGTTGGTTCTAATGGGGCGAAGGTACGGGTTGAAAAAAAATAAGTAAAGCTGAAATTACTTTATTTTATAGCTCCTAATTCAGATTCAGATTTCAATATTAATTAATTCAGGTAGATATTTCAACCGTTACATGTGGTACAAATTAATGAGGAATTACGAAATGTTAAAAATATTCTTAAGTAATAATTACTTGAAACATGTAAAAAATTCTCTCATCTATCATTTCTATAACTTTGTTAGATATGCAACAACTACTTACATTTCAGAGCTACAATGCGTTTCAGCTCCAGTGCGCCAGCAGTAACGGCTTAACATAATGACATGTTAATGCAATGCTATGGCATGGGCTGTATAATTAAGTTAGGCATATTAGATTAGACTATAATAACAATACGAATGATAATTAGGTTATCTTACAAGAACAATACGGAACATGATAAGGTGAGGTGTATTAGCTTGCGAAAGCTGAACATTCTGGCAACTCCCAAAACTCATGGAATTGTCGTCGGAGTGACAAGTTTCCTATGTAGGTACATGCTGTAATAAAAAAGTTATAGAAATATGGCAATATTTACTGGCTTACCGTTTAATATAAATACCAACTTGAAAATTATAATATTAATATGACTGCCCTTTTGGAAATAATAATAATAATAATTTATATAAGAATTGAGGAAGGACTCGCTGGAATCGCCTATTGATCTTATAGCCAAGCGGTAAAGGTTCTCTTTCATTGGAACCTTTCGCAAGACGGATGATAGTAAAATATTTCAATATAAATTCCTTTTTGCAGCCGGGAGAGAGATGATACCGGGAGAGATATCCAGTCTCGATCGCAGCTGTACCAATTTCCTTGATCCTGGATTGGACAATTGGAACAACGTCGGCATCCGCTCAAACCGAGGTAGCGCGGCGGAATCACGTTTCGAATTGCTTCTTGTTTATTCCAAGTGGAAATTTAATACTCCATCCGTGGACCGATCCAAAAATGAAAAAAAGTGCTTCAATGGTTCTTTCAAACGTTCCAAGTTCCTTGGATCATTATTGATGGTTATTATTACTGCTAATAAACTCTATTAGTTAAGTTGTCAATTAAATATATTTTGTTCATTTAACTTTATAGTGCTATGGCTAATCTGACGATGCTAAAGAGGAAACTTTACTTTTTGCGTATTCATGTTTTAATTTGGATAGGGATTTTTAACGAGTACCTGACATCGTACAGGCTCGGGACCCCCGTTTAACGTTCCTTTCGAAAGACGGCATAACGAAGGATTTTTTACTCCCTTTAAAAACTCCTAGGGCCACCTGCCGGGCTATGAACCCGCGATCTTGGGCTTATTAGGTTGTTATGCTACTCGAGCACAGGTCGCACCATCTAATAATTTTTTTCATTTTAATGCATTATATTCCGTAGTAACCTTTTCGCCTTCGTTTCTTACGTTATTGGCCAACTTCATATCTTCTGTTGTTACTATACAATACTATAAATTATACAAAACCGCATTTAAAAGAAAAAAAAAGGTTACATTTCCTTCTCCGACATAAACAAAAACTATCATTGCTTCATAAAAAATAGGTTTTAGTGTGACCTAGTTAAAGCTGTGTTGCAAAAAATAGTGTGACCTAGTTAGCGATTTCATTTGGTTACTCTAAACTCTACTGCTTTCAATAATTTCATTTCACTTCTTTATTTAGTGAGATCCAATGATTTCAGTTCTCTACGTCATTTAGTTTGTTTGTTCATTTAACGTCACTTTTATGCTGCTATGGCTAATCGGGCGATGCTACAGTGAGAGCTCTAAATTTTGCCTATCCAGGTTTAATTAGGAATAATTTAATTAATTTTTAGTGAGTACCTGACATCGTACAGGCTCGGGACCCCCGTTTAACGTCCCTTCCGAAGGACGGCGTAACTAAGGATTTTTTACTCCCTTAAAAAAATCCTAGGGCCACCTGCCGGGCTACAAACCCGCGACCTTGGGTTTAGTAGTTTGTTACGCTAACCACTAGACCACAGGTGACCTTCTACGTCATTTAGTGATTTCGTTTAGCTACTCTAGTGCTATCTGATGATTACATTTCACTTTTCCATTTAGTGTTATCTAGTACTATAATTTCCTACTTAGTGTATGCAGGCGATTTTATTTACCAATTTATGTTGTTTGTTGTTAGTCTTGTATAAGTATTTCCTTTCGCTACTGTATTTAGTTCAATCCATTGATTTCATTTACCAGCTCTATTTAGTGCTATAATATTTTGGGATCATTGGAAGAGGGACATATTTGTGTGTGTTTGTTAAAAAGGTTAAAAACCACTAGATAGGAGTGCCGAAGAAGAAAAATTCTAACCTACTCAACGGTATTGAAATCACTATATATATAAAATTAAATGGTCTCTGGTGGCAGGTCATGTCGCTAAGATACAAAAAAGTGCCACTCCAAGGATGGTGTTGACAGGACAGTTGCAGCCTTCGGTAAGCCAAGACTATGATGGACGGAATGCGAAGCGAATGAGACGGGAGTGATCAGCTGGATATCTGCAGCCAGTGATAGAAGAGCATGACGATTGGTGCTAGAGGAGGCCAGGACTCGCTTGCGGGTTATAGCGCCAAGATAATAATAATTTTTTTAAACCGTTTGTTTGAAAAGGTTTTGGGCAAACAAACTTTTTTATTCCGAAGATAAAATAGCTGATAAATGTTTCCAATTACCGCTTATTAAGGTAACACAAAACATAAAAACATATGTTTGTATCTCTGTGTGTTCGAAAAGGGTGATTTTTCAATGCTTTTCGATGTTTTTACTTGTATAGTTTTTGAACTTGATATGTTAATGATTAACTGGGATTTGCTTTCGGAGGTTGAGATATCAGGTTGTAGAGTTATCTTGCTGAATATACTGTTATCTCCTAGTCCTAGTCTATGCATAAATCTCTCCGACACTCCCCTATCCATTTTATAATTCATGAACTGTCCTATGATAAGGATGATAACGAGCTAGCAGTTTTTTCCCATCTTATACTCGAGCTGTAACACGGCCATATTCTTGTCGCCCTCATCGCCAAGAGTACGTCCTACTTCTACTCCCCCCCGCTCGAAGCAGCACCATACTTCACTTAGGATGGCCTCAGCCTTCAGCTCCATAACTTACTGTCGGGGGGGAGGGGGTTGAAACTACAGGGGGGGGGGCTGTTAAATAAATCAGCTGTTCTTAGCCTCGGCGGCTCATCGCGGCCCAGCGCCTTTTGATAAGGGAGTTATCAGCTCGGGACTTGTGTGAAATATTTATTTCGTTACGTATTTATCTTTGTTAATTAGCAGTATCATAATCGACTACTTGTCAGGAATGTTGACTACTTGTCAGCAATAATAGAACAGAAGAAAAAAACATTATTATGATACAAAGTTTCAGAAGAACAAGTTTGTATTGATAAAATATTCTAGACGGAAACATAAACATAAAACATAAAATAACAGATTATAAAATCAGAAAGCATTAAATTATAGAAAATTATTTTGGCGAGACTATTAAATTATGATACTTACAACTGTTCTATATTAGTCCGAAACGTGGCCATTTGCTTGGAACGTGGAAAGATGGACGTCTTAAAGAAAACCTGTAGCACTAAAGATTATTAATAACTACAAATAAGTTATCTTAACTTGTACCATAACTCATGGAGGGTTTCGGTTCTGTACGTGCTAGAGACTGTACTGTTTCTTGGACAATGACTGTGCGGGTGATTTGTCCTAGGTCACGCTCAACCTAGTCATTGTCCTAAGTCTCCTTTTTTGGGTACCTACTTATTAGAAGCTCGGTGAGCCCCAGGAGGGTCCTAGATCCCACGTGACCCCTCTCTGGCAGCCAACAGATTAAATAAAAGTTTCCAAGCAGTGAGATTTGAACCCACGAACTTTTGCAGAGGAACTCAGCGCTCTTTCACTGGGCTCTGCTCCCGAACAACATCTTAAGGTATTTGAAAATAAGGTGTTGTGATGAATATTAGATGAGAAAAAGGAAGAGTGCAGTGGAGAATATAGATTAGATGACTTGAAATGCGGAGCATGTTCACATGTGTTGTAATTATATAATTGAAGTGCTGAAGCCGCAAAGATAAAATGGGTTCATTAGCGAACGGTTTCCTGAGATCATTATTAGCGCTGGTATCGCCTCGACTGGTAGATGGAAGGTAACAGTACATTAGCGGTGATCTTAGCGGCTTGGGCGCGGGCGGTTGTGGGTTGTGCCCGGGAGCCTGGGGATGGTGATTGATGGTATCGGCATTGAGCCTTCGGGTTCGATAAGCCTTTCAGTATTCTTATTCTTGTGGAACTATAGAACGGAGTTACCAAAAAAAAGTACCACTGAGAAAAAAACAAGTGGATATATATATATATATATATATATATATATATAATAATAATAATAATGTCTTTATTTATTCTGGGACGAGTTCCTATAGAATAACAATACAGGCATTGTAAGCTATTAAATCTTAGAGTGTTAAATAATTACTTTTAATTAATTATTACAATTAATTTAATAAGTGAGAACGAATAAAAAATGAACAAATAAAAAATGTGAATTACCTACAATAACAGTATTTCAAAAACATATTAGAAGAAAAGAAAGAAAAAAATTAAAATAAGTTTACAATAATTATATAAGAGAAACAAATTTATGGTCACATATATCAAATTTATGCCAAGAAAAAAACAAAAAAGAAAAATTAAACAATATTATCCGTGATTTACATTTCATCCCTTTTTGTCCTTTTTAATATCCATCTATATACATATGTACGTGGTTTAAATTCCACACACTCATATATATAAATACAAAATAACACACACAAATGTACATCAAAAAACATCATTCATTCATCGAGTAAAGAGAACATTAAGTCAAAACTGATCCCCTACTATTTTCGATTTTTTGGGAATTGTAGGGATAATAGGTGCTGGAATATATGGGATTTGAAGGTTGGAAGATTATTGGAACGACGAATGGAAGAAGGTATAGAGTTCCAAAGGGAGGAGGATCGGATAAGGAAAGCTCTGTCAAAAGCTGCAGTTAGGTGGATATATATATATATATATATATATATATATATATATATACACACATAAAACAAAGGTTTATTCCTTTTTTGTTTTTGTTTACTTTACCTTGCCTATGTACTGAATATATAATAAAGAAACGTATTGAAAATCGTGAAATGGAAATACGCGTTTTAAGGTTCATTAAGTCCAAATTACTGTCAAAATTTTTTGATGAATGTTTTTGGTAAGCTCAACTGAAAAAGTAAACTTAAGTAAACTTAACCCGTAGAAAACTTAAATTATGTATTTATGGCAGGAGCGGGGGTGTGTTAGTACGGTGTGTTACTACTTTTGAAAACATTGATTTATTGAAAGATCAATAATGAATTATCTCTCTATTATATAAGTAATGTATTATTGTATTATTGCGTTCCCTAGCAATGGATCTAGCAAATAGTTTTCGTTTTCTGTTTTTGTCCTGATCGATAATTATAAATATTTCCAATCATTGGTCAATTACTATGCCACTGTTCCAGACCTATTTAGACCGTACACCAATTATGTGGGCAGTGCTTTTTGATTCAAATGGAATCAATCAGTTTACCAAGCTAAATCTTATTTCAATATTTCGATTTTAATGCTCTTTATATGATACAATGTGATGAACTCTGTTGGACGTTTTTATTATATATATATATATATATATATATATATATATATATATATATATTTATACACACACACAAACATATACTATAAATTTTGTTATCTAGAAAACACACTTAAAAAAAATGATTGCTTTAATTAATGGAAAATACTTAACATGTTTCTTGAACAGTATTAATAATATTTTTTTTTATTATTGGTCAACTGTTTCGATTTTTAAATATTTCTAGTTTAAAGAGAAAAGATAGGCCCTCGGCCGGGATTCGAACCCGGATCCTGTGTCTAAAAATCTAAACAGTTGACACATAATTATAAAAAAATTATAAATAGTAATATGACGTAGGTCAATGAGATCCCAAAATTAAAAGCAATGTTCAAAGAACGTTCGTTCTACTATATTATACATCGCAAAAATTGCGAGAACATGAGGACATCAGGTATAAGAGTAAAGATTTGTCCTCTGCCGGCAGGCGGCCTTGGTGGCTTAAATGTTTAGAGCCCTGCCACGGAGAGACAGAGGATCCGGGTTCGAATCCTGGCCGATGGCCTATCTTTTCTATTTAAAATAGAAGTATTAATAATAATGTCTTTATCTATTCTGGGACAAGTCCCTATAGAATAACAATACAGGCATTGTTCATATAAAAACATCATTCATTCATCGAATAAGGAGAACATTAAGTCAAAACTGATCCCCTACTATTTTCGATTTGTATGGATCGATTTGGGAATTGTAGGGATAATAGGTGATGGAATATACGGGATTTGAAGGCTGGAGGATTATGGGAGTGACGAATGGAAGAAGGTATTGAGTTCCAAAGGGAAGAGGATCGGATAAGGAAAGCTCTGTCAAAAGCTGCTGTTCGGTGGGATGCTGTATAAAGGTCTGAGAGCCGAGAACGGGTGTCACGGGAGTGGACAGAGGTTTTGAATTTAAGGAGATCGGAGATGCATGATGCTAGGAAATACTTACGGCGATAGGAAGGGTAAAGCTACTTCAACTCTTCGTAATATCGGGTGATACGGGTGTTGGTTGATGAAACGAACGAAGCAATTGAAAACTAAACTAAAACGGTTGTAGTTTTGCATCGAGATCATCAGTGACACCTCCATACACTGTACAGCAATAGTCCAAATGAGGGAAAATTAAGGAAGTAACTAGAAGTCTACGGATTTCAAATGGTACCATTTAGTTACATTACATTAGTAATAGTAACAGGTGACGAAGATGATTCAGGCGCTTTAAGTTGGAAAAGGTACGACGAGAGATTTCAGAAAGATGTTTTTTCCAGGTGAGGGTTTGGTCAAAAATAATAACAAGGTTTGTGACGGTTGGGTAGAAATTGATGGGATTATTATTTAGAAGGAGAATTGGATTATGGGGAATCGTTTTAAGGAAGATGTGATAAGTGGGGACTTATATTTTAGTGGAGTCACATAATATCGATTCTAGCTCAAGTAAGACGTAATGCATCCACAGTGCTACGATTAAATCCACAGTCGTATATTTTGTAAAATTGAGGTTGGTCCGCCGGCCGGGCAGGGGTTGCGCCCTCAGTATTAATTGGTTTATCTTAAACAGGAATTCTTCTCGGAAATAAAAGTTGCTGTTATAAATATTTGACTAACAAGTTATAAAATTTAGTTAAACTTATCATCTAACATTTTAAGTCGTAGAAATAAACTTAATGATTTTTTTCAATTATGGTTTTTATTTTTGATTACTTTTATGAAATCTAAAGATAGGCCTTAATTGCAGTTTTTAATCAGAAATATGGTTTGCGAGAGGCTGAGGTAAGTCATCATCATAGACTGGGCCCCTACCGCACTTCGAACTATAACAACAGTAAGCCCTGACGAAGATCTGAAACATGGGTCGAAACGTAAGTTTCCAATACCTATCTTCTACATGCTCAATTATCTCACCATGATCAAATAATAATTATTTTAAATATATTTAGAATAAAATTGCAAACGTTTAAAATTTTGTTTGATAAGAGTAGTAGAGGAAAGATGTGCGAAAAATCCTAACTGGCTATGAATTAATATATTTATTAGGGTCGAACGTTTTAGTCATCTTCATGCAATGCTTTTTTAAAAATTAATTTGGACATTTAATCAGATGAGTAATGTTTTCCAATGAAAATTTCCAATATTGCATGTTTAAAGGGCGCTACTTGAAGAGTATTAAATACGCGTTGACAATGCTTGAAACCACGAGAGCAATTGTAATATTGACTCAATAAGCAAATTTAATTATTTTTGGAATTCGAAGGGTGAATAAATTGAGATGAATTTCCCTTTGGGCATTCATAACAATTTTTTTTTTGGTTGTACGTTTTTTATTTGATTGCTGATGCTGGATGGGGATAAAAATGGTGAAATGATAATTACAGAACTGTTTACACTGCATTACTTTGTATACTTTGAGCCCTGATGAAGGCCTCCGATCTGGTTCGAAACTATACTGTTGGAACTTGGAACTTGAAGTTCACCTTAATTTACAAAGTACAGGCAAATTAAAATTATACTTGATAAATATTAAATCATCAAGGTATCTAAGTGATAAAACATAAAGATGGGGACAATTTTATAGATATTTAATATAAATTAGGCAATATTTAGCCCTGGAGAAGATCTGCAATGTGGGTCGAAACGTTGAAAGGTTTCCAATAAACTGTTCTTCGTATTTAAGAAACTTCACCCGGGCCATTTTCTTCCACTTAAATCTCTTTTCACTTCTTGATTTTTTCTCTCCAGTTATCGCTATTCTATTACGTAGGAAATCGCACTAAATAATGGCGAGTTGGTAACTTTAAACGAATTAGGACATGTCATCCTGGAAGAAACGCAGGAGTGCCCACAGGCACCTCACCTCGGAGGGAATTAGGACGGCACAAAGACGGCCATCCGGACGGACCACAAATGCGGGCCTTAATAAATCCATTTCAAAGGACCTCGGCGGTGGCTAAGTCCGCAACTTAGGACTTGTTCCTTAATCCTTCCGAGTCCACTCCTGTCGCTTTTGTTTATTCACGCTGGGCCGCCTCGATCTCGGCTTCGGGAAGGACTTATTAAATTATTTATTTCCGGGTCCGAGAAAGAACTCACAAACCGTGAGCCCTAGCGACCTCTATAAAAGATTTCCTGGAGTTATTGGAGAGAAGTCTCTTGTAGAATGGACTATGGAAATGCTCACTATTCAATGATCGTCCAATAAAAATAATTCACATTGTTAGAGAGAGATGTTGGATTTCCGACTCAATATTCCATAACAATAGGTTTTCATTTCCATGGTTTTTATTTATTCCGCTCTCTATTTCGGAAGATCATCTTCCCGCAATTCATTTCAAGGGGGCGAATATCGATTTTTTTGCATATTATCAAACAAATGTATAACGATATAATCTTGCATGTATTAATGCTCTACTTTCACTTAGTTGAAGCTGAGTACATATTTAGCTCAACATCATCTGTTCAAGTGGTTTTCAACATTTCAGTTGGCATTGCTATTAGTCTATGTTCAATCTATACCAGGGATTCTTACTATTTACCTGATCTACCTCCTTGTACCAGAGCCAGTGCCATCTATAAATTCATTGGCAAACAACGAGAGGCACAAAATGGCCATCTAGTACCAGTCCAGCAGTAGAACAGCACGGGAACAGCTAGATGAGAACAAGATCTCCACGCATCACTTGATGGAGTAGAACACTCAGCAGAGGACTAACAGGTTCGGGAGGAACCCGCAACCACAGAGAAGAAGGCAAGCCACTCACAGAAGTACGATAAACAGTAAATAATAAATCATTTATTAGAATTTTGTCATTGTATAATTATTATGCCATCTATGATATCTTTTATTTTCATCATCACTCAGAATCTAATTATACAGTCCACTCAGATCAGAGAGACAGAAGATACGAAACCCCAACTAGAACTCTTCTATCTTAAATAGTCTACAAAGATGTTAATGTGTCCTTATTAGGTGTAGATCTGGGTCTTGTTACTTTTAATGTTCTTGTAGTTAGTAAGCTGGCATTAGTTAGAACAACAGCATTAGCTACTGTTCCAGCAATTTCATTTTTTTTGGTTTCATTCCACGATTCATTCCAGCTGGCCTAGCTTTGTGTTACTGTCTGATCTCTAATGGTTTGCTCATCACAGTGAACTTTCTCATTAGCATTATTGTCTGTCATTCCATAACGTTTGGATATTGGATATTGGAACGTTCGACTCTACCACTGCTCAGTAAACCCTACTCCCTGCATACATTTTAGTGAAATGTTTTTGGTGCATTGTTATGCCACCTAATGAAGTAGCCTGTTTCGGAACAATTTCTCCATCAGTGTTTCACATAAATAGAGAGAAGAGCTTTCAGTTCTTTGATCAGCCAATCAGGAAATAGAGAGGACAGCTTTCAGTTCTTTGATCAGCCAATCAGGACCCAAGATTTGGTCACATGGTCATCGATCCCAGCCAAATCTTGACCGTTGAATTTGAACACCTTTTTAGACAAGCGGTATAACCCCAAGCTAAGCTCTTACACCACTCCCCCCCTGTAATCATGTCTTGTAGAGGAACCAATGGACCCGATTTTGAATATAAACCTCCATTGATTCTTTGATGTGAAATGTAGCTATTTATTATTATTAACATAACCTAAAATTTTAAGACCGTGGAAAAATTCCAACGAAAAGCCTTAAGTCTCCAAACTAAAACAGAAATAGAAATTATCTGTCCAATATTTCGCCCATTCAGGCATCCTCAGGGTAGAAAGAGAATAACAGCAAAACAAAACATGAATAATGCACCCAAGAAACATCCCACCACCTCGAAGGCTCAAATGCAACTCTGCATATAGTTAGGACAGTAGGACAAATAATTTCTATTTCTGTTTTAGTTTGGAGACTTAAGGCTTTTCGTTGGAATTTTTCCACGGTCTTAACATTTATGTAAGGTCTCTTTTTTACTTTTCAATATTAGTAACCTAAAATTATTATTATTAAAATTTTTATTATGATTATAAATTAGTGTATATTGAAAATATAACAGCCATGTTAGATAAATAACGCGTTGCTTGATTTTGATTCCTTGGTATTTAAAATACCATTATTTTAATATTGAACAATTTTAGTTTCCGAACGAACATCGTTTTCTGACTACATATTAATACATCCATGAAATGAAATAAAAATTCTTACACAGTGGTTTCTTGTTCCTCAATAACTTTCTATTTATTGATTCTTTCATTGCAGGATTTCGAATTATATTTGAAATATAAGGAATAATTGAATATTGTCGGATAAGTGCAAGGCTGAGCGAGGAGTGAATTTAATCCGCGCACTTAACTCGGCCCCATCTCGTTCTATTTCCCTTTGAACAAGTTCCATCTATTGATGCTCCAAGCAATTCCTGCGGTTCATCCTCGACTAGAGTTCTTAGGAGTCGCTTTGCTTATTGCCGGAACTAGGAATTAGGAAGCGAGGATCCTTTAACTATTTCTCCTGCTGATACTCGAGCTGGCCCGTTTCTACTGGCATTCCTCGGATAGCTTAAGATATTACGATAGCTTTTGTGCTTTCGAAAATTATATTAAGATTTCAAATCAGATTTACGGGGCAAAATGGAAAATTGTTGAAAATCCTATCGTTTTTAGTATCTTCATTTGTTATATCAAATTAAAAATATTAATTCTTAACAATGAAATTCCAAAGAATCAATTTCTCACATTCCATAGATGCATGGAGTTCTTTAGTTATATTTTATCTATGTTTTCTAGAAAGATAAATTTCGTATTATTCACAGCGTGTATTAGGTAGTAAGTTGTAATATGAACTGTAGTATTTTCTTTATTTTCTTGTATATGACAAAGAAGAAAAAAAAAGTAAAATTTTTTACGAAGGATTTTGGATTGTAAGGATTGGATACGAGATGAATTGGATGGTTTAGTAGAGCCCCAAAGCTCAACTCCGTATGTCCAAATAGGTCTGATAACTCATGTAAATGAGTCTTTTGTAATTAATTGGTAGCTTTGAACGTTTGTCCAGTAAATGTTGAAGTAGGCGAAATCGTCGAGCAGTTTCTTGTCTTTTCAGTCTTGTATGAGGATTCCAAGTGAGACGTTTGTCCTGATGGAGTCCTAGGTAACGTATGTACTGTAGTTTTTAAGTATGCATTTTAAACAAACAAATTTTAATGTACATTATGTCCGATTGGATTGATCAGTATGCTGTGTATTAAGGCAATCCAATGTAATTGGACAGCACTGCTGAAAATAAAGCATTTCTCTCTATTATTAATTTAAACACTAACAATATTATGAAACATAGCCTTACCCATTCCTATGTTTTTAGTATTATTACTTTTATTTCTTATTTCTATAATCTTTTCTTATTTCAGTATCATTTACTCTAAACTAAAATATTTCAAAATAACAGAAAATATTTCCTTTATATATTGATTGATATTATTCTATGTGATAACAAAAGGTTGCAATTACGATTGATGTATTGACGCAATGGATCTTATTAGTTTCGCTATGGTAGCATGACCTAGTGGGGGGGGAGGGGGGGGGGGGTGGCAAGTCTGAGCGAAGTGGAGTCGAGGAAGCGGTCGTGGAGTCGAGTGAAGCGGTGATTGCTGAGATAAATTTAAAAGTTTTAGGGCGCTAATAATTTATAGATTATTTATTATTAATATTTTATTCTTCTAATGTTTTATATTTTGCACTGGTCGCTAAATTAGATTTAGGGTTTTTAAAATCAGGGTTTTGTTTTAAGTTGTGTTCTGCGCTCCAAGTATTGTGGATTTTATCTATAGCATGTTTTTTCGTAGCAATTTTTATAGATCTGATTTTCTTAAACGATTCGTTTCTTAAATATATTTCATTTAAAATCTTTTCCTTCTTCTCCGGCTCTAGAGTCCAAGATGAACTTTGGCCTCTCCAACAATGATTCGCCATTCCTCTCTGTCCATGGCCCGCCTCGTCCAGTTGGTCACTCCAATTTTACGCAGGTCCTCCTCCACGTCCTTAATCCAGCATTTACGTGGTCGTTCCCTCTTTCTTTTTCCTGGAAACGCTTCACGCAGAACTTTTTTGGGCATTCTTTCATCCGGCATTCGCTCAATATGACCCAGCCAACTAATTCTTCTGGATTTAATAAACCTTAAAATGTCTTGATGCTTTATGAGGTCATCCAATTCTTGGTTCCTCCTAATACGCAATGTGCCCTGTTCATTTATTGGACCGAAAATACGTCTTAGTATTTTCCTTTCTAATACTCTAAGAGCTTGCTGGTCGGCTACTTTAAGCGTCCACGTCTATTTCATTTAAAATAGTCGTCACAAAAGATAATTTGTTGTCATATTATTGATTGTATAACTTTAAAACTCACTTGATAATTTCAACCATTCAATGTTGATTTCAAACTCTTGGGACTTCGAATGTGTAAAAGATAATTTTCAGCCATTGAAATTAATAAAAGGTACAATTTTTTCTGTTGCATATTTTCAATAAGCTATTTTAAGTTATTACAACTTTAGATAGTCGGTATTTTCGAAGGCGTTAATATCACTCAATATGATAAAATGATATTCAATATTTTAAGGGGGGGGGGAGGGAAAGACATGTTGGACTAAGCCTTATGAAGTCCTTTTCCACTTAAAAGCCACACATTTTTGTAGATATTTAATATCACATTTTATGAAATTTTTGGTAAATTACAATATCTTATTCTTATTTAATACTTACAATATTTTATCTTATGGGAGACCATCCGGGACACTTATTTCTTCTCTTGGAAAATATATCTATGTAATTTGAGAGAGGTAGTGTCAAATGCTCCTTCTTAAGGAGTTATGAACTTAAGGTTTATTTGGTGAACTTAATCTTGTCCTTCAAGCCAAAAGCCAACAGTCTACCAAATATTGTTTTTTAAGTTGAATTTATTAATGTTTATTATTAACCAACTATTGTCTCTAAGCTCGAGGCCCATTCTTATTCTTATTTCCTAGAAGTCTTGAGGTGTAAGGTTAAAACAACTATTTATTTTTATTTTGAAGAGAAAAGATTTGTCCAGGCCGGGATTGGAACCCGGGTCGCCCACGTCTCTAGCGTGGTGCTCTAGATATTATTAATAAAAAAATAAAATATTATTTATATTTATAGTATTAGTAACAGCTGCAACCCTATTTTAATCCGAAACCTTCAATATCGTAGGTATATTATATCGAGGTATACTTGGTATTGGACCTTCGAATGTTTTGTCACCAACGTTTAACACTAAATTACAATACTTCTATAGTTATAATATCGTGGAAAGACAGGCGTGGCCTTTCGACACTTTAAGCGGGAACTCATTTCAAGATCTATGTTTTACATCTGTACTGATCTGTACAAAGTACGCTACTGCGGGATTTTTTATATATTCATCCGTTGATTGAATTTATTACACATTCATCCCCTTTTTCGTTCGTTGATAAATTATTTCCACGCATTTCCTGATATTTTCATTATTCAATATTGTTTGTTCATTTAACGTCACTTTATGCTGCTATGGCTAATCGGACGATGCTACAGTGGGAGCTCTAAATGTTGCCTATCCAGGTTTAATTAGGATAGGGATTTTTAACGAGTACTGACATCGTACAGGGACCCCCGTTTAACGTCCCTTCCGAAGGACGGCGTAACTAAGGATTTTTTACTCCCTTAAAAAAAATCCTAGGGCCACCTGCCGGGCTACGAACCCGCGATCTTGGGCTTAGTAGTTTGTTACGCTAACCACTAGACCACAGGTGACCTTCAATATATTGTTTGTTTTGTGAAGCGACTAAAAATTATACCTGCTTATCAATTAAAAGGCCCCGCTATTTTCATAAATTATTTTATCGTTGTAATTATTTATTAATTGATACTTCAATTTGTTTTGTTGATGCTTATACGGTCTTACTTTTATTTATTAAATACATTTCTGCTATCAATAAAAAGTTCGGATGTAAGAAAGAAGTCATAAAAGAAACTGAATTGTCTGTTTACCGCTCGGCATACCTTCCTGTTCTCACTTAAGTGTATCCTGGGCCCTAAAACATTGTGATCGGAGCCGACTCCAAAGCATGGAAATGCGGTACCTGAGGAAATTAGGGGAGGGGGGGGAAGAACAAGAGGGGCCGGAGGCAAAACAAGGTGATAAGGACTGCACTCAAAATTGAACCTCTCAATCAGATAATTGGAATTTAAAAACAACGGTTATGCAAGGAAGTGATTTGTCGTACTTCAATCACAAACTTAAGTTTGTTTAAAAGACAGCTCCGATGGTTTGGCCATGTAATGAGGATGGATGTTGCCGCTCAGTGAAGAAAGCTGAGCAGGTTAAACCATAAGGAAAAAGAGCCAGGGGAAGGCCGAGAGTGTCCTGGATGATTAACCTCCATAACATCTTTAAAGATAGAGGATTGGAAAGACAGAAGCCACGAGAGCAGCACTTGAAAGAGGCAGGTGGCGCTCCTTATGATTAATATCTACACCTCAAGGTAGGAGAGATGCCAGAATAAGAGAGAAAGACTTACCGACAAATGAAATATAATAGAGATTCATATTTTAAAGATGTATATCATCTATATTTAGGTATTGTGTGATCCAACCAGTTGTCTCAAGATTCCTCATGAATATTGGCAGACAAGAGAAACGATAATTTATCTTTCACAGCAGGTCTCAAGTCGCTTGCACCTCAGTTTCATAATATAATGAGTTATGCTGCTCATCAGGTAATAAGATAATTTGAATAATCATTGATGAAAATGATGTTGGCGCACTCAGCCCTGCGGATGACAGCTGCCAGCAATAGTTGTAACATAAGATTATATAGGTAGTGTCATAGGGGCTAAATTGATGGATTCCAGATCAGTTTGCTGCGAATCATCTGTCACTGGCCTATCGAGGAGTAGCTCTCCTGTCAATGGCGGATGATGTTCCTTCTATTAGCCTTCTAAGGAGAAGGGAGGATATTCAATAGCTCTTAGATCTTCGCTTCTATCAATCCGATAATCTTCTGTATTTACGTTTTATGAATAGATCTTCGTATGTAATCATATTACCATCCTCAGTCCTCAAAGTATAAAACACGTGAGCCCGGATTAATCTCCTAGCTCCTTTGACATCTTTTTATTACAACCTTATCCTTCTTCAGAGCCTTAAGAGTACTTTTATTATTTTCCTGTTAAATCTATTAAATATTCATATTGTGATTCTCTTCTTAGTTTGTCGTTTCGATTGTATTCTCTTTTGCTAAAATATTGTTCTTTTCTGTGGGTAACAATAGAGAAATTATCAATCATCAGGGATATGCAAAGCCATGTTCATTCGAAATAAGTTTCTATTTTGTACACATTAACATCAACTTTAACTATTTCGTATAAAGACAAATTTTTCTTATTAATGTTTGAGTTGAAGGAGCGGAGTGGCTCAGTGGTAGAGCACCGAGTTGCCTTGTCTGAAATCCTGGTTCAAATCCCGCTGTGGGCAAGACTTTTATTTAGTCTGGTTGCAGCCGGAGATGGATCATATAGGATCTAGGACCCTGCTGTGGCTCACCCAGCCTGTATAAAATATTATAAAAATAGGGTACCCAAAATAAGGGAGGGAAAAACTGGCGGTTGAGCGTGATCTAGGACAAGTCACCTCCTTGCAGATCCATTGTCCATGAAACAGTACAGACTCTACCATTTTCTGAACCCCAGACGGGTTGTAGTGGTACAGGTTAATGTTTAAGTTGAGCACTAACGATGGCCTAGCATATAGCCTTAGCTACTTTTTATAACTTTTTAAAATAAAGAACTTAATTAATAAATTTTTCTTTTAATTTAATAATAATTTTCTTCCTCTTAATTTATAGATGCTAATGTAACTTAATTTTCTAATAGCCACTATTAATATTCTACATATTCTAAATATTATTGATATATAAAATTAATTTTATTGCTAGATAGAGGGAATAAACTTCTTCTTTTTCTTCTCCATTGCCCAATATGCTGAGATTTTGAGTTTGAATAAAAAGTTAAAGAGGAATCGGGAAGGCTGACAAAACATCCTGGTAAACCTCCGCAGGTAACACTTGGGATTTAGGTGGGCCCACGTGAATCGATTTCCGGGCAAGTATTCAAAAGGTGGAGACCAAATATTTGTAGAGCATTGTGGGACAGGCGGCGGAGGGGTCGAGTGTTTGCCTCCGCGTGCGCCGAGCCGGGCGAGCGAATTGTTCACGCGTGATAATCATTTTAGGGAGCTTCGAAAATACTAATGTGCTTCGATTAACACGTTCGGCGGCCTCGAAGTGTCCTCAAAGGAAAACACGTTTGAAGGCGTAACTTGATTACACGCTATTATTAACAAGTGAGGTAAAGAATAGGGACCGGTGATGTGAAAACATCTGATGTCGAAAACAAATGTCATGGGGAATAGAATATTGATCATGAATCAAATTAGTATATTTGTGTACCCTCAAAACAAATTGAATTAGCTTTGATAAGTAACAATTATATTAGCTATTATATTGAATCATTATTAGCTTTGAGAAGTAACAATTATATTAGCTATTATATTGTATCATTATTAGCTATTATATTGTATCATTATTAGCTATTATATTGTATCATTATTAGCTTTGACAAGTAACAATTATATTAGCTATTATATTGTATCATTATTAGCTTTGATAAGTAACAATTATATTAGCTATTATATTGTATCATTATTAGCTTTGATAAGTAACAATTATATTAGCTATTATATTGTATCATTATTAGCTATTATATTGTATCATTATTAGCTATAATATTGTATCATTATTAGCTATAATATTGTATCATTATTAGCTATTATATTGTATCTATATTAGCTTTGATAAGTAACAATTATATTAGCTATTATATTGTATCGCAATTAGCTATTATATTGTATCATTATTATCTATTATATTGTATCATTATTAGCTATTGTATTGTATCATTATTAGCTATTATATTGTATCATTATTAGCTATTATATTGTATCATTATTAGCTTTGATAAGTAACAATTATATTAGCTATTATATTGTATCATAATTAGCTATTATATTGTATCATTATTAGCTATTGTATTGTATCATTATTAGCTATTATATTGTATCATTATTAGCTGTTATATTGTATCATTATTAGCTTTGATAAGTAACAATTATATTAGCTATTATATTGTATCATTATTAGCTTTGATAAGTAACAATTATATTGGCTATTATATTGAATCATGGGGAATGCATACTATAGCACCCAAGGTGTACAATAACAGTAATTGTAGTAGGTACAAGGCCGCCCTATAGCCTCGGAAATCTAAGCTGTGACCTGACGGATTTTGGTCTGTGAACGTAAATTTATAATCGGATAAGTTTATATCAGAGGTTGGTGGTGCCGGAATCGAGTCTTCGGATCCGCTAAGTCATAATATTATTATTAGTAAGTAGCTACTGAGTATTGCAAAATATATAAAACAAAATAGGTACGATTACCGAGCAAAAGGATATGGATAAATTAGTCATATCTTGATTTACCATTTTCCTAACCGTTTAGTGGGTGTTACAAACAGTTTATAGTTTCAACTAATGTATCTTTTCTGGTTTATTAATTATATGTAAACTAGCTTTTGCCCGCGGTTTCGCTCGCAATGAATTAGGTCTGCCAAATAAAGTTTCGGGAAAGATCATTTAAAATAAATAGTTTACTTATATTTTTAAAATATAAGTTACTCGCACATCCAAAATTTCAGATATCTAACTTCAAAACTGACGGATTCTATACGACCTTTGAACTCCTATTATATTAAAGGGGAAATCCTTGGGGTGGAATTATCCAAATTTCTTTCTTAAACTATACAAAGAACCTATCTACAAATTTATAGATAGTAAGTTCCTGATTTGCCTTTAATTATGTACTATTATAATATATTCTCCACAGTACCTAAAATACTGTCTGGGGGGCACGTGTCCCCGTGCCCCCCTCATAAATCCGCGCTTGCTATAGCCTATGTGTTATTCTGATTTATAAACTATACTGTAAAGTTTCATCCAAATCTGTTCAGTAGTTTTTGCGTGAAAGAGAGACAAACATACAAACTTTCACATTTATAATATTATTAAGATTAGTAAGATAGTAGGATTAGTAGGACATCAAAACAAATAGTTTCACTCATCTTCTTTCTGTTACTTTAACATCTATTATCATGTGATTTGCCTTTATTTATGTCCTATAATGGATTCTCCACAGTTCCTTAATAACAGTCGAGGGGGGGGGCACATGCCCCCGTGCACTCCCCCCCTAAATCCGCGCTTGCTATAGCCCATGTGCTATTCTGACGTATAACCTATATTACTGTAAAGTTTCATCCAAATACGTCCAGTAGTTTTTGCGTGAAAGAGAGACAAACATACAAACATTCACATTTATAATATTAGTAAGATTTAATATGAATTTTATTCCATTTAATACATCTACAGCCCCACTGCAATAGCTGGTTAAGTAGATTTTGTTCCGGAGTGAGTTAGCTGCATTTAGGAAGGCTGGAGCGTGGCATTCTCGTAGTTTTGTGCTTGGAATGGAAGTGTGATATAAGCAGTAACTCCTTTTCAAGCATTGCCCGATTTAGACATTTATTCACTCTGAAAATAACTCCATTCCGCCTACTTAAGTAAAGAAACTCATTTTGGAGAAAACTCGCCTTAGCCACTTATTGTAATATATATATATATATATATATATATATATATATATATATATATATATATATATGTGTGTGTGTGTGTGTGTGTGTTTAAAACTGTTTCAATCTTAAATTTAAAAATATATTTTTTTTATTAAAACCAATTAAGACTTTGATATCAAGCATTCGATGATCATTAGTAATCAAGGCAGGTGCACAATGCTACAACAACTTTAAATACGAAGTTGTAATTAATTGAGATTTTAAAGTTGGTGAAATCCATGTCTAAACTACACAACCTACATTCAGGAATGCTCATAGCATATATATATATATATATATATATATATATATATATATTTATGCATATTATATATTATATTATATTATATATATAATGTATATATATATATAAATTATGAATATAAATTTGACGTAAGTCAGCGAGATCCCGATTAAAGTAATGTTCAATGAACATACTTCCCCGTGTATACCTCGAAGAATAGCGAGAACACAGAGATATAGGATCAGTGAATAGAAAGGATTTGTCTAGCTGGAATGCGTGCCTTGGTAGCTCAGTGGTTAGAGCACCGCGCTAGAAACGCGGGCGACCTGGGTTCGAATCCTGGCCAAGACATAATCTTTTCTCTTCAAAATTAAAATATATATATTGTAGTCTATTGAAAATTTTAGCAATAAAAAGCTTGTTTTACTACGTACAACGATGCAAAAATGGTGAACAAATCTCGTTACGAACTGAATAATTAAAATAATAAACTCTATGTTTTTTTAGAATTGAAATATATTGTGAGTAAACTGATCTCAGTACGACGTAGGTAACATATCAGAAAACGTACTTAGATTCACGGGGCGCTAGACCATCCATACCTCAGGACTGTTCCGTCTTGCGGGTTTGCCGATCCGCTTGATACCTTAAAGAATGAAGGGGCTATTTTGTCTCTTGAATAAGAAATTTGGATTGTAATCCATACTTTTCTGCTTTATAAAATATATTGTGGAGAAACTACCCATCGGTAGCACTCCAATAAAGTTCTACAGTAGAAGGTCTCGAGGCCATCTTCTTTTCAGACGCTTCGGAGGGTTATCAGGAATATTACGGGAAGCAAGTTGAGAGACTAGCGGATTCAAGTGTGTATGGAGCTTGTCATGGATAGGTATCTAGTTTGGGTCCAAATCAGCAACACATGGGATATGAAGATCATGATGGATGAGTTTGTTTGTGACATAATAAGGAGCATTGAGGATTTTACGAAGGATTTTGGATTGTAAGGATTAGATACGAGATGAATCGGGTGGTTTAGTAGAGCCCAAAGCTCAACTCCATATGTCCAAATAGGTCTGATAACTGTCATGTAAATGAGTCTTTTGTAGTTAATTTGAAGCTTAGAGCGTTTGCCCAGTAAATGTTGAAGTAGGCGAAAGTGTCGAGTAGTTTCTTGTCTTTTCAGTCTTAAATACAATTTAAATTATGTTTAATGTTGATTGCTGTAAACATTAAAGAATTTAATGTAATATTTGAAGAAATAAAGAAAATTAGTTTATACCTCACTTGAGTAACAAATACAAACAAAACAACTACTATTACAACTCATAATGGATTCAGTACTTGTTAGAGAATGAACACCTGTCTGGAAACGGTTGTGCAGGAGGGTGATTAGTTCTATTAATTTATTTTATTTATTTATTTCTTGTATATTTTTCTACAATTCACAAAATTATATGCTGTACCAAGAGCACCAGCCTCAATTTAAAAACAATTATACAAATTTATATGTATCTGTGCAGAATCATAATTTACAATGAAAGAAAAAATGTTTGATTAGTTCTAGATAACGCTTAACCGCCATGTTTTCATCCTCTTTTGACAACCCATTTTATATTTTATAGAGCCTGAGTGAGCTTCAGGAGGGTCCCAGCCCCTTTTCTGTTAAAGGATTAAACATAATCTGGAACAGCGGGATTCTAACCTGAGATCTTCGGCACGGCAACTGTATGAAATAAATTCTTTAAGGCTACTGCTATTAAGAAATTTGACATTGGTAATGGACGAGAGTGAAGGACGGTGGTGGAGGTAGGGATAGTTTTGAAGCGGTTAGTATTTTACTAATGACCACTATCCATCATGGTCCACGATCCTCCACCGAACTGTCTCCTCCTCGCTCCGGGCGGTGCAACTATCTTCGTTGATGATGCGGTAAACTATGCAGATTTGGCCATATTGCTCAAGAATGGAATTCGAAACCCGCCCCCTTTTAAATGAAAACCACTTCAAAGGGATAAGTTGTTTACTCTCAGACTACAATAGTTATTAAAGATCTACATCACAAGATCATGGTAGACGAGATCAAACGCGATGTCGAGGGAAACGTATATTAGACTGCGTCTATTAAAAACGCTGTTTCGTCGATCTATTTCCTTATTTGCGATTGAAAGATCTCTTCTATCTTAATCCTCCCACCTACGTTTCAGTATTACCTGTGGACGTTTAGTATTCAGCTCAGTATTAATTAATATTTTAAGAATTCATTTGTTACCGAACAAGACAACTTTACAAGCTCTTTTCAGTCTTTGTAAAGCAATCACTTCACTTATATTAACTTGACGCATGCTGTACCATTCCGCGTTGCTTACCTCCCATGTTCTCCAATAACTTTTAACATTTAGGTTAAAACAATTATGTCTTTACTTTGTGAATCACAAGAATTGTAAACATTCCTTTTCAGAATTGATATGTTAAAAGTTTCCGTTACAAAATCTTTGGCATTTGTTTTACCTCATGAAACTATTAGGAATATCGCAAATGCTACACTAACTTGCTCAACAGATGTTTTTTGTGCTTATGCTTATTGTGGTTTAAATATTTTTTATAAATTATGGAATTATGGAAAGACACTCTGTTATGAATAAAATGAATAATAGTAAGAGAAAACAAAATAACTTCATTAATATTTAATTGCCACCGTCCAACTTTATTAATATTCTACGGGAATAGACTCAGTAACTAGGGATAGTGCAGTCAGTAACTTGGGATAGTGCAGTCAGTAACTAGGGATAGTTGCAGTCAGTAACTAGGGATAGTGCAGTCAGTAACTAGGGATAGTGCAGTCAGTAACTAGGGATAGTGCAGTCAGTATCTAGGGACAGTGCAGTCAGTAACTAGGGATAGTGCAGTCAGTAACTAGGGATAGTGCAGTCAGTAACTAGGGATAGTGCAGTCAGTAACTAGGGATAGTGCAGTCAGTAACTAGGGATAGTGCAGTCACTAACTAGGGATAGTGCAGTCAGTAACTAGGGATTGTGCAGTCAGTAACTAGGGATAGTGCTGTCAGTAACCAGGGATTAGTGCAGTCAGTAACTAGGGATAGTGCAGTCAGTAACTAGGGATAGTGCAGTCAGTAAAGAGGTATAGTGCAGTCAGTAAAGAGGGATAGTGCAGTCAGTAACCAGGGATAGTGCAGTCAGTAACTAGGGATAGTGCAGTCAGTAACTAGGGATAGTGCAGTCAGTAACAAGGGATAGTGCAGTCAGTAACGAGGTATAGTGCAGTCAGTAAAGAGGGATAGTGCAGTCAGTAACCAGGGATAGTGCAGTCAGTAACTAGGGATAGTGCAGTCAGTAACTAGGGATAGTGCAGTCAGTAACAAGGGATAGTGCAGTCAGTAACTAGGGATAGTGCAGTCAGTAACCAGGGATAGTGCAGTCAGTAACTAGGGATAGTTGCAGTCAGTAACTAGGGATAGTGCAGTCAGTAACTAGGGATAGTGCAGTCAGTAACTAGGGATAGTGCAGTCAGTAACTAGGGATAGTGCAGGCAGTAACTAGGGATAGTGCAGTCAGTAACTAGGGATAGTGCAGTCAGTAACTAGGGATAGTGCAGTCAGTAACTAGGGATAGTGCAGTCAGTAACTAGGGATAGTGCAGTCAGTAACTAGGGATAGTGCAGTAAGTAACTAGGGATAGTGCAGTAAGTAACTAGGGATAGTGCAGTATAACACCATCTTCACAGCTGCAAAATTATGATGTAATTTATTTGACGTCATGTTTCAAGTTGACATCTATGGCGGACACTTACACCCCACGTCAGCAGCCACAAGGGCACTAAATCGGAAGCTCGTTCCCCACCAGAGCCAATCAGGCTTAAGCACCCCCCCCCCCCAAGATGGCCGTTAATTATACACTAGCTGAGAAGTGACCTTTACCAGGTGAGCGCCTTTTATATCCTCCCATTTCTCCGCTTCTTCCTTCCTTAGTCCCTGCAAAAGCCGAATTTAATCAGTACTTGATGCTTAATCAATGAAGAAAGGAAATGGTGCTGCTTGTGACCGAGCGCTAGCTACCTGCTACCTGTTACCTGTTACCTGTTATATCTCCCTGGCTCCCGAGATATCTGCCTCTTAGTAATCTCCTTACTTAATATCCTACAGGCTGATAATGAACTTTAAGTACACTCAAAACAATAGTTTTTAAAATTTCAAACTGATAGTTTTGTTTAATAAAATAGCAGGAGATATGACTTATAATTAGGAGTCATGTAATAGTACGTAAAAAGAATAACCCTGACCCGTGATATTGCTTGTAATGCCATGTTTTCTTTCCTGATGATGTCCGAATTAGGGAATCCATAGCTGGATATTTACCTAGTTTTTGTGATAATGAACCATTCGCATCGGAATTCATAATACCTTTATAAATAATTAAGACGATGTTTTTTTTTTTCAACTTGTTTCAGCGCTATCATATAAATACTCAGATATGTAGAAAAAAAAATCCGATTTACCTTTACCCCTTGTTCATTAAATTCTGTTTGGCGATCATAAAGCTTTAAGTGCGCCCGACTTAATCGACCATTTTGGACCGACTAAACCCTCACCAGCGCTGAGTATATATTGCTCCCCGTGCCTAATTCTCAGTCATATCGATTAGAAGTACGTACTTCAGATATTGAATATAGAGAATACACTGCAAGAAATTTTACTGAAGGTGAGAGGCTACATTTTAATGAGAAGAAATTCGTATATAAAATGATAATAATAATAATAAGGTCAATTTTTTTTTATTTTTTTTTTTATTATTATTTAGTGCACTGTTTAGTTAGATGCCAACAGCACGCGGTTTTTCCCCAGATGGTTACCGCCTGTTTTTCCCAGGCGGTCACCCATCCAAGTGCTAACCACGCCTGACGTTGCTTAACTTCAGTGATCTGACGGGAACCGGTGTGTTCAACGTGGTATGGCCGTTGGCAGAGGTCAAGTTATAAATATAATATTAATATTTTACTAATATGTATGCATCATCTTCGAATGTGTGTAGAAAAAGATATATCTGATATCTGAATTTTTTTCTATTTTTCTACTCCTTTATATCTGTCATGAAAATACCACTCACTCTATCTCCCTTACCTTTACATTTTCAGAAGCAATGAGGAAAAATCTCATCAGACATTTCAAGGAAAGACTTAATAACAGTTGAGTGATTGCACACAAGTGGTTTGTTCCCTCCCTGCCACATTTGAGTAAGAACCTCGGAAGGATATCAGAACACTATCAAAGCCCCTTTGACCTAAATCAGCTACTTTTATTCTGGAAAGTAAAAAGAGGAGGCAGCGGGAGCGAGTCCTTATCTCCGCCACGGTTGGTTTCCCCGCCAGCCTTTCTCTTATAAATTAAATTTATCTCGAATTACGCCTTATACATTTCTCTCAGTAAACTTTCCATATAAAGATACTTGTCGTCTCTTCAGTATTTTCAATGTAGTATCATATTCTTATTATTTTTGGGGGGCGATCCAACCATCATGTATCGACATAATAATCGTTTTGAATATATCTTTCTGAAAATTTAATAATTAAATTGAGACGTTTGTGTCAGAAATCCGTTTTTTCTTTCCAGAATAAGAAATTGCGATCTATATATAATTAACATGCCTATATTAATGTTAACGTTTCTAAAATTAATTATGCCACTTTCTTTTTATTTAAAAAACGCTAAAGCAGGAAATAAAATACGTTTTGATGAGGCAACCGTAGATTTACCAGGACCTAAGGCTATACTCTTGTCGTCGGTTATTCGGCGAGGTTTTATGAAGCAATAGTTTTATTCCTATTATCACAAATTGGTTTAGTTGTTAAGCAACCTTGTTAAATACTATTAAATGTGACTGTTTGTGCTTGTTTGTGTATTTAACGTCACTTTAAGCTGCTTTGGCTAATCAGGCGATGCTACAGTGACATAAAAAAATCTTTTTATTTTAATTATCTTGTTTTTGTTACTGGAGTACATCTTTCTTAGTCAATCATTCAAGTGAGTAAATTAAAACCTTTTTCCAGTCATATATTATTTTTCTTTATTTAAAAACGTTTCAACAATAATATGTCATTCTCAATTTACATTTCTTATAAGTCCTTTAACGTTATTTAATTTAAAACTATTCTCTAAATTTTTTTTTATAAATTTGTACATTTTCAACCTAAAGTAAAAGACAAATCAAATAAATACATAATTTTACATACAAAAAATGTCCCAAAAATACTGAATAAAAAGCATAGATACCTTTTTAGTTGATTGTCATATAATTTAAAACATTTCTTATAAAACTTAGAGTTACAGTGTAATCCATTAACAATTTTTGAAATTTGCACTTTGGACTGTTTTTGATTATTATTATTAAAATAGTATTTTAATTTGTTTTCTTCCCTAATATATAGTCATCATGAATGGTCAATTAATATAAATTAGTGATTTTGTATGAAAAATTATGTATTTATTTGATTTGTCTTTTATTTTAGGTTGAAAATGTACAAATTTATAAAAAAATTTTTAGAGAATAGTTTTAAATTAAATAACGTTAAAGGACTTATAAGAAATGTAAATTGAGAATGATATATTATTGTTGAAACGTTTTTAAATAAAGAAAAATAATACATGACTGGAAAAAGGTTTTAATTTACTCACTTAAATGATTTACTAAAAAAAAAATCTTTTTAAAGGGCTACGAACCCACGATGTTGGGCATAATAATTTGTTTTGCTAACCACTAGTCGCCCGTATGACTTTACGCCTGGTGAATGGAATCTTGCAAATCCTCTATAAAAACAACATTAACAGGTACAATTATTTGAGTTGTATGATTTATAGATCAACGCAATATACAATTACTGATAATAATCCAAAAAACAATGTCTGCATTAATAGGGCAATATCTTCAGTCTGTTAGTAGAGAATACAATTTCGCGAGCTTTGTCATATCTCGAGTGGAGTAATGGAAGGGACGAGAGCTTGAGGCCCTAATGATTTAAGATTCAAGTTGGAGCTGGCGACAAATGGCCGACTTCATGAAGAGCTCTTAGCGATCCGGCCAACTCCGCCGGAAATCCGTTTATAAATGCGGCAAGTTGCCGGAAAATGGCAGTTTGTATGAGTTTGCTGGTGCGCCATTAGGCCATTTTTCAAAGATTATGTTGATGTTGATGTTCCGCGAGGAGTAAGTGCTCTCGCCCGAGATCTATGTTTCCCTCCTCATCATCTCGTCGGGGCAAGGCTTCCTTGCGCTCCAAATGGAGTAATATACTCCCAAGTGTACCTATCTTGTCTCGAGTCCTGTAATCAAATACCACGTGTACCTCTCTTGTCCGGAGTACAGTAATCAAGTACCTCTCTTGTCCGGAGTACAGTAATCAAGTACCTCTCTTGTACGGAGTACAGTAATCAAGTACCTCTCTTGTCCAGAGTACAGTAATCAAGTACCTCTCTTGTAAGGAGTACAGTAATCAAGTACCTCTCTTGTACGGAGTACAGTAATCAAGTACCTCTCTTGAGTTGAGTTATGTAGCTCCAGGGTACTTCTGTTAGTATTACAACCAGTAAGGAGATTCTTATGCTACTCAAGTAAGCTATGTATATTATTATATTGTATATTATAGCATATATATTAAAATATCAGCCCTGTTACGATATTAAATTTCCGTATCCTAAATAGTTTAGTGCATTAATGTTTACAGGGCTGTAATTATATTGAAGTAAATTAATCAAATTGCTATAAATTAATCAAATATATCAGATGGCTTCTCACATCTGACTTCTCTACAATCTTATCTTTATAGTCACAGACCGTAATATATTCAACTGCCTGAGTGCGTGTGTGTGTTAAGAAGATAAGCTCTAAAAAAATTAGCCATAAAGAAAAAAAGTTCTTATTAACATTGGTCGAAAAAGCCAAAGCCCCCAATCATTTATCAAGTAAAAAAAAAAAAACCAACCGATTTGTCGTCAATTTATAGGAATTATTGAACGATTAAATCCATTTATCCCAAACACTATCGAAGCTAACGTGATTGACATGTAGAGTTGGCATTACTAAGAGATCGATTTTGATAGCAAATCGACTTTGATAATGTCGTCATTACGATCGCATTCCTCGACAATGTTAAAGCTGGTTTTCTCTTCCTGGAATAATTTCTCAAATAGCTCCTGAGTTTTCCGTCACCGATTCAAAATCGAATAATACGCGCTTATCGATTATAAAATAAGAGAGTTATTCTAAATGTTGAGCATTTTTGGCCCTGTAGAATATTAATAATCGAAAATCTTGATGTAAATTGAGAGAATGAAAACAAAATATTTATTTTCATAGGAAATTTTGTCAGGTTGGCAAAACAGAATGGCAATTTTTAGTGATAATTGGTTTTCTTAATTTAATTAAATTAATTTCTTAATTAGAATTTAATTTAATTCTCTTCTACTCGGAATTATACAACTATACTGTTTTTTTTTTTTTTAGCAAATGCGGGATGGAACACTGTCCACAACCTCGTACACTCTCCTGAGTGTTTGTTATTATCAATAAAGATGAGGCAGGGACATGTGGAGTTGTCTCGCGTATATATTAGCGACTACAGGAGGCGTGGTCCCAACAAGATAAATATCTCGAGGGAGCCGGCGAGAAAGGAAAAGGAATTTATGTTTTGTTTTTCTTTCGTTTCTGTTCGCCTCGAGAGCGAAGAGCCAGCGCCAGGTACAATATCATTCATCATCGTCTTTTATTCAAAGATAAACATTTCAATTATTTATGACTACCTCTACTAGGATATTCTATTTTAGTTTTGGTATTATAATTGGTCAAATTTATTGATGAACCTGGCAAATCCTTAAAGAGACAAAGAGAAAGTTGCAGGGTTATTACATACCGTTAAGTAAGGCCAATGTTGCGAGCGCATCGTCATTAAACCAAACTCTTCTTCTTTCGCATCACCCTTGTGGTGCCTTTCAGCGTAGGGGTGCGTTTAACCAGGACTGCCACTCTTCCCTGTTCCTAGCTAGGTTACTCGCCTGGCGGATATTTTTGCCTCTTTTCCTGCACAAACGTTCGACATATTCCAGATAGGACATTCTAGGGCGTCCTCGTGGTCTTCTACCTTCAGGGACGTAGTCCATCGTCTTCAATGGGTCCCTGTAGTCCTCCATCCTCAGAACATGTCCAAACCATTTTAATTGGCGGGACTCGAGCATCTTCTTCATTGCCACGATCCTGAGTTCCTCCCTGATCGTTTCATTGCGGATACGATCTCTTCTTGTTTTTCCTGCGATCCTTCGGAGGAATTTCATCTCTGCTGCCGTGATTCTACTCTCCAGCCTGTCCGCTAGTATCCAACATTCGGCACCATACAGGAGCACAGGTAGATATACCGACTTGAAGATGTTGAGCTTCACTTTTCTACCTACTTCTCGCTTCCCAACAACAGCATTACAGATCTAGTAGTAGACCTATTTTGCTTTGTTTATCCTCTTTGAGATTTCAAAGTCTAATTTCCCAATAGCGTTCATTACTGCTCCGAGGTAGATGAAGTCCGGGACGGCTTCTATCTCTTCTCCGTTGCAGTATGTATGGATTTCTTCCTGTACCCTTCCTACTTGCAGGATCTTGCTCTTGCCGGTGCTGATCTGCATACCTTTCCTACGGAGCTCTTCATCCCATTCATTCACGGCTTGCTGTAACTTTTTTGTCGAGTCTGCAATGAGAACAAATCATCCGCATAAAGCAGAAGCTGAATCACTACAGACAGGAGGTTTCTTCGGCCCAGGAACGTCCTTTCAGTTCGTCTTTTGCCTATTGCTGCTATTTCATCCATATAAAGTATAAATAGCAACAGGCTTAAACTGTCACCCTGCTTTACTCCCTTTGCCATATCAAAGTGCCCTGACTCCTTCCCATTCAGTCTAATGATACCTTTTGGGTTTTGATATATAGACTTTACAGCACCCACCAGGCTTTTTGGGGTGTTCCTAACTCTGAGTGTTTCCCACATTTCGTTTCTTGGAACAGAATCAAAAGCTGCTCTAAGATCGAGGAAGGCAAAGTACATGTTCTATCTCGTTCCCAGGATTTTGTGTGATATTTCTTAGAGAGAATATATGGTCTTGAGTTTGTCTTCCAAACTTAAACCAAACTCAAATATTTTAAATATTTAGTACTAAAGAGTTGTGCTTGAGACTGCTCCACCTATCCTTTCACCGTACTTCTCCTTTAGCGCCCAACTATTGTGTTCCTGATCTCTCTCTCCTTGTTCTACTTAGTTTTCTTTCGTTTACTACGTTTTTTTATGTCTCCTTATATTTCCCTTCCTGTCTTCCTTCTATTTCTCTCAGGAACATGTGTTTATAAACATAGCTTTCCTTACTTTTTTGACGCATGGTTCTTTTCCACTCTCTCCACGATCCCTCCTCCATTCGTTCTCGTCTGACTAGGCCCAATTAATTTGATAATATTTATTATTGATATACCGAAGCGTCATTAGTTCTTCTCCTTTTAATCAAATAACACGGCCTCTTCTCACTTCTCTTCTTCCGATCCTCATTACTTTTGTTTCGCTATAGTTTCTTTCCTTCAGCTGCTGCAGTTCTTCTTGTAGGTCTCGGAGATTATATCGGAGAGTTGCAGAGCTAATTTATTCCTTGGGTCCTCTGACATCTCCGAAGGGTGGTTCCTACTTCATTTCATATGAAGTTTTATTTTGTTTAAAATATTTTATTAAATATATTGTGGAATAAACTATTTTATAAACGAAAATATGGATCGGTATTATTCGCTTGGTAGCGTTAGATCAAACGATCTCTTCGTAATATCAATTTAAAAAAATGAAAACCTAGTTACCATCAAAAGACAGCAAAGGCCAGGATATTAAATATAATTTTGTTTTCATATAAATAGTGTTATAGAAAAATACCTTTGCGTTTAGAAGCATTAAAATTTCATTTATATCTCTTTTAAAATTTATTGAAATTGTTATATTGAAATTAATGTCGATGATTTGAAAAGATTGAAATAGAATGAAATTACTCGAAAGTTGAAACATCCAAATATGTAATTACTGAAGTTAAAAATTAATGAATATATTTCAAAATTAAACACTGATGTTAATTTTATCTTTTTAAATTTTATATTATTAAATCAAAATTTGTAAAACCTGTAATGACCCTTTCCCCTAATTGATTTAATAATTATTTAATATATCCGTGGACCCTTAGGAGGAGAAAAAAAGTCAATTACAAACCAATGGACACCAATGGACAACAAGTTCACAATGGAAACCCCAAATAAAATTATATTCTCAAATATATATATATATATATATATATATATATATATATATATATATATATACACACATACATACAATAATATAACAGGCAATCACTTCTTATATTTAATACAATCATTCAAATATTTCTAATACAAGCCTGAGAGAAGCGGGAGGTAAACGAGCAGTCAGTGTCTGGAATGAGTCGTTGAAATAGAGTGAATTAAAATAATACAGCCTCAATCTGGCTAACGCTTCCCCCACTTTCTCATATCACCTCCCCCTCTCTTAGCCAATAGGAACATTTTAAGGCAGGTCTAGACTAAGACATACTCATATATTCGAATACAAACTCGTTAATACGTAATACATTCTTATCTTGCTAAGGTACATAGGTGAACTGTGAAATATAACAATCTAACAATAAACAATATCGAATACGTAATTCTATCTCTTAAAGAGACGCGTATTAAACTCCATATGTTAATACATTAAATAATGCATACAAATCAATTAATATAATTATACATATCAACAGTCATACCTAAAATCAATTCATCCTATTAAACTAATCATACATTTAATATCATCTATCATTATACATTGAAATAATACATATAATATATGTATATGTGGATCACTAATCAATTAAATAATATATAATATATGTGGTCACGACAAACCCACGAAAAAAAAGGATTGTTTTAAGATGTTTAAAAAACAAAGATGACATTAGGCAATAATTGATTTTGTTTTCATTGTCTTGTTTTAATGGCACAGGTTGGGCCTGCTCCTCTGTCTTTTTCCTTCTAAGGGTGCACCTACATTGGATCCGATGCGATACGATCAGAATTCGGAAGCAAACCAAATGACTGAAATATATCGAGAGTGCCTACATTGGATCCGCTCCGATCCGATCCATTTTTATCCGAGCAATCCGACCGATTTAGTCGCTCGTGGAATCGAAATAGTTGATTTATACGGAAGCGCCTACATTGGATCCGATGCGATACTGTACGATCAGGTGCGATTTTCACATTTCAAAATCATTAGTTTTCAATCCGATAAGCCAGCCGTTACCATGTGTGGCAACCTAACCTTTATTGTCTAAAATGTTTATTAAAAAATATACATTTTAATTTGATAATTAACTATTATATAAATATCCGTCATAAATCAAAATTAAATATTCTCAATTCTCATTAAAATATGTCATTACTAATCTTCATGAACCATTAAATATAGTAGCGAAGGTTATTTTTCCGTTGAATAAAATTATATCTATCAGAAATGTACATAAAAAATATACCTACATACAATTTTAATTCGTCAAAGAAAATTGGAAACATTAACTTTCGATAAAATTATCGTCTTTATGTTTAATTTATTTGTTAAACAGTTGGCAACACTGGGGGGTAAAGGCTTTTCTGATTTTTTATACTCGTTTGCACAGATTAACAACAAAATAGACTGAAAAGAATTACTCATTGAATTAGTTCGAAAAGAGCCTCGATTGTGTCATCAAAGAAATAAATATTATCACAATCGAGAAAATTAAATCATTATATAAAACACGAATATATAAATAAAACAATAAATTATATTTTTTTTTATTGAAAAACAACTAAATTATTTATTTATAGTCATACTGCAAGACAAAAGTATTCTAATATAGTAATATTACCTCATTGTTATAACATTTGGTTCTTTAAAATTATAAAATTAAGATTATTTATTAATTATTTTTAATATATTTATATTTCACTATAATATATATAAAATATAAGAAATAAAAGAATAAAAGTAATACTATTTTATTTGGAAGGCAGTGACTAGTTTCACTATCGGATTGAAAAGAATAGAATCGTGTCGGATCTGATCCAGTGTAGGCACTCACTGCGTATTTCAGTTATTTGTTTTTTCAGCCCACCATCCTATGTGATAGAATAGGATCGCGTCGCATCGCATCGGATCCAATGTAGGTGCACCCTTACTCATTTTACTTACAATACAAATTACACTTAAATATTTAAAAATAATGTCACGTTTTAAAATATCATTTCATAGTTTTCGTCTTGATATATTTTTAATATTTGTTCATAAATTCGAAGGATTTGAACTAATTAATTAGGTTCTGTCTTTGGCATGGACTAAGTAAATATCTATAACTATAAGATAGCTCTTTGAGAAATAAAGGGTTTCAACTAATTAATAAAGACTAAAAGGCTTTGATTAAAGCTTTGTGAATTAATTATTAAATAATTAAAATTGATGGTAATATTTTTATAATTTCATTGTTACTTATATTAATATAAATCAGTAATGAATCAGCATTAATATTTATAATCTCTAGAAATACGAGCTAAATATAAGAATTATCTAGAAATATCTATTAAGGAACTACAAAATTATTTACTGATGAGTGCTAAATAATAAACTACGAAAATAACTTATTATTAAGAATATAAGTACTTGATGTGATAGAATATAAGTACAAATGATAATAATGCTTAGACGAGTTACTATACAATTAAAATTAGAAGATACTAATATAAACAATTGATGATATAAGTTTTGGGATGAAAAAAATGAGTGTTGATTTGTGGCTAAGGCCAATGAAAAGGGTGTTCCTAACCGTTACAATTTTTGTAAAAATAACTTTAAAGTTAACTAAAGGATTAATATGTTTCGTGGTTATAGTAGTATTTCATCTTTTACTACAAGTGTCGGGTATCAATAACTACTTTTTTTATTTTTATTTCCAAATGAACATTTTATTGCATTAAAAGCTAGATTTTTTTTGTTTGTTTTATATAATTCTAACATTAACAAAATTTATTAAAAGGAAACAAAAGAATTCAGAGAGTAATTTTAAAAACATATGTTTTAATATTAAGTGTAATGTTGGCAAAAACAAAACAAGATGAGTCTCAAGACAGTTGCCCTGTGAGAAGGTTGCTTGCTACTCTACACTTGATTTTGTCGCCACTTCTTCATCACTTTCACATCTTCAACTTGAATTTTGTCAACTCTCACCAGTAAAACTTCTCGATATTTTGATCTAATTTTGGATTTACCGGTAAGAGACATTTAATTTTTCTACTCATCATCATTTCGAATCATCAAGTCATCGCTATCAAGAACTCAACACTTTTCAAGAACTCAGTTCATTTCTCAGTTTTTCATTGATTCACAGACCAGTTATATTTTTTGTTCAAAGACTCATCTCTCTTTAGTAAATAAGTTAATTTAATTTTTAATGTAAATAATTGTAGATAATAGCTTTGTGCATTTTCTTTTTTTTTTCATAACTTTTTTTATTTAGTTTCAAATAACTTTCTTAGTATTTTCTTAGGTTTAGTTGTGCACATTAATATTTTTATAATTGTTCTTTTTCTATTTTTACATTATATATTTATCATTTACTCATTTTTGGATGTTTTTTATTGTATTTACTTGATGAATTTCTTTTCTTTCCTTTTATAGCTTCAATTATGCGTATTTGGGGAAATTGTCACCCAAATCAAACTACAGGTTTTTTTATTGAATTCACAATCGGCAAATTCGCTCGGATAGAAGGTTAGCGAATTATTATTAGGAGCCCCTTCTTCCACAATAAGTTTTCGTGTTTTTAAAATGATGTGGGGTGCAATGTTATTCAGAGGTTTCGCCTTTGAAAACTACTGGACCTTTTGAAATAACTGGCGGAATGGAGGTGTTTCCTCGGAGGAGTTAACTCTAGGGCTGAGACAGAAGACTCGAGTAATGAGGTCGCTACAGCTTGGAAGTGGAAGATGGCACTGGCTGCAAAAGTGATTAAAAGTTGCTCCTCGGGACTCGAGATTACTGCGGACCGTTATGTGATTGAACGTGGCGGGCCTTTGAGCCAGGTCCCGGAGGGTCGCTGGTGCGGGTTCTATTCTCACAATCTCTTTGCCGAGGGCTCCATTACCTTAAGTAATTAACTGGGCGGTGGGTAATTCTCTGGAGCAGGCTTCAAACACACCTTAAGCTACGTCTTAGTTGCTAAGTTTGTATTCCTTTATTTAAATATTATCGTAAGCATTTCATAATTATTGTAGATTAGACCTGCATAAAAATAAAGAACTAACAAGCTGGAATTTCGGCTGTTGCGTTCTCACGTTATTAAAGGTCATATATCGAAGTTTGTATCAATTACATATAAGAAACAGTTACACTAAAATAATCCACTGAAGAAACAACTGACGAGATGAGAAAGAAAGAAAAGAAGAATTACATTATTTGGCCACGTGACACGAATGAACGAGTGAGTTCAACAAGATTGAGAAAGAAGACCTTTACTTACTTTCATAACAATGGGGTGGGGTCTGTGATGGTTCTCTGAAGTAGGCAAGGATTGGACAAAGTCGATATTCGGGAGCGCTTATCCCTGAAGAAGCTCGCAGCTCACTGGAAATTTCAAGAAAAGCCTAAACTTAAAACGGGCAAGAAGTGGACTGAAGAAAGGATGCGAGAACATAGAGAATTCATACAACGGTACTGGGATAATCTTTAAGCTCAACGGAGAAAACAGGAGGAATACCCATTGAGCTCGTAGCCTACTACCTAAAAATACCTGTAATATACTTCTTCTAAGCCAGCGTTTGTGCAAGATAAGGATTTAAATCGAGAACAGCCTCAATCACCAGAATTTTCACTTATTTTGTGGCTATTTTTCGATTTTCAGCTATAGCAAACCGTAGAATTGTACTTCAAAATATTTAGTGTAGTGGACTTGAGCCAATTTTATTGGCTTATTGACTTGGACAAATACACCATTGACTTGGTCAACATGCAGGTTTAAATTGTCATGTTATTATTTATTTACTTCAGTAAAGTTTAAAAATGCAATTCAATCGAGAATGGGAGAATAGAATAAGAAATGGGAGCAATAAAAAGTGGCCAACATACCCAATCTATTATAAATGCCACTCGCTTCAACCTACTCCCACAGAACCCTGATTTACCTTTGATTGTGTCACATCTTGTCACAGATGGCGCTAATATACTTAGCGAGATACAAACTATTTCCACTGAGCCTATCATAATCATGAAGTGAGCATTGCATTATTATGATGTTCCATTCAAACCACATAAGGTTTTGATCACCGATAGGAAAGAAAAGGCAACTGTTATAGGAAGCGTGATTGTTAAGTAAAATGTAATGATGAAATCACAATCATTGGTTATCGATATTGAATCGGTTAAAATCCATCATTTTCTTGATCAATTATTTTTGATCTTTCATATACATATAACTTTAATATCCTTGTTTACCATAAGCGGAGCGTTTTAAAGAAGGTTTAAAAATTATATAATTATTTTAATTATAATTGCTAACAATACTAATAATTATTTTATGGGAGTGTTTATTATTAAGTTTCTTTTTTTATTTTATTACTAAAGCTTTTTATTAGCCATATGTCATCACAATATTTAACTCTCTGCATCTTGGAGAGAGAGGGAAAAATAATTTTTATATTGAGTTTGTGTGGGGATTAAAACATTATCCCCCATGATAATACAACGAGGCCAAATATCCGATTGCTTGGCAAATCTTTAGCTGATGCCTCGAACGGCATTAAGCTCCCCGACCGCTCCGATTATCCGATGAATGCCAAGTTATCAGTCGTGTGATGGCTTTGGGATAAGCCGGCATCCTCACCAGTCTCGCCCACTTCTCTCTCGTCCGTTCCTTACCTTACTATAGCGAGAACTTTTTGCATTATTTATAATAATCATATAGCATTTTACAAGCAAATAATTGTTGCGGATTTATAAATTGACATTATTTATTTATTTTTCGAGCCGCCAATAACATTGGTAACCAACGTTTTTTTGACCACGCCCCTCTGGTTCAAATGAAATTCTTCCTAGGGCCCCCCTTGCTCAATAAATTATATGTGCATATAAAAACCCAAAAAGATGGGTATTTGAAAACAAAACATTTAGTTTTACTATTAAAAGATACAGCATTATAATTTTCAATTTAAGGTAAAGAAGAAATAGGAAGTGAAAAATGAATAAAATTAAGTGAGAATTTTTCATTTTCAACTGGTCTCGCGCCCCCCCCCCCGACATACTCACGCCCCCTTCCGGTAACCACTGGGGCGTGATCAATTAATATACTTGTTTGTGGACATTGAATACTTTTCTGTCAAACGAGTACTTTTCATTCTTTCATAAATTTTCTTCTTCCATTGCTTCGATAATTTACTTCCTGTCTTCTTTGCTTGTTCATACTTTCATTATTTATTATTTCCTTTAGATTTTTTCTGTTTTTTTGTCATTTTTCCTGAAAGCGAATACCTCAAGACCCTCTCCGAATTGAGCGAACCATTTGTCTGTTATAACTTTGGAGGAAATAAAAAATCTCCTTAGTTGAAATGAAATGAATAATGAAAATTTGTCATTTTTTAAAGCTTTAATAATAGAAGCACCATGTATCATGCTTTATGACGGGATTGAGAGCAATAGGCTATATTATTGACTTAGTTCTGGTCGACTTACCTCTTACTGTTATTTTGATGATATTTCCATTTGGAATTGATGAACTTTGGTTATTAATTGTCTTGGGCAAATTTACTGCAAAATATGAGCCGTTTATTTTGAAAGTGGCCTAACTCCGTTTTTCAATTGTTTGCCAGTTACCATGGTTACATGTACAACTTCACATTATATATCAGTGAAGCATTTCAGGTTGCTGATATTCCGAGCAAATACGATAAGTTTTTGACACATAAGTTTTCAGAATTAGTTCAATAACTGAACCGTGCAGTTTGAAAGTGGCCTAACTCCATTTATTTTATACTTATATCAAGATATTTACTATTGATAATGTCTGAAAGCAGTGGTGAAGGGTCGGAAAGGTAATAATTTTATTGTAAATGAAATGAGACAAAAAGATTTTGTATCAACAAAATTATTAGAAGACGCAATTTTTAAAAGGGTAAAGAATTCTGATGGAGAATCAGTAAACTGGTTACAAATGTTTGTTTGTTGTTAGAAATGAACTGTATAAAATTTTCTAAAAGACATCAATGAATGAGAATGAAAATTTGAAAGTCCTGAATTTATTAACACGTCGGGGTAGACCAAGAAAATTCGAAAACATTGTATTGAAACGACTCTATAAAAATATCAGACAAATTACAACAGCAAAATTCAAGGACATGATTGATCTTTTGTGATATATACCACCGGAACATCATGATTTCTTCAAATCCCTTTCACACGAGCAAAATGTAGATGAATAGTAAATTGTTTTGTAATAAATTTATGTTTGCAATTTTATATGTTCTTTAATTTATCATTTTTTAAATGATTAAAAAATGTTTTGAATCGCATAAATTGTGTTTCCGAATATGTAAAATAAATTTAAAATATATGTAAAATAAATATAATGTTATAATATTATAAATATTATAATTATATAAATATAATATAAAGATATGTAAAATAAATTGAATATTGTTTTTTTCAAGTTGAAGCATCTTAAATTATGTTGAATCGACTTGGGTACCTTCAAATTTTATAATGAATTTGGTTGTTAATTTTGAAAGTGGCCTAACTCCATTCTTGATAAGAAAACGCACATTATTCACTTAATAATTGTTACAATTTTAATAGCAACCATAAATTTAACAACCTTAGATACACTTAAACAGTATGACTCATTAGTATCCTATATGTATATTTTTAAATTCATTGAAACGCAAACCCTTAAATATCTCCATTTGAAGATAAATGGAGGTAGGCCACTTTCAAAATAAACCGCTCATATATTGGTTCATTGGTTAATTAAACTTTTGTAAATCACTTTAAATTTTTGCTATTGGAAAAAGTTTTATAATGGACAGTCATTTTTAAACTGGAAGTGGTCGGTTTTTATTTGAGTCCATTTAATTGAGTACTGTGAAGTAAAAAGTAATAAAAATTACATTTAAAAAAACATGCTTTATTAAAAATGAGGTGGAGGAAATGTCGAGTCAACAGGAGAATTGGAGACATTCCAATATTATGTTTTTTTTGCTATTTGCTGAGAGGACATCAGCGGCCTCTCTCAATTTTATTTTGAAGAAAAACAAAACATGTGTCGTCGCTTGTATTTGTTTTTCCTCCATATTTTTTTACCACTTCCAATTTCATCCGAGAACTACTCCATCTGTTTGGATATTTTAAAATTCATATAAGAGAGATATTTTTTTCCCGCAAATGGACAAATAAATACCCGTATTCTGGAGAAACGGCTCGCTGTAGAAGTCGAGAACGCTTGGGAAGGAAGGCGGTGTTCCGGAGGTGATGGATGGAACGAATTGGTTCGAACCTCGCTCGCTCCACGAAACACAATCTCCAATGTAATTCTCTCTTTAAGCCTAATCGGAGCGGGCTTCTGAGCGAGCGGTCTCTGATTACCGGAGTGGTTGGCTACTTTGTAATTGAAAGTTACTTTTAGACAAATAAGTAAATGGTGTAGCTGGGTAGATCAATGTTTTGAGCGCTGAGTACCTGTGCAGGCGCATTAAGTATTTACATATACCTTCCTGGGTTTTGGGGAGCGGAGTGGCTCAGTGGTAGCGCACTGAGTTGCCATGCCGAAAACCCTGGTTCAAATCCCGCTGCTGGCAAGAGTTTTATTTAGTCTGTTTGCAGCCGGAGATGGATCATATGAGATCTAGGACCTTCTGGGGCTCACCCAGCCTCTATAAAGTGGGTACCTAAAATTAGATGGATAATTCTGGTGGTAGAGCGTGATCCAGGACAATCACCTCCCTTCACAACCGTTGTCTTTGAAACAGTACAGTCTCCCTCAAGTATCAGACCGGTTCACAGGTTTTAATGGTTCAGTATTTTCTTGGGTTTTACATCTATTATGTGGGAAATAGACCTGGCGTTGTTTAGTGGGAAGTAGACCTACCTTTTGGTACAACCGTTGCCATAACAATGGAATCTGTAGAATGGTAGAGCGTTCTCTTAAACGAAGACGATTTTTAATTTTTTAGAGCCACAGCAATAATCATATCCAATTCTCGGATTCAATAATGGTATTATTACATTAGGGTGGTTGTTTATTGGGAATTGATGTAAGAATATAAATTTTTTTTTTTTAATTTATTTATTGATATTTACAACTGTATTACAATTATACAACAAGTAAATAGAATGCGTATTACATAATGACATGAGAATGACAAGTAGAGAAACTACCCACTGGTAGTACTCAAATCAAAGTTCAAATAAGAAGGTCACGTGGCCATCTTCTTTTCAGACGCCTCGGAGGATTATCGGGAATTGAAGAGGAAGCTAGGTTTGAAACTAGAGGGTTTGAGTGGGAATGAAGTTTGCTATGAAAGGATAGATACCGGGTTCGGGCCAAATCAGCAACAAAAGGGACATTAAGGTCGTTATGGATGACTTTATTCTTAACAAAATAAGGAGCATTGATGATTTTACGAAGGATTTTGGATTGTAGGGATTGGATACGAGAGGAATTCGATGGCTTAGTGGAGCCCCAAAGCTCTACTCCGTAAGTCCAAATAGGTCGTATGATGGTCATGTAGATGAGTCTTTTGTAGTTAATTGGGAGCTTAGAGCGTTTGTCTAGTAAGTGTTGAAGTAACCTGAAACGTCGAGCGGTTTCTTGTCTTTTCAGTCTTGTATGAGGATTCCAGGTTAATCGTTTGTCGAGGTGCAACCCTAAGTATCGGATCTGTTCTACAGGCACCAGTGGGATATTATTAAAGGATACTGTAGGGCAGGAAGTCATTGGTTTACGACGTAAGGTAAAAGTGATTTGATGCGATTTTTGAGAATTTATTTTAATTCTCCAGTTTTGACACCATTCTTAAAGATCAGTGATATGGTATTGGAGGCTTTGGGATGCAATAACTGGATTGGTGTTGAATGATAATACACATGTATCATCAGCATACGTGGTAAGGATAGTATTAGGATGAGTCGGGATGTCAGCTGTATAAACTGTATACAGGATTGGACCAAGGATACTACCTTGAAAATAGTTAAATGTAGGTAGAGGAGTTTTGTATACTTAGCAAATTTTACATTGCAGTTTATTTTATGTCTGAAGTAAAATACTTTTTTTTTTTAAGCTTCTCTGGTAATATATACATATCCTAATGTTAAATCATGGCCTATGATTAGAAAACATTAGTCGACTGTGATAGGCACAGCTGTTTCTCGAAGACCGAAAACACTTCTTGAAATCTGTAATCCCGCCTGACAACTACAGCCTTGTAATTTCATTTTTTCATCGGTTGCTAAGCAACAAGTGTATGAAATATTGAGAGGGTCGGGGGAGCAGTTCCACTTCAGGATCCCTGATTCCATGAAAGATAGAAACGGCTACTTCCAGTAACTTTGTACATCAATTATCAGTTACACGTACATTCTCGTTCTCTTCCATGACTCCACTGGTACCTCAGCCTATCGCTAATGGAAATAGATTTGTTATGTAACGGTTACATATTGTATTAGCTCCTAATAGCTCCTAGGATCAATTTTAACCGGTTTACTGTAATTTTCTTATTTGATGACCGGTTCGCCTCTATGATGCGAGAAACGGATATATTTTAAAAAATGCCTATAAAATTTTAGCATCATCAGGACATAAAAAAAAATGACATCAATAAAGATGAAATCAGCACACCTCACACCAACAGCCTAACATGCACAAGAACTAAAACCCCTGAACGTTTAATCATATACTCTTAGGCTTTGTATTTTGGATATTTCTTTTTTTGAACTTAGGCATTTATAAGTAGATTTTCCGTGAAATTTCGTAAATTAATTATTTTTACCATTATTTTTATTTATATACAATTTAAATTGATTTATGCTACAGTCGTGCGTATTTTGAATCATTCGATCATAATCCAAATGTAAGAAGCTTAGTAAAAAGTTATTATTATCATAAATTGAGACCAGGTTTGTTGGTCCAAATGAAGAAGACGAAAGGAAATTGGGAAGGAAACCAAGTTGTACTACTTCATCTACGTGGAAAACAGATATTTTCTTGTCAAGATCAACGTAGCATAACATAGCTCAGCATATCATCATAACATAACATAGCACCAATGCTGAGCCGAAACAAAATTTAGAAAATAATAAATTAAGATCAGATAAGTTTGGCCAATTCTTGGTCGAATATAAAATGAAGCAGGTGAAAGATATCCATCCATACATAGCAAGAGTTCGTCGGAATAGGCTGGGTCTACATCGATAGGTAGCGGCACCGGCACCAACAAGGTCGTTAAAATTTAATCATTAAAATATAAATATTAAGTATAAATAGCAAAATATAATTGTAAATATAAAGTTTATTGTATTTCATTATCTAAGTACTATTTTACGTTTTATCATAACTAAATACTATTGTTCCTACTATTTACCAAACAGAAACAATTTTTTCTTTCATAATTTATTTTATCTTTATATTATATAATTTTTTTAATATTTTAAACCCGGGAACATCACCTCTCCGTGGTGACGCCTTATCCATCTCGGCTATCCTGGCTTCGCTTCACGGCCAGCCATATCTCTTCTTTTCAATTGATCCTACATCTCCGTGTTATCGATGTATACACGGGGAGAATGTTGCTTTAACATTATTTTATTTTGGATCTAGTTGACTTAAAGTCGTTAATATTATTATAATTTATTTTATCTTTATATTATATATTTTTTCAAATATATTATTTGAAAAGAAAAGATATCATATAGGCTATCCTATAGGCTACCCTTATCCTATAGGATAGCTAACTAAGTCAACTAGATCCAAAATAAAATAATGTTAAAGTAACATTCTCCCCGTGTATACATCGATAACACGGAGATGTAGGATCAGTGAAAGAAGAGATATGGCTGGCCGTGAAGCGAAGCCAGGATGGCCGAGATGGTTGAGGCGTCACCACGGAGAGGTGAAGGTCCCGGGTTCGAGTCCCAGTCCTGGCCATATCTTTTCTTTTCAAATAATATATTTAAAAAATTGTCTTTCCATTTTTCTAAAATCAAGTGCTATAATAGAATGATTGAAATTCAATAAAAGAGAAATCCTGTACTTTATGAATGGTATATCGATGGGATAACTACCTAATTTATTTGTTTAAATCGTTCTTCGCTATAGGATTTACTATTTTCATCTAACAAAAGAACATTAGTCTAGGATCCATGGTCCATTTTTGCACTTGATTACCATCAAGCTGAATCTTCGTGAATAGCTTCGTTTCGATGAGACACCCAACAATTTCCTTTGCGAAAATTCTCGATTGTGGTAGCTAACAGAGGTAGCAAGGATAAAATATGTCGATTTGATGATTCTCAAAAATTTATTACTAACTGGATTTTTTTTGTTAAGTCTCAAGATAATTATCTATATTATTTGAATAAATATTTGTCCTACAAAATGGTTTGATCAAAGAGTCCCCTCCCTCCTACATGTATCGACAACGAGGTCACCCAAAATGATTACTAACCAGCTGATTTTTTTTTTTACTTAGTTAATATTTATGTAATTTAACAGTCACATTGTCCTACTAACTGCGTGGTACGTTATCCCAGTCCTACGCTCAGAAATTGTTAATACCACAAGAACATTTTTCTCATTACTAACTGTAGGACAAAAATATTATATAATAGGTTAGTGTGTACTCTACCCAAATGAAACAATGCCCTACAAGAAAACAGGTCATCACTTGTCCGACAAGAATTGTCATTTTTTAGTTTTCCTATTTATAACATAACATACAGTGAAAAAATCGTTTTTTAAATTTAAATAATTTTATGTAAAGGAGATAGTTGGGGAGTGCAGTCAATAAGAACACAGAATAAGTAATGAACTTATATTATGTGCCGACGTTTCGACCTACAGTGTAGGTCATCTTCAGGGCTAACAGAGAAACAAACAGAACAAAAAATATAAAAAATGTACAGTAACAATAATATGGTGACAAGTAATGTAGTATTTTATTTTTCTACATTACTTGTCACCATATTATTGTTACTGTACATTTTTTATATTTTTTGTTCTGTTTGTTTCTCTGTTAGCCCTGAAGATGACCTACACTGTAGGTCGAAACGTCGGCACATAAAATAAGTTCATTACTTATTCTGTGTTCTTATTGACTGCACCCCCCAACTATCTCCTTTACATTAGATCATCCAGTCAACTATTTTCATCTCATACTCTTAAATAATTTTATTTTGTAGTAAACTAGGTACAAAAATTTGGGTATTTAAAAAAAAATTAATCTTCCCCAGATTTTATTTTTATTGCACAAATCTTACAAAAACTAAACAGGAATTATCCAAATTACAATATGTCTGATATAACTACTGGATACTAGGCCGGATCTTGGCATTCCCCTTTACTAAGAAAGTATGTAAAATAAGCTTTCTAAAATTATTGTTTAAATAATGTAACAATAATATCACAATACTAATGCTCGATTTCACATAATTACGTGAAAATATGAACTTACTTATTATAAATAAGTGAAATTATTTTTCAATTATTTTAAAAATAAAGTAAAAAAATATTCCTTTTATTTTATTGTTAGTTTTTATAATTTTTTAAATATTTTTAAACATTTTAAAAACTATTTGATCGACTTACCTTTCATAAGCAAATATTTAGATTTCACTCGAAATTCTGTAACAAGAGGAATGATAACCTATTTTTTGGTCATTCCAATGTTCAGGCAATACATCTCGATATTTATGTTGATGATGCTTTCGAGTAGATAGAAAAGTTTTGCAAGGAAGCCAAATGTCTTTAGTAAATTTCTTCACTTCTTCTCTTTTCTCTCGAAAAGTAGGGTTTTCGCCAAGCAAATTACACAAAAAACACTCCATAATTATTTCGCAGCCCCAGAAATATTACTTGATATTACTTCTCGAGAGACAAAATAAAACGCGTGGTCAACTGAAAAAAGTTTGCACGCTTATGGACACTAACGTGGGATACCTAATACGCAGTAGCAATGCTCTGCGCATGCGTACCGGTGTGACAGTAGCAAAATTTGTAGGACAATGTGACTGTTAAATTATATAAATATTAACTAAGTAAAAAAAGAAATCAGCTGGTTAGTAATCATTTTTGGTGACCTTGTTATCGATGCATGTAGGAGGGAGGGGACTCTTTGATCAAACCATTTTGTAGGACAAATATTTTTTCTATTTTTTTTTTATAATTTAGATAATTATCCTGAGACTTAACAAAAAAAATCCAGTTAGTAATACATTTTTGAGAATTATCAAATCGAGATATTTTATCCTTGCTACCTCTGTTACCTACCACAATCGAGAATTTTCGCAAAGGAAATTTTTGGGCGTCTCATCAAAAGGAAGCTATTCACGAAGATTCCGCTTGACAGTAATCAAGTGCAAAAATGGACCATGAATCCTGGACTATATGTGAAATGCAAAGGATTTCTTCTGGAATGACTATGACAAACATAGAGGCAAGAACCCATTAGAGCCAACATATTTAGCTCAGACACGCGATCGTGTGCCTGATACAGCCATAGCCTGCCTTCTTTTTTCTTTATTGTGGTAGAGCATTACTGACGTCATCTTAAGGGCCGTCGCAATGTATGAGAGTGAGAGTGAGTGCGTGCGCGTGTGTGTGAGAGAGAGTAAGAGTGAGGGAGGGAGGGAGGGAGGGAGGGAGGGAGGTAGAGAGAGGGAGAAAGGAACACAGAGACTGAATAAAGGACAGCCATTAGAGTGTACTATTGTCCGCCATGTAACCTTATCCTCCTTCGTACGCCAAGCAATTAGACCTCGCCTAAATATAGCCTCATCTTTATGGATAATAATGCTCCAGACCATATCCTTTAGCAACGTATCCTTCGGGGAACGTATCCTGGCTCATTGCTAATCCTGAAAGAGCCTGGTTTAATGGGTTTTCCTGTGGTTCTGTTCTTACTTGTACTATCTGCTCTTACAACACAGTATGCTACGAGTTAGCAAATTTTCGATAAAATTTATTATGGTTTATATAAATATATATATATATATATAAGAAATGACTCAAAAGAGAAGAACATATAGATGTTACAACAATTCAATAAACAGTATTTTAGCTTTTTACGATTAATAATTTTTGAGTTATGCGGGGTAACCACGTATGTAAGGATGTTGCTAAAAGGAACAAGTCAATTAGTCAAGTCCAATATATTCAGGGAGGCTCATGGATATTTCCGTTTCAATTTGATAAACTTGATTTTTGTTTTGCGATTTTTCCGTCATTTTGTGTTAGGAAATAAAACGTAATTTATTTATTATTAAAACATTGTATCGGATTCACAAGGACATCTTGGTGAAAGCTGAGGAATAAGTCCTGTTTGATATCAAAGGAGGAGCTGTGTTAGCCGCTAGGTAATAACCATCATTAGTGATTAATGTCCTGGCGGCCGGCCACTGTCCTCTAGCCGCCATTGTGGTTGAGAACGGTTCTTGATGGCCGGTCGTGTGAAGTGTTCGATATCCAGGGAGAGATAGCTTTATAATTCTTCCACTGATGTCCTTCAGGAACACTATAGTTACCGGGACAGTGCGGTGTTGCAAGTATTATGTATGCTTAATATGCATTTCCACTTGCTTAGAAACCTAGTAATATAGAAACATTTGTATGAAGGATACAATTTGTCTGGGGCTGTAATCATTAATACACTAAATAAGGTAAACTTATTTATTACAACCGACGTTTCGGCCTACAACAGAGGCCATCTTCATTGCAGTACTAAGAGTTATAGTTAAGATCCTCCGCCTTCCCTCTTTCCCCTACAATATTCCCTATTTCCCTACACTATTCCCTACCCCTCCCCCTCCCACCTGACCAGACAGGACAGGACCTAACGAGCTGTCAGCAGCTGTCACGATCTTGGGATTAGCATCAGCACCCCCGTCGTCATGGCGACTGCTTCTCGGCCAAATTGCCTCTGGCTATTCTTATCACCAGTTCTCTCCTACCTTCATATTTTCGACCAAAGGAAAAACATCCTTTTACAAATATTTAAGATTTTATTTAAAAAGCTATCTTTTATTTTATAAAAATACCTTTAGCTTATGATTTTCGGTATCTGTTCCGCAGATTGTCGCTTCGAGTTAAACCACTAGGTTTAACTTTTCATTTTTAATATTCTCAAAAATAAAATAATTGTAAACAATCTGTATTATTAATTCATTATTTCATTAAGAAAGGAACGTTTAAACAAACATATATAATCATCTATAATATTAGTTGAATTGTTTATTTCTTGATCAAATTATTACTTATGTATATACCAAAAAAAAAAAAAAAAAAAAAAACCTGTAGCATTACAACCTACATGAGGCTCAAACTCTCGATAATTTTCATTTTCGAGAATGTTACATATTACATTACATTATCTACATATTACATTGTAATACAATGTTGAATAACATTTCGCCAACAACTTCGAAAAGGCTCCAACAATTTCAAAACCGTATGCTGAGGCGTATAGTAAGGCACACTTCTCTACAAAGGACGAAATGAGACGTAATACACGAGACTCTCGGACTCCCGACGGTAACGGACTTCATCACACGAGGCATATCAAGTTCTTTGATAGCCTCCAACACTGCACGAACCCACTATTCAACGCACTTACACCGACAGAACGACCTCAGCGCTGGCAAACACACGTACAGACACTCAACATGGACTGAGTAAACTACTAACAAATTCCAATCAGACAGATCTAGTGAGCCCCATCACTAGATCCCCCACTCCTTCCATTTAATTAATGTTCAGAAAATCCTTCAGACAATCCTCTCTTAAAATGCAGCTGGTGCAGTAGAAGAGATACAATTTATCAAATTTTAATATGTTATTTTTTCAAATATTAATAGCAACCAAAGGGGTTAAGAAATAAAAAAAAACAAAAAAAAACATTACATTTCGAGAATATTGAAGGGAAACGAATGAAAAGTAAACATGTTGTTACTTGACTCGAAACGAAAACCTGAGAAATTGATACGTTTGATTTGATCGATACATCATTTTCTTTTAAAGTTCGTAAAACACTACAGATCAAAACGAGAAATAGGTTACTGTATTAAATAATTGAACAGAACATTTTTTAATATTTCTTTTTATCTGTTCTTCAATTAGCTTTATATGACTTTGAGTATTGTGAACTGTTTTTTAAGAACATTGGGACGTGTATACGGGTATTTCCTCAAGCATCGTCATACTTTTTTCACAAAGGCAAAAAGAAGATACGTGTTAAGGGTTTTAGATTTGCTCCAATTGTAGCCCGCGTTGGATTTTGAATTCAGACCGAGTGGGGAAATAAAACGGCCCTTTGCTTTATTCTGCACGGGTGGTTTCCGAATACACTTCCGACATGATCTGTTACAACTTCACTCTTACAGCTCCGACATGATCTGTTACAACCCGCCACCTTACATCACTGCTCTATCCAATTGATTCCAGCGCCTTTTGTTCTATCTTCGGAAATGGGTTAATTGATCGTACTGATAAAACATCTCTCATAGCATACAAAGAAAATATTACTTCCGAGAAAAATGGGTAACTTTGTATTACTTGGTAAGACTTAATGAATCATAAAACTATATAATATTAATAATCTGACTGTCATTATTATGTTATAAAAATTCAGTATTGTAAACTGGTTATATTGGTTTGCACAATATTTAATATTGTGTTTTGAAATACTCTCTATAATATTAATATAAATATGGTATGTTATCCTCAAAATTATATTTATGAGAATATTCTCCTTTTATAATAATTAAACTTAATATAGAGGATGCCTGAGGATGGAGAGGAAGGAACTGTGCTGAGGAAGAGTATTTTAAAATTAATTATTCTTTTTAATTATTTTCCCGTCTTTTCTTATTTTCCTCGTCTTTTCTCAATCATCGCTTTTGCTCCATTAAAAAAAAATTATCATCTTTTTTTTCATTACTTTTTATTTTAACTTCTCTCTTATTTTTAATATTTTATTTATTACTACAGTTATTTGATTGGTAATTTATTTATAGCGGTTAAAAAGTTTTTTTAAAAATCCAGTATCCAATAAGATTTGTCAATATAAATTGCACTATTGGTTCACCTTTTATATGTGCAACTTTTCATATCTTAAAAAAAAAAATTAAAATATTAAAAAAAAAATATTTTATTTTAAATCGGTCGAGTACCACTCTAAAATGTGTTTATTTGCAATCTAAAAGACATAACTAACAAGAAAGATATAATTGTGGTTGAAAAAAGAGAATTTATTTTAATATTCGGTTCTGGTATGGTATAGATTGTCAGTCATGTAAAAAGTCTAAAAAAAATTGTCGAGCTCATCCCACTGCATATTAGTTAACCTTATTAATTAACTAGTATTATTATAAATTTATTTCTTAAGTTTGCCTGTCATCCCAACCCCCTGGCTCAGTCATTATCCAGTTCCACACATCCATATAACCCACCCCGCCGTCTAAACCGGCAATGGCCCCGAGACTTGTTATAATAATACTATTTGGAGTACTGGCACTGGCCAGATTCTCTACTCACGACCCGTGTGTGTGTGAAGCGCCCTTAACCAGCTTCCATTGGGGTTTAATGCCAGTGACGCGGCTGGGAAAGGGGGCTGGGGCCTCCCGGACTCCTGCATTGCCCTCATTCCTGGGGAAGAAGCTCAGTTCGGGGACCCCAGGCAAATTGTAAATAGGGTATGAATGTGTACATTTTATTTTATTTTTTTTATTATTAGTATTATTATTATTTTTTATTTTTTATTTATTTTTTTTTACTTTATTTTATTATCATTTCCGCATTTATTTATTTCTGTTACCGCATGTATATATTTATTTATTTTATTTTGTTTATATTATTGTTTTGTTATGGAATGACTGTAAGCTACACAGCACTATTACTTATTGCCCACAAGTGGCAGATTGTAAAATTTCAATAAAGTGTTAATATAAATATTTCTTAAATAGTTTTTTATTAATAAGAAGTGAAATAAATTAGGTTATGATGAAGGAAAGAAGCAATTCTTATCTTATGATTTTAATGATTATTATTTCATTATAAAACTTAAAAGATGTACAGGATTCAAAACGTCGTTCTTTGCTAAGTGCTAAATGAGAAAATAACTTTTGTAAACCAGAAGCAACACTTTAGATGAAACTGTAAAGATGTTTTTGCCAATCTTCTCGTAAAAAGATTTATAGGTGTAAGAGTGTAAGGTAAGTTCTTTAAGAACTAATTCTATAATAGAACAATATTATATTATTGTATTAAATATTGAGTTATAAGTGAAAATGAAACAAAACGGGAAATCTTTCAATAAATGCTATATTTGAATGAATATTATCTCGTTCATTTTAGCAGCTCTATTCATTATAAATATTTGAGCCATATATTTATCGTTTAATTAGGGCTTAGGGGAAATAATTATAAATGATAATTATAAATGAGATAGGAGGAAATAAATCGTAGCCTGGACGTGGCATGTTGAAGCAGGAGTTAGCTCCGAGCCTCGAATAAATCGGGCCTGGGATGTTGACTTTAATTATGTAATGGACCGACCGAATGAATCTGGCTCTTCTTCCGTGCCTTCTCTTGAAAAATCACCTGTAGCCTTCTCTGGGTCTCTAGCAGTATCTACGCTGTAATTAATTCTAAGGACTAAGTGTCATCTTATTTATTTCACTCTGTCTCTGTAAGTGAATATATACTCTGTTAAGCTCGGATAAGTTGATGAAAAAAAAAAATTATTTCATTTTCTGTGATTAAAACTTTTTTTTTTTTTTTATCGGGAATTGAAGAGGAAGCTAGTTTTGAAACTAGATACCGGGTTCGGGCCAAATCAGCAACAAAAGGGACATTAAGGTCGTTATGGATGACTTTGTTCTTAACAAAATAAGGAGCATTGAGGATTTTACGAAGGATTTTGGATTGTAGGGATTGGATACGAGAGGAATTCGATGGCTTAGTGGAGCCCCAAAGCTCTACTCCGTAAGTCCAAATAGGTCGTATGATGGTCATGTAGATGAGTCTTTTGTAGTTAATTGGGAGCTTAGAGCGTTTGTCTAGTAAGTATTGAAGTAGCCTGAAACGTCGAGCGGTTTCTCGTCTTTTCAGTCTTGTATGAGGATTCCAGTTTAATCGTTTGTCGAGGTGCAACCATAAGTATCGGATCTGTTCTACAGGCACCAGTGGGATATTATTAAAGGATACCGAAGGGCAGGAAGTCATTGGTTTACGACGTAAGGTAAAAGTGATTTGATGCGATTTTTGAGAATTTATTTTAATTCTCCAGTTTTGACACCATTCTTCAAGATCAGTGATATGGGATTGGAGGCTTTGGGATGCAATAACTGGATTGGTGTTGACTGATAATACTCATGTATCATCAGCATACGTGGTAAGGATAGTATTAGGATGAGTTGGGATGTCAGCCTGTGATTAAAACAAATGAATAAAAGAAGTTTTATAGTTCACAAAATTATTCGGACTTAACCCCACCAAAATGTCATTCCTAATTCAAATTAAATTTCAAAAGAACACTCGGATAAACATTTTAAATAATTGAGATGTAATAAGGGAGAATTTTCGAATAAATCGCAGTCGTTAAGAAACCTGAGTAGTACTGAAATAATATCGAGAGATCGCTATCAACATCTAATACATTTTATTTTATTTGCCATGTACAGCAATATCGTAGTAATGTACATATCGTAATATCGATGCTAAAATTTCACCATAAATACCAATTCTGAAAGGGGGTGGTGGGCTGGATAAAGATAAAAAAAAAAAGTTTACTGTGTAAACATTTATGTCATCGATTGACTTCAACAATGCCTTGTATTAATCTATCAACGGACTGAGATACGCGTTGAAATAAGGAATGATTCCATTCAAAGGGAAGGTGAGCAGCTTCAGGTGAGCTCGCAAACAAAAACTAATAATTCAATATCGCTAGATTGTAAAAACTTATATGTCATTGTCACGCTTGATAGCTAAATGTATTCATAATTTATTTATCCAGTATTTGGATTTAAATACACAAATTAGAAGATGTAAGTTTAAATCCACCTATTTAGCGATGCAGTCAATGGAAACTCGATGAAGAACACATCTGTCCAAAAAAAAATTTCGATCTGTCCCTAGTTTCCGAATCTGTCATTGAAACGCCATAAGTGCATACTTATTTATTTATTTAGAATACATATTAGTTATTATGGCTTAGATTTGTAACAACTACTAGAAATATTAAAATCATTTTTTAATTTAAAAACGGTTACTAGGAGCTAGAGAAAAGGCACCTACACGTTGATATATATAATTGCATTAGAGGTCACCTGTGGTCTAGTGGTTAGCGTAACAAACTACTAAACCCAAGATCGCGGGTTCGTAGCCCGGCAGGTGGCCCTAGGATTTTTTAAAGGGAGTAAAAAATCCTTAGTTATGCCGTCCTTCGGAAGGGACGTTAAACGGCGCTCCCCCCTCGTATTCGTTAAAAATCCCTATCCTAATTAAACCTGGATAGGCAAAATTTAGAGTTCCCACTGTAGCATCATCCGATTAGCCATAGCAGCATAAAGTGACGTTAAATGAACAAACAAACAAACAATTGCATTGGAGCAAAGACAAAATGCACTAGGACAAACTAAAACTAACTCGTCCGACTTGTAAACCTTGTTAACATTTCATTATTATTGTTTTGTTGGCTGTTGAATTTTTTATTGAAAAAAAAATGTTATGTTCCGAAATTCAAATGTCCAATCATATTATAACCTAATATAATTTTTATGGTTTTCCTCCTTTTTTACATCTCTCTTCTCTCTCCATTTTACAGATGCGGTTGAAACTATGTGTATATATATATATATATATATATATATATATATATATAAATTCTATATTGGCTTTAATGTATAACATTGTAGCCATTGAGTCTGGCCCACTTAGTGTTAATTTTTAGTAATTAGTAATTAGCATATCGTCAATTAATTACAGTTATTTTTATTTACAGTTATATAATATCTACAATGTGTAAATATTTTACAATAATTAAATAATCAACACTGGTTTAATAAATAAATAAACAAAATTTTTTAGTCAGAACAGAACAGTATCAATAACAAAAGAATAACAATATTCCAAACAAATAACGCGAATAAGGCATATACCCGGTTGAAAGTATAAAGAGCTAGATAAATCAAAATTATTATTTTGAGAACTTTTATTCTGATAGGATATATATTTTTTCGATATTCACATCCAATATCCAATAGTTGAGTACGAAGGAAAGTTAAGATGTAATTACTTTATGTCTTATATGATTTATCTCGACAATTATTCTAGATTAATTTTGTGGATTGAATCCCTGAGTGGCCACTTGAACTGAATGCCGCATTCTTTTGCGAACACTCAGATTTAAATTTGAATGTGAATTTTATTCCAGAGTCATTTAGCATAGGCAGGAGGTGGGAGCTTTATTTCCCGCCTCTTCCACGAACATGCTTTGATATTTTTAACTGATTACTAACTGATTTTCCCCTTCATTTTCAGGCTTATGGTAATAATTGAAATAATTAAAAGTATAATTAGGAAAAAAAATGTTTTTTTCACCATATATATATATATATATATCCAGCCCCGTTCAATAAGTGTTAAGTTGTAATGAATTTCATGTACTCAAGGAAGCCGAATCGAGTTATTTTCGTAGTGAATAATTGGCTAAGTAAGGCATTGGTTTTGAAATTGAGTTTTTGCTTATATTACAACTCCATTTCAAGCCAAAAACTACGAGAATGATACGATTCCGGTTGTTTGAATGCAGTTAACTCTCTCTTGTCGAAATCCGACTTAACCAGTTATTGTAGTGGGGCTGTAGGTATGTATATTGAACATAGAGTAATATATATAATATATTATAATGCAATTGGGAAAAACCACAATGCAAAGCCTTATGTTTCAAAAATACACCCACTTACCAGTCGACGTTTCGCCTATTCAGGCATTATCAAGACACCAAAATCAAAAAGGGGGTTATATGAATCGCATCTCGAAGAAAAAGGTGCAATACATCCCAACGATCAACAGCCCAAAATACAAAAAAATGTTGTATGTTGAACGTCTTGGTGGTGGGGTGCTGTCTCATGTTTGGAGCCTGTTTGGGCTGTTGATCGTTGGGATGTATTGCACCTTTTTCTTCGAGATGCGATTCACATAACCCCTTTTTGATTTTGGTGTCTTGATAATGCCTGAATAGGCGAAACGTCGACTGGTAAGTGGATGTATTTTTGAAACATAATGCTTTGCATTGTGGTTTTTCCCAATTGCATTATAATAAATAATAGTGTTTCTTGTTGAGTTTTTGGCTCTATTTTAGTGATAGAGTAATATAATTAGATGTATAAGAAAAGATAAATTTCCTATACAATTAACGCGTTCGATTGAAAAATGTAGATCGCGGGTTCGTAGCCCGGCAGGTGACCCTAGGATTTTTTAAAGGGAGTAAAAAATCCTTAGTTACGCCGTCCTTCGGAAGGGACGTTAAACGGGGGTCCCGAGCCTGTACGATGTCAGGTACTCGTTACAAATCCCTATCCTAATTAAACCTGAATAAGCAAAATTTAGAGCTCCCACTGTTGCATCGTCCGATTAGCCATAGCAGCATAAAGTGCCGTTAAATAAACAAACAAACAAACATTGAAAAATGTTATACTTCACAAAATGCTCGAATTATTTTTGTTAAAATTTAAACTTACTCTTTCTAAAGGAAAATTTTTACTAAAAGACAATAGCAACAGTATTCTTTGAAAAATGTTTATCCAATAACATTTATCATGTTTTCGTTTCGCTTTACTATTATTATATTATATCGCTATGTTTACTATAGAATTCTTTAATTTCACTAGAAAATAAATAAAACCTTCATTTTACCATGCGGATAAGATTATATTAAATTGTCAAATACAAAATACACGTTTTTTAAAAGATTTGAATTGTAAATTTCGAAAATTTCTCATCTTTGGTTTCATTAAAAATTATATTTTTCGTTTGTAATTTTAATTATATAGACCAATATTTTGTGAACGATGAAAGCAATAAAAAATAAATAATAATTTTAAATTCACCAGTTCACCATGATAGAAATTCTTTTTTCTATCATGACATATCCAAGGATTCAGAAACAAAATAATTCGATCCTCAGAAGAAAAAAAAAAAAGTTTAACATAGGCAAAAAAAAAAAATGTTTTTGAAAACTTTTTTAAGTTGGTCTTGATAGATTTTTATGTGCTGAATCTAAATCTGGCCTTAGTTTTTTTTCTATCACCCATAGTTTTCTATATATCTGAGCAGTACACTAAATCACCTTCTTGTTAAAAAAACTTGCAAAATTGTTGCTCTCTGTCTGTACACATGCAGTTCCGCCAACAAGTTCTTTTCTTTTTGTCTAGAGCCAAGCAATTCAGCTTTTTCTTTCGTTAAGCCAAGATCCCTAACCAAGTCGTTAAGCTCGATTTGATTGAACAGTTCAGGCTCTACATTTTCTGTAAAGCATTTGAATTCTTCATCATCTTGTTCGTCCAACTCCGATTGTACATCAGAAAATGGTTCCTTTGGAATAGAATTCAATCATCTGGTGGTTCAGAGACCGGTAAATCTACACCGTGCCCTATTGGTCGGATGGAAGGTTAGGGTAGCTTATTACCTTCTTGTTTCTTCAGTTATGACCAGTAATATCGACACTGCAAAGTAGCAATCATCGGAGTGATTTCTTGGCTCCCTCCATATCATAGGAACAGCAAATTAAAAGGTTTTTTCTTGTTTTTCGATTATTTTCTTAGATCTTCGACACATACATAACATACTTTATGCGGAGCCCAAGATTTATCCTGTTCGCCATGTTTAGTTCCAAAGTATGATAGATAAACAAAGTCTGTAATGTTTATTTGGTATTTTTTACTCACAAACTCACCACAAATATAACAAAAACTGTCAGCAGAGTTTTTACAACCGCCATTAAACATTGTACTGAGCACATGTACAGGAAGCGTGATAGTGAAGTTAAGTTGACAGTAAACAAATCAGCTGTTAACAGAAAGAAGAATCGACCTTTTTGACCAGCAAATGTTTTTCAGCAGTGCTACCAACTTCCAAGAAGTTGTTCAATTCTTTAAAACTCGCTTAGTTTAATAAATGTAACAATAAAATTTGTAGAAATTGTTCGTGATACAGATTTTTTAATATCATATTTGGATTTAGCACCCTAAAAACTATAAAAATAAGGTATTTTCAGTACAAAAGTTTTTCCATCGTTGGCCTGTGTAATATTTTATATTAATATATTTATATATTAATATATATTTATATTATATTTTTTTATATTAAATCGATAATTTGCGCATTCAATGAACTAGCGGTTCTTAATTGTAATGATGTCGAAGTTGTCAAAATGAGTGGATCCGTGAGTATGCGATCATAATAGTTTGTTTATATTCAGCACCTTCGATAACCCAATAATGGACGTTAAAGTAATTTTTATAAATGTATAATATTTAGATTTTTATAATAAAAAAATTTTGTTTAATTCAATATACTTTCTTAACCAATTCTTTCTATAACCCAAGAATAAACTTCAATATTGGGGATATCCTAAATACAAAAATAAATCGATACATAAGAAAGTGGTCTTAAAACATACAATATTTTCATCAGCATCATCTATGTATGACTTCGCTGGACCTCAATATGGAGTGTGGTAAATAGTTCAGTCCATTTCATTTCAGTTCAGTTCTGTCATTCCTTTAAGATGAAAATTTTGCTCTTAACGGTTCAAAAGAAGCTGTTAAAAATATGTTATTCGTTATATAAGTAGTTTTTGAGGGGGTGGAGTTGCTCATTGGTAGAGCGCTAAGTCGCTGTTGCGATGGTCATGGGTACAAATCCCACTGCTGGACAGTTTCTATTTAATATTTAAGGAGCCTCTATAGAGTGAATGCCCAAAACAGGGGAAAAATCTGACGGTCGAGCTTGATCTAGGACAAATCACCTCCCTGCACAACCGTTGTCTATGAAAAAGTACAGTTTCTACCAGGTAAAAAATCCAAGACCCTTCATGGGGTAGTGGTACAGTTTTTGTTTTGTTTTTTTACAATTCATTATTGTTACGAGCGCGGGAATTGGCGATTCCTGGAAGAGAACAAAGCCCCCTTGTCGGCAGAGATGAAAGAGGCCTTTTCGCGAAACTTCGAGATCCTTCCCGTATGATCTAGATCTGTCATTCTGTATATAAACAGCATCTCAGCGCGAGTAGAGTCAGAGAGTGTTAAAGCACACAGTACGGTTAACATCGGAAACAGTGATAAGCCAGTGTGATAAGTCAGTGACAGTTTGTGAGTGTAATTGTGTGACAGTTTGTTATATTTAGAGATTCTTACGGTCGGTGGACTTTAATTAGTGAACTGTAAGTGTTAATTAGTAGTAATTAATTAGTTAAGTAGCAGTTGTAATTTTATGTGCTTTGTACAAGCTTATGTAAATAGTTGAGCTATTTAGTAATAATAATATCTTATATTATTGTAATAATTAAATAGAAGTTAGGCCTAGATTATAAATATCTATAATATTGTTGTTGTAAATTTATTTCAGTTAATAATCTATTTGTTAGTAATTTCTTTGTTTAGTTTCTTTGTTAGTAATTGTTAATGGTTTAATTGTATTCTTTTATCACTTTTGTAAATAAATATTAGTATCTTTAATTAAGGGATAGCTTAATTCATTTTTAATACCCAGTAGCCCGTAACATTATGAATTAACCTGAAAAATAATTTTTCTTCTTGTTAATATGGTGAGTTAATTAAAATTTTTTTTGGCATGATGAAGTAGTAATCTTGATCGAATTCCAAATATTATTTGATCTAATCATTTTTAGTGTTATTTAATCCACGGAGGTAATGTTATGCAATTTAATACATAATGAGATTTGAAGCATATTGATTCAAGATCCGTGAGATAACGTCAAGTTACAGCGATCTCCGGAAAGAGGACCTGATGGGGTCGTTACGATAAGGGTTGCTCCTGAAGAAGCCGATCATCCTCGAGGATTCCCGGGGATACTGCACGTTCTGAAGCTACGGGGTCGGGAAACACGAGGGAGTGTTTTATATAGAACTCAGAGGGTTGTGTTATTTTTATCAGAGGGTTGTGTTATTTTTATCAGAGGGTTATTGAATTGTTTAAACTTATTCTATTATGTCGCCATTTCAATAATGAAATTGAACAATTAAAAGAATAGCAATAAATTTATCAGATGAGCACAATCCCATGTAATATTTAAATGTACAAGCGTTAAGTAGAATGATGCAATGGGTGAAACATATGGACAAAGTATTTGTTAATTGCAGTTACTTTTCTTTATCTCCACCCTTCTTCTTCACTTCCTTTCCTAATCCCGTATGCGGTCCCTTCTCGTTTTGAATTGTATAGAGTCAGCGGCCTTGTGCCGGTTTTGCAGAAACCGCCTTCAGCGGACTCAGGTAATGTAATACCCTGACATACCTACTGGTAATTAGGAGAAGGCTGTAGATTATGCATGTTCATATTATAATGTTATATGTTGTAATTGCAATTTAATAAAATAAAGGGGGTTCAGAAAAAATTGCAGATCCAATGATTCTATTATTTTATTTTTTGTAAAAAAATGGTTGTTTTTTACTTTGCTTGCGATATGGGAATTGCTGGTGTGTAGTTTTGATTAGAGTAATGGGTTTCGTTGTCTCCCAATGTCCAAAAAACATCAGTTGGGGCATCCAACCATAAAATTAAGGAATAAACATATTGTTACGGTCGCAGACAGGAGGACGGAAGCAAGGGATAAGCGGCTTAAGTCCGTCAGCGGGAGACGTTAAAATGGGATTAGGACCTTCTCAGCAAAGTATATCCGCCCTGCTTTGTCGGAAAGAGATTAAGAAGATTCTAGAACACGGGAGAGTGGAGACTGTTCTAGAATGTTCGGCCTTGCCTATTTAAATACTTCCCTCGCCTCGAGCGAGTCAGTCAGTCTGAGAGTAGACCACGCACGGTGAAGATCTGTGATAAGTGAGTGTCAGTGTGATAAACTAGTCAGTGTTGAACCGGCCAGTGTAATAAGTGTATCAGTGAACTGTGATAGTCTCGCGAGTGTAATAAACTGTTTCTGTTTGTTACTGTGTTAGTTTGTCATACTTATAGAATCTTACGGTCGGTGGACCAGTGAACTGTAAGTGTTAATTAGTAGTTAATAATTGTAATAATAATTAGTAGTGTAATTTTATAATATTCATACAAATTTATGTAAATAGTTAAGTCATTTAGAATTAGTAATACCTTAGATTATTGTAATAATTAAATAGGAGTTAGACATGGATAATAAATATTTAGAATATTGTTATTATAAATTTATCTTAGTCTAATGATTTAATTGTTAATTAGTTAATTGTTTTCTTTTTATCATTTTGTTAATAAATATTAGTATCTTTAATTAAGGAATTGTTTAATTCATTTTAATACCCAGTAGCACGTAACAGTATTAAAAAAAATTCGACTCTCCGAATAAGAAGAGGATTTATTTTTTATTTTATTTAAAATCATTGATTGATTGAAGTCGTGACTCGGGGGTAGGATTAAAGTTAAAGCAAGTAAGTAGTATTATAGTTATTAACAAACTATGTTTTACTTGAGTATAATTCCTTGTATGGTTTTTATTATTCGCATTCAAATTTTAATTATTTATGTATGTTTGGTAAAAAAAAAAAATGGATAGGTTTGAGCCCTTTAGGATTCCCTTAATTAAGGGGAAAACATGGCTGTTGGGCGTGTCCTCGGCATTGTCGCCTTCCAGCTTAACCGTAGGCTCTGAGCCGGTGAAGTCCGTGGGTTGAATCTGTTGGATATGGACCGTTAAGATCTTCGTATTCTTTTACGAATTTTACGGAATGTATGTGTTATTGATTACTGACAAAATATCGACAGGAATATTTTAGGCCCTTTACAGGACATATACCGGATGCTCATCTAATTATATATTTTAATACGATTGTCGACTAAATTGAACATATAAATATTTAATGTAAAGGAGATAGTTGGGGGGTGCAGTCAATAAGAACACAGAATAAGTAATGAACTTATATTATGTGCCGACGTTTCGACCTACAGTGTAGGTCATCTTCAGGGCTAACAGAGAAACAAACAGAACAAAAAACATAAAAAATGTACAGTAACAATAATATGGTGACAAGTAATGTAGAAAAATAAAATAGTGGCAGATATGAAGATGGAAGATAACGAATATTAAAAAAGGGCCAGATTATAATAAAATAAAGATATAGACATATTTAAAAAATTAATGATAATGAAAAGGAATTAAACTAGTGACAGATATAATAAAATTAAGATAAAGACAGATATAACAAAATTATTGAAATAGTGACAGATATAATAAAATTAAGATAAAGACAGATATAACAAAATTATTGAAATAGTGACAGATATAATAAAATTAAGATAAAGACAGATATAAAAAAATTATTGATAATAAAAAGGAAATGAAAATAATGACAGATATAATAAAGTAAGACAGATTTAATAAAATTATAGAAAATGAGCAGAAATGATAAATTATAAATAACTCATATAAAATAAAAAATAGAAAATAAATGTACAGAACAGTTTGTCTTTATCTTAATTTTATTATATCTGTCACTATTTTAATTCCTTTTCATTATCATTAATTTTTTAAATCTGTCTATATCTTTATTTTATTATAATCTGGCTCTTTTTTTAATATTCGTTATCTTCTATCTTCATATCTGCCACTATTTTATTTTTCTACATTACTTGTCACCATATTATTGTTACTGTACATTTTTTATATTTTTTGTTCTGTTTGTTTCTCTGTTAGCCCTGAAGATGACCTACACTGTAGGTCGAAACTTCGGCACATAATATAAGTTCATTACTTATTCTGTGTTCTTATTGACTGCACCCCCCCAACTATCTCCTTTACATTAGATCATCCAGTCAACTATTTTCATCTCATACATATAAATATTATCTCTTGATACAACTTTAACCTAACGATAAGTGTGTTATACCCATCAGATTTCTTATTTGAGAAGATGAAGGCATTTTTTAATATACGAAAGGGGCCCTTTAAGACGAAAATGTTGGCTTGGATGCTAATCTACTTGAGGATAAATATAGTCTACGCAGTTAGTACACTAGGTTAATATTTTTATCTACGAAGATAATGGTAAAATGTTCAGGGTATGCAGTTCTTAATGTAATCAATTGTTAAATATATAAATTAGGATAGGTACTATACTAGAACAAACTGACCTACCTGTACCCCACAGTGAGGACCATTCCCACAGAGACACCAAGAGAGGCAGACTTGATGAAATGCGAACCGACCATTGGTGACTGCTTTAGTGAGAGCGGTCACTCAATGAGCGACCAGTGAGACGAATAGGGCTCTCCGTGTACATTGGAGAGCCAATTCTATTAAATAAATAACGGCCGCTTGATTGAGATTGCCTTCGTCTCCTGAGGACTGCGGGCTATGCCTTCGCTCTGATCAGACCGGGTCTTCGTTGTCTGAACGGTTTGCGTTCCCGAAACATTTATGCCAAAAATATTTCATATCGTACCTTTCATTCCGGTAGGTTTGAAATCAGTTAAAGTTATTAAAAGAAACTATCTTGCCGCAGTTTTGTTAACTTTAGTACTAAAATATATCAATAATAATAAGAAAACGTAGAGAAAAAGTTGCTAACTTGAAATGATAGTCATCAACTTTTAGCATTCATGTAAGGAAGAAATAGTTGGGGGTGCAGTCAATCAAAACACTTAAATAAGCGAAACTTATTTATTATGTGCCGACTTTTCGGCCCACAATGTAGGCCAACTTCAGGGCTAATAGAGAGAAACAAACAGAAATATATAAAAATGTAGCAGTAACAAGAATATATAAAGTGGTACAAGAGTGGAAATTAAAATAGTGACTAGATATGATGAAATAGTGAATAGATATATGATAAATAAAGAATGAATATAAGACTGGTTACAGAATATAATAAACTTAAAATAGTGATAGATAAAAATAAAATTGTAGATGATGAACAGAAATTCTAATAGTGACAGATATAATAATAAAAGAATAGGTATATAAAATAGAAAAAATACATGTCAAGAAAGGATAAAATGTAAACAATAATATAAAGGGAAAGAAAAATAAGGAGGTAAACGGAAAGATACAAAATGAGAAGATTAAAATATAGAAAAAGGGGGTATCCTTGAGTATGAAGGATTTAGAAAAAACTAGTTTAATTATAGATATGGATAAGATGCCAGACATGAGGGGTTACAATAATTATACAATAAGATGCATTCATGTACAATAATTACAACAATAGACTTAGCGAACCCGTCCGTTTACACACTTCCGCCCACACACCACTACTCAAACCCAAACCCGCCAGATCACTTCTAACGCAATTCCCCAACTACGCCACGACCTACCTCTTAGACAATTCCCATTCGGCATAGCGCTTATTATTTTTTTAGGAATTCGTTTCTTTACTTGACATGTAATTAACTTAACAAGCTCATCTTAATCTCCGCGATAATATCCTGTCGCTATAATAATATTGACCAGGTGCATGCTTTGCAATTCTTCAATGTGTAATCCTGTAAATTCTTACAACTCCTTATTTTCGAATGCCTTAGTAGGTTCAGTGTTAGCGCTCACGTTTCACATCCGCAAAGAAGAGTTAGAAGGTTGATGGTTTTCTAAATTCTGGTTCTTAGATTTCGGAACAAAATCCCCGAACTTGAACTTAGCGATGTCGATACCGAAAACAAACAAGCGTTTCCAGCCTTCAATAGCGCCTTTATTTCCTCTTGATTTTCGTTATTTCTAGTGACCGTAGATCCTAAAGTACTGGGGTGCTGGTTTACTGAGATTCCAAACCTGTAATAAATTGATTCCGATATATTATTTCGTTCGTTTCGATTATATCGATTATTTGAATCGACCCCATAGGATCTGGAGACCCTCCTCAGGCGCATCCATCCCATGATGTGGGGAGCCTGACTTCTTTTTTCTTCGCCCCTGTGCCGAATATTGACGAGGTTTCGAGTTCTTAAGCGTTTCAAGCAATTCTATTATTTATTTTAAATATGATTATACTTTTGGTCCGTAAGTATTATATAACTCCCTCCGATAACACAACGTAGTATGTCCTCTGCAGTAAGTGCTCTGGGAGGATAAAATAAGATGGACGTTGATGAAGACCCGCGATAGCTTCATTAAATTCTGATTAAAACCACAGCCAGTTAAGAAAGACTTCTCCAGCCAGTAATTGAGTCGCAAGCCTCTCTACTCTATTACCAAATTATCTACATCAAAGAAAATTAAATGTTTTTATCTAAAAACTTTTAAGCTTTGTAAAAATGTGCAAACTTTCTGTACTAAGTAGATGACCACGATATTTATTTCTTATAAGAAGTAATAGCGCAAAGGACAATTAAAAACTACATTTTACTCGATTTATTTTATATATTTAACTTTCTGAAATACATTTTAAATGTTTAACCATTTTTTGAAATTTAAAAATTCTAATTGATTTTCAGACATTTTGACATTTTCTTGGACCGAAATCTAATAAGTAAATTTAGGAGGGGGGCGAGACGGGCTATAAAATATAAATGAATACATAATGAGCTACAAGTGAGAGCTTTAGGGAAGGATCATGAAAACTGTAATAGCAGTTTTGAGGCCATCGTCGAAAAATTGGTCCAATCAAATCCACCCTTTCATCAACTAATGAAGGAAGTTAAGAAAAATCATGGCGATGGTCCAAAATGTTTTTTCTTTTTTTAGAATTCAAGGAGCTTTGAAAAAATATATCCTTTGAAATCGGCATAACTAAATTGTTACCCACTTATATTACTACCCTTTTTAGATTTTAGACAAAACACTAGATAGCGACTTAAGCTAACGTACGTCCACACTACTAGACCGTTGCTTAGGCCTGGTCTAGAGATGAGGTCTAAGCTGGTCTCGCTAGGTGGTTGCGGATCCGCTGCTTAGACCTGGTCTTGAGATGAGGTCTAAGCTGGTCTCGCTAGGCGGTTGCGGAGCCGCTGCTTAGACCTGGTCTTGAGATGAGGTCTAAGCTGGTCTCGCTAGGCGGTTGTGGAGCCGCTGCTTAGACCAACATCGCTGCATCCCGATCCGATGGGAGACTTCACGCAACGAGACGAGACACGGCCCAGCCTGAGCAGTATTCAACATTATTATAAATTGCGATCATACATTTTAATAATAATTATTGTAATTATATATCATAACTACCATGTGTATATTTAAAGTTATAATAATTACTTAATTATAAAATAATAAAAATGACGGTCTTAATTTATTTAACATTATAATGGGCGCACGTATCTGTCAGATGTGCAGTGGAAATGTTCATCTAACTTTCTTTGATCCTTGTCGGTTTTCATAGTTGCCTCTTCTCACGACCCATCCAAACCACAATCTTGGCTAAAAATTCCTATAATAAATCGTTAGGTTAAAGTGCTGTGTATCTGAGGAATACGTAAATTCAAGTAGAGAGGAAAATAGTTGACTGGATAATATATTGGAGAATGGAGATAGTTGGGAGGTGCAGTAAAAAAAAACACTGAATAATTATGTGCCGACGTTTCGACCTACTTTGTAGTCTACACCTACAATCGTTTGTAATCGACCTACCTGAAGATGACCTACAAAGAAGGTCGAAACGTCGGCACACATATTATATAAGTTTTGACTTATTCGGTGTTTTCTTGACTGCACCCCCAACTATCTCCATTCTCTGGTAAATTCAAGTAGTTTTTTATACCTCATTTTAATTATGCAATATAAAATTTTTAATTAATTGGTAATTTAAACTAGTATATAAATTGAATTTGTACTTTATATAAGCTATTACTGAAGTTAGATTTTTATATGCCAGATAAGCGCGACCTTTAATCCTTGCATATAAGGAAGAAATAGTTGGGGGTGCAGTCAATAAAAACACCTTAATAAGTGTAACTATTTATTGTGTGCCGACGTTTCGGCCTACAATGTAGGTAGGCCATCTTCAGGGCTAAGAGAGAGAAACAAACAGAAAAACATATAAGAAACATTTTTCATTATAGCCGGAAAAAAGTTTTTTAATTTGAATAATGCTTTGGAAGTGAAAGCTGTACTAAATACAATTATGTGGCATTCCTAGAAATAATTTTTAAGTATAATTTTACGCATCTCGCCATTTTTAAAATGTAATTCTGTATTTTTTCTTAATTCCTTGAAAAGGCACAGATGTGCCGTGTGATCCAGTCACCGTGTGTCAGTATTAGCGTAAGGCAAACTATGTCAGTAGTTGTGGGTTAATAACGTATTGCCGACAGAATACGTATTACGTCAGTGAGGAGTTGGCGCGACCACTAAAGTTTACGTTTTCGCGTTCTTTCACTTTTAATAAGCATAATGCAAGGACCCATTCCGCACAAAGCAATGCTCCATGGCGTATTGACGAAGATTGGTCTAGAAACTCAAGTAGTAGTGTGGACGCTAGACAAGACTAATCCGGCTGCTCTTAGGCCGTTAGACGGACCAAGGTCTGTCTCGTCTATCGATCCAAATGCCTCACAGTGCGGACGTAGCTTTAGATAATTCCAAAGAATATCTTTACATAGCGACCAATTAATTGAAAGCAGTTGTCTGGTTTTGCTACATTTTTATTTAAAAGAGCAGATAGATTCGGAACCGTTGCCCATAAAAAGCCCCTTTGATAGGAGCGAATTCCGATGTAACAGCCTCAACAAAATAAATGCAATTGGAATCCGTTGGTTTCGATTATCAGGAGCGGTGGAGAGGATGTAATCAAAGAGGCCAAGAGCTCCCTTCCGGTTTTTGTGTAAGATATCCATTATAGGTGTCCTGTATCCTCTGCAGTGAGCTCTTCTCTTGCTCCCGCTATCCTGTCCGTTTTATATCACACTTACTATAATCATACGGTATTGCCAGGATATCAGTTTTATGTATGTATATAATTAACGCTATCTCTGCTTAAGATTTGGATAATAATCGATGAAAAACACCTCTGTAGCTGAATACAATGACTGAATATTTAAAAAACTAATAATTCTAATATCTTATTTCTTACCTCCTCTAACTTGATATCTTCTTAAGTATTTCTAAAAAAAGAACTACAAGCTTACCTGAAAAATAAGAAAACTCGATTAGAAAATCAAAATAATTGAATAAATTTTTTAAAAATTTAATATTTCCAAAATATCGTATATTTATTGGACGTTAAACTTAGATTCTATTAGATTAGTCTAAACTGCTCAAAAATGAATAGGGATGCAACTAATTTTGTTGTATTTACTTTGCTTAGCATTTTAATATGATTTTTATTATAAAAAAGCATTAACATTTATTATAACTTATACTATTACAAGTATATTATATTAATCTTGATATTAAATATATATTAGCACAAATGTAGGTATATGCCACAAAATTATCAATATCGATATTCATTCGTGCGCAATATATTTTACATTCAGAAGCGAAAATTAAAGTCTTGACATTTCGGTAGGGATCAAAATTGTATAATTAGTATAAACACTTAAATGAAATGCTTATATAAGTTTATTTAATTGATGATAATTAAATTCTTTAATTGATGATATTTAAATTTAAATACTAAATCCCATATATTTGCAATTTCCTCTAAATCTTGACTAAATTAAGAATAATTAAGTATGACCGTGGAAGCCTACGTGAACAATAATAAAATATTTATTTTATTCAAATTTAGAAACATTTCTTCTTATTTATAACTTGAATTGCATTTTTAACTCGACATCTTTATTTGCACCAGTGAGTGCCATTTACGTGAGTAAGCTAACAATAAGAGGATCTTATTAATACGAAGCATGTATACCTTCATTATTGTATCGTCGCCATGGCAACTTCATTTAGCTGGCACAAGTTATTGTGCGAAGACGTGATATTTTTGTAAATAAAGTCCGGAGGTAAAGTTAAGAAAGAAGTATTTAAACGTGCAAGTTTATTTCCAATTTGATATTGTTCGTTGGAATGCAACTGAACGTTTTATAGGTTGTTATTCTAAATATTGCTTTGTATTGTAGACAGTAATACGAAATCAAACTTCCTAATTCGCACAAAAAAATGGAAAAAATGCCAAGTAAATTTGTTTTAAAACCATAAAACTGCCTTAGACGTTATTCATGTGGCGCTATCTACGTTATCGAAGAAGTTATCGGAACTATTAAAGAGTTATTGGCTTCGTTGCCTCTTTTTTTTTTGCGAATATAGAAGGATTTCATTCCCAATTACTGATTGAAAAGTTAACAAAAAAATCAAACTTTGCTAATTCGCACAAAAAAAATGGAAAAAATGTCAAGTAAATATGTTTTAAAACCATAAAACTGCCTTAGACGTTATTGAAGCAGCGACATCTATTAGACGTTATCGGAACTATTAAAGAGTTATTGGCTTCGTCGCCTATTTTTTGCGAATATAGAAGTACTTCATTCACAATTACTGATTGAAAAATTAACGAAAAATCAAACTTGCTAATTCGCACAAAAAAATGGAAAAAATACCTAGTAAATATGTTTTAAAACCATAAAACTGCCTTAGACGTTATTCATGTGGCGCTATCTACGTTATCGAAGAGGTTATCGGAACTATTATGCCAATATGAAATATAAAATATATATGGAACTATTCCTGTATTTCCTATATATGGAAAAACATTGACAATGCTAATAGGCACCATAGATTTGTTTAAGAGGGTGACTAGTTATTATAGTATGAACACAAAGTTGAAAAATACTGTAAAAGAGATTACTGTACAACAATAAATTATAAAATGTAATTGATGATGAAAGGATATAATGAAATTAAAATACTAATATAATGATAAGCTTTTATTAGATAATGAAGTACAAAAAGGATGAACTACAGATAATTAATTAATACCAAAGCCTAAATAATTTTACTATAAAAAAAATAAATAGTTTCTCCAAATCAAAAACAATAAATATGTGTATTATGAAGTTCGTTATGAGCATCCAAAAATTTAATAAACTTAATAAAAAACAGAAACACAAAATATAAAATCGTTAATATCGAAACCCACGTTGTTAGTCGTCATCTCCGTGAAGAACTTATGTGATGTAGGGTCTTTTGTTGTTTACGTAAAAGAGAGCATTTTTTATTAGCCGTTTGTTTTATTTATATCCATTTTGCTGAATCGTAAATCATAAAGTCAAACACATAGCAAACCTTATAGGTTTATGTATGATGTATGGGTTTTCAATAGATGTCGAATTATTTATTATTTAACTTCTCGAGTCCTATGAATCCCTGTCAGTCCAAGATTCTAGGCTCTAATGCTTGCTGACGGATCGTCGAAGAGACGTCTCTGGTCAGAATATGAAGGCCAAATCTTAGGCCTGCGGTGGATACGTTATGATTCATTGCGTTTTGAGAAGTGAGTTAATGCGGGAAGTGATTTGGTGAAGCCATCCAGGCCAGTCTGGGTTCATGATTTATTGTGGAAATTGTTCTAATGTCTGTTGTAAGCAATCAGGTCTTGGAGTTAGTAGTTATATCTTGTTCATGTGTTGATCTCTCAACTCAACACTAGTTCCTTCGATATAATTTTGCGGTGGATTGAATTGATCTGATAGCGATAACTGCTCAGACTACATTTGAAATGTTTGTTTAGCGGGTGATTATCTATCTCTTTCAGGTGGTATTATAGACCATAATTGACAATTTAATATTTACATTTTTTGTCTCTATTTAAAATTGTATAGTTGAATGTACTCGGTAGCTGTTGGTTTTGTAAACATATACACAAGGTGGAGGTTGTAAAATCAAAAGATTTTTCATTGATCATGTTAGAGACGACCTGATAAATTTACAATGCCATTGATGGCTTTGGAATCTTACCCATTTCCACTTGATCTCTAATGATTGCTAATAGCATTAAAATTTCAAATTTAAATGTTTAACTAGTTTTTAAGTTGCTGTAATATGATTGCACCCTCAACAATAAATATACAGGATTGAGCCATCTGAGCAGCAATCCAAACGTTAGATATACGATGTCATGGTTGTGCTCATCTCATAGCTTAGAAACTTATCCTGTATAAAGCGCATTGAAAAGGAACGATAATTGAACCTTGTGGTACTTCTGCCGATTTCATACGACCTTCAATTTTAAATTCCTTATTTATGATTTGAAGACAGTAAGGTCGTTTACAGATTTAGAAAATATCTATAGGAATCATGGTAACATGTATTACAGTGATTAAAAAAATGGGTCCTTGTCATTGACACGATATACTATGATCAGTAACGAACTAAATACATACACATACATGTTCGGGTAGATGGTCCTGAACTGTTCAGCTAAATTTAATTGAAAGGATGTTGGAATAAACGATTTATCGATCTTATTATTTCTCGTTATCGATACATCACTAGACTGGTGTCTGGAAATAAACACCAGACGAACTTTGTATTCTATAGTTGTATAGGAAGTACAAAGGCAGGCGATTCAAAATATGCCGATCCTTCGGAATTGTATGTTTTCAATATACGGGAATAAATTCGGGAATATTTTGTTTCTATAATGAATATTTTGTAGATAATTTTGAAACGGAGTTAAGAGTATTTAATTTAACTTTGTTACATAATTAATAAGCCTAATTATATTCAGAGGCACCGGGATATACGCCAAAGTTTTTGGACGTTGCCCCTACAGATTTGACTATCCAAATGTTCAATTGTTAATTAATCATTAGGAACGAGGAAGTAAATTGCATATACCTGACTAAGCCTATAAACCTATTTAGAGCGCATAGTCATGAGTATGACGAAATGATTTGACTTTATGCCTGACCCAGTTTAATTTGTAAAAACAATTTCTTTTGAAGAGAACCTTTTCATTTATCTATTTATCAGGTATTTCTTCTGTTTTCCTGTTGTCAAGTTCTTTGCCGACTTTCGCTGGCCACATTGCAGGCTTCCTCAGGGCTTAATCTGAGACTGCCTCAGCCCTGTCCAAACCCGGAGAAATCTTGCAGTATGGCCAGCGAAAAGAATTTGTCGAAACCAGAAGAAATTCCGTGATGAATGGATTAAAAATATTGGCCGTGGCAATTTAAGAGAGTATTTAACCTTTTTATTTTTTCATTAAAATAAATTGTGGTGGGAGAATACATCTGCGTGTGTATACGAGAACATACTTATTACAAACATACACCTGCTATTGTACTATACCCGAATTTCTCAGCTTTAAAGTTATACTTCATAATATTGAGTTATTTAATTTTAATTATGAGCCATAATTTGAATAAATGATTAAATGTCTATTAACCAGCATTAGAAATATGACATAATTTATTTATTTTTTCATTAAAATAAATTGTGGTGGGAGAATACATCTGCGTGTGTATACGAGAACATACTTATTACAAACATACACCTGCTATTGTACTATACCCGAATTTCTCAGCTTTAAAGTTATACTTCATAATATTGAGTTATTTAATTTTAATTATGAGCCATAATTTGAATAAATGATTAAATGTCTATTAACCAGCATTAGAAATATGACATAAAATACTTTATAAGTAATTTAAAAAAACAAAAAAAACATTGATAACCATCCATGATCCTCCTCGTATTCCCTTTCTTCGGCTTTGCTCCATAAATCAGTGAGAATCCTTTCTCGGAGGATTTCGGACGCGGCGAGTGGCGGGTGCACTCCACTGTCTACCTCCGGCTAACAACATTCTTCCAGATGGAAAGCTGAGCTGGAATTCGGCAGAAAAAATTCTCTTCTGTGGAGTGGGGCTTACCGGGATATCATGAAATATGGCAGAGGTCGCTGTTAAAAATGGGGCAAAAAAAGGAAAGAAAAAGAAGGAAAGAATGGGAGGTTTTTTTATTTTGTCTTAAAAAGGTTTTGACGTTGGGCCTGTCCGCAAATAAAGCAATTTGTTGTCACTGTCAGGCATTCTTTATACGCTGAAAACAATTTTCAGGAAAATTTATTGTTTCATTTCGTGCATAAAATATTATTTCTCGTTTTTTTTTATAATTATATTACTAAAATGGATTAAAAAATGTTGTAACATTATGTTTATTTTATCTGATCTGGTGGGCTGTGAATTTAGCAATAAATACGTTACAAGTTGATCCCCAGCTAATTCAGAACCATCTTTGGTTCTTATCCTCGTTCGTGTACTGATAACGATCAAGGCTTGATTAGCGTTTTATTAATTCATTCATTATCCGTTATGGCGGTTCGATTTGCCCACCATTAATTACATTTATCCACTATCTGAGCATAAGTAGTCCAACTGTCCACTAAAATAACTTTGTGGAAATAGTTTTAGTTTGCTGGAAAAAGACTTATACAATATAACCCGAATGTTATAGTATCAATAGCTTGTTAGCCTCAATCTCAAATTTGGAGAGAAGTGTCCTGAAAGATCTTTGAATGTGTAAGCAATGCCCGACTAAAAGAATTGCAAGGAGAGCCTGATATCATCTGTGACATTACGAAGGAAGGGCTAAGATGGTAAGGGCACGTGGTAAGAATGGAGTCCTAAGGCTTCCTAGAATGTTGTTAAATGTTGCACCAGGAGGAATAGATAAAAGAGCAGATCCAGACGTCGGTAGAAGGAAGATTTGAAAAGTATGGTTATAAGAAATTGTAAGAGCTTCTCTAGAGACAGGAAACAATAATTGCAGAGACCTTGGTCCTGCGAGGTCCGTAGCGCCCAACAGTGACTGAGTGAGTGTTCTCTCCAATGGCGGTTTCGAAATTCCTGTAGTAACCTCGAACTTCATGGGCATGTCAGGCTTAACCGTCGGGAGTAGGAATGTATTTAGCACTGTCCAACAACAACCAACTAACACTTCCTAAATCTATTACAAGTAGGTACAATGCTAACTGGACTGCAGAGTGCTAAGTAATAATAAAGTGAGAAACTTTAAAGCTCTTTACATAAAATTATTATCATTCAATGATTTTTCCTTAATTAGGACTGCATTTAATGAGATCGGACAATAAATTATAGACTACTACTTTTGTATTTAATGTTTGTTTTCGTTTTTGGTGATTGCTCATTAATTTATGATATGTGCAATATATATATATATATATATATATATATATATATATATATACACATATACACATATATTGCACTAATATATATATATATTCCACAACTATATATATATACTATACATATATATATATATATATATATATATATATATATATATATATATATATATATATATGTGTGTATATATTTTATTTTTATTTATAATTCTTTTTTAATTATTTAATTTTTTTTTTATTTTGAAGAGAAAAGATTATGTCTTGGCCGGGATTCGAACCCGGGTCGCCCGCGTCTCTAGCGCGGTGCTCTAACCACTGAGCTACCAAGGCACGCATTCCAGCTAGACAAATCCTTTCTCTTCACTGATCCTATATCCCTGTGATCTCGCAATTTTTCGAGGTATGCACGGGGAAGTATGTTCCTTGAACATTACTTTAATCGGGATCTCGCTGACTTACGTCAAATTTATATTCATAATTTATATCTATAAATATAATTCATATATATATATATATATATATATATATATATATATATATATATATATATATATATATATATATATATATATATATATATATAATATATGTAGCTTGGGGAAAAAATAATCCATTACTTTATCGTGAAATTCAAAACTTTATTTAAAATTTTTTGGATTGTCCGATTTGGGTCAAATATGCTCTTTTTTGTTGTATAATTTGTTTTCATGTTAAAGGTAGCTTCATAATGCCTTTCTTATAGAAGTCTTGTTCCTTATTGGCGGAAAACTCAGTAATCGATTTTCACAATCTTCTCTTGATCCAATTTCTAATCACCCAGGAAGTTTTCCAATGCGAGAAAAATCTGGTAATCGCTTGGTGATAGGTCCGGACTGTATGATGGGTGCATTCAAACTTCCCAACCAATCCCTCGGAGTTTCTGGCGAGTCTCTAGAAACGTGTGTGGCCTTGCGTTGTCCTGATGGGACACAACACCTCTTCTGTTGGCCAATTCTGGTCAATCGCTAACTTCAAACGGTCCAGTTGTTGGCAGTAGAGATCTGAATGTAGTGGTTGGTCATAAGGAAGCAACTCATTATAAATGATCCCTTTATTCCTTGATTAAAGGATTCCTTTCAAGCCCCACCAAATACACAGTAGAATCTTCCTGGCCGTTACTCCTGCTTTGGCCACCGGTTAAGCTGCTTCACCAAGCTTTGACCACGATCGTTTTCGCACAAAATTGTCGTATATGGCCCATTTCTCATACCCAGTCACTATCCGTTTAAGAAATGAGTCGATTTCATTCCGTTTGGCTTTCGGAGATGGAAGTTTTTTGGTGATAATTGGCGTGGCTTCCAAGCATCGAGCTTCTTTTTGAATCTATCTTTGCGCAAATGGTTTAAAACTGTCTTATGGTCGGTGTTTAGCTCCTGGGTGATGCTACGACAACTAATATGCCAGTCGATTTCGATTATTCCTATGATTTTATCGACATTTTCAACGACGGGCCTGCCTGTGCGAGGTACATCTTTAACATAAAAAATTCCTGAACGGAATCGACGAAACCAAAATTGCACGTAATTAGCTGTTATAGTATCGGCACCATAAACACTATTCGAATTTCAGCTTTTTTAGAAGAAAACTGTAAAATGTACCGAATTTTCTCTTTGTTGACTTACATTGTTAACACTCTGTAGCTCACAACTGAATGGAACAAACAAAAAACAGCCAACGATTTTTTAAAATGTGAAATGTCTCCTTGACAACGAGCATAAACCTGCAATTGTTTGATTGATACTTTACGAGATATCGATCACTACACAGCCACCTACAGAGAAAATAATGAATTTCTTTTTCCCCAACCTATTATATGTGTGTGTGTGTGTGTGTGTGTGTGTGTGTGTGTGTGTGTGTATAGTAATGAACTAATTCCTAATTTGATGGGAGACCGAGGAGTAGGTGGGAGCATTGCGTTAACACATTGCCGCCCGCTAATTTTTTGCTGAATTTCACTATGTAATTTTACCATATATCAATATAATTTTTATCATATATATTATAATATCAATTTATTCACCAATGCGAGATTTCTCGTTCCCGGTCACCAACTAATGTCTAATGAAAACGCGAAATCTCGTTGCCGGGCGTTTATGTGTTAAGAGTAATTTGGCGGATTGGGGTTTGAGTAGTGGCCCCTGGGCGGAAGTTAGTAAACTGATCAGCATCGAGCTTCGCTAAGTCTTATATTATTAGAGCGTCTAGTTCTATCCACAATTATATATATCATTTCTATTGAAATATATAATATATTAAACTTAACATTATATGTGGGGGAATTTTGAGGCTGTGTCGGCCAAGTTCAAGGAGCTTCTTACCACCTTCGCAGTCTAGTACCACATAATATCAATTGCACGACCAAACCTGATAATGCGGCCCCGCTGGTCATGATCTCCAATGTTGTCACGAGAGTAACTTCGCTGAAGTGTAATAAATGGAATTGTAGAGATTTACGGACATAAGGTTATCCCTTTATAAGATTGCGGCTACTTTGAGAGATAAAGTTGTGGTGGATGGAGATACTGCAGGGTCAGGGCAGTATAAAGAAAGTCGAGTCGGCTAATCGGGCGGTCTGTATTCGAATCACGCCCCGGCTAGCACAATTTATGTTATTTGGCTTTAAAGTTAGCGATGATGTTGAAGGCGGCAGCACTCCCTTTTATGGTACGTTTGCCCATCTGCTTCCGATCCATGTTTATGCTTTCTGTCAGCGGGTTTTTCACGGTTATGATTTGTTGATTATGGGTTTGACCTCGTCTATAATCCTCCAGTTAGTGCGTGATTTCTCGGATAACGTATCAAAGACACAAAGGGATACTCCAAAATATAAAAATCAGTATATATATATATGTGTGTATGTATGTATACGTTATCATTTCTGAAACAGGTTATTTGTTTGTAAGTTATAAACGAGTATATCGAATTTGAAATAACCCATTAAATATTATTATCGATTTTTTTTTTAAATTTATTTATTGATATCTACAACTGTATTACAATAATACAACAAGTAAATAGGCTAAGTCATATATAATGACACGATAATGACAAGTAGAGAAACTACCCACTGGTAGTACTCAAATCAAAGTTCAAGTAAGGAGGTCACGTGGCCATCTTCTTTTCAGACGCCTCGAAGGATTATCGGGAATTGAAGAGGAAGCTAGGTTTTGAGGGTTTGAGTGGTAATGAAGTTTGCTATGAAAGGATAGATACCGGGTTCGGGCCAAATCAGCAACAAAATCGACATTAAGGTCGTTATGGATGAGTTTATTCTTAACAAAATAAGGAGGTTTGAGGATTTTACGAAGGATCTTGGACTGTAAGGATTGGATACGAGAGGAATTCGATGGCTTAGTGGAGCCCCAAAGCTCTACTCCGTAAGTCCAAATAGATCGTATGATGGTCGTGCAGATGAGTCTTTTGTAGTTAATTGGGAACTTAGAGCGTTTGTCTAGTAAGTGTTGAAGTAGCCTGAAACGTCGTGCGGTTTCTTGTCTTTTCAGTCTTGTATGAGGATTCCAGGTTAATCGTTTGTCAAGGTGCAACCCTAAGTATCGGATCTGTTCTACAGGCACCAGAGGAATATTATTAAAGGATACCGAAGGGCAGGAAGTCATTGGTTTACGACGTAAGGTAAAAGTGATTTGATGCGATTTTTGAGAATTTATTTTAATTCTCCAGTTTTGACACCATTCTTCAAGATCAGTGATATGGGATTGGAGGCTTTGGAATGCAATAACTGGATTGGTGTTGACTGATAATACACATGTATCATCAGTTTATCGATTTTTAAATTTGATTATTGCTGTTTAAACTATGTTTTATCAAAGCAAACATTTATTTTAGTTTATTTTTTTTCCAGCTGCTTCAGCCATCTTCATTTCAGTTAATCTTTCGCATCAGTATTCCAACTAATATTGGTGAATAATGAAGTAATCAAAAACAAAACTGGTGAGGGGGCGCAGTCAACGATAACACAAAATAAGTTATTCCTATTGACTGCACCCCCTCACCAATTCTATCCTTCATTAGAATCATCCAGTCAACTATTTTTCTCTCTAAAAATAAATAATATGTCAAATCTCGAGATGGATGATAATTCATTTTTTCCATTTGGGATTCTCTGTTTCTAAAATAGCTTAATAATGAAAATAATAATCCAAAAACAAAACGACACTCTTAAAAAGGTAATTTAATGCCATATTGAACTGTTGTATCTTACTAATATTATAAATGTGAAAGTTTCCATGTTTGTCTCTCTTTCACGCAAAAACTACTGAACGGATTTGGATGAAACTTTACAGTAATATAAGTTATACATCAGAATAACACATGGGCTATAGCAAGCGCGGATCTAGGGGGGGCGTACGGGGGCACGTGCCCCTCCCCACCCCCGACAGTTTTAGAGGTACTGTGGAGAATCCATTATAGTACATAATTAAAGGGAAATCAGGAATTTAGAATCTTGAAATTTGCAGATAGGTCCTTTGTATGATTTTGAATGAAGTTTGGATAATTCCACCCTTATTATAATAACAGTTCAAAGGTTGTATTATGGAATCCGTCAGTTTTGAAGTTAGACATCTGAAATTTTGTAAGAGTAACCTATAGTGAAAAAAATTAAATTATTTATTATTTTAAATTATTGTTAAAAAGCACTGTCAAGAAACTTTATGCGGTAGTCCAAATTCTATGCGAGCGAAGCCGCGGGCAAAAGCTAGTATTCTTATATTTTTTTCTATACTGAAATTAGTAAGCTCCTTGCTCGATGATTGTTTACACTCCCTGTTGAGGCATGATAGTCTTTAGTATTAAAAAACTGATTCTGTCCTCAAAAGAATGCGTTTGCCGGAGGCAGCGGGTTAAGGGTGTATTTGAGAGAAAGAAAAAGGGCATTATTGTGAACAAGGTACAATTTATTTTCTTGAATATCGCATAAGAGGCTGGGCATCCCTCCTGGTGTCTGTCTTTTTTATCTCCTTGACACTTCTTGCCGACGGAGGTGTCCTCCAGGAAGAGAATGAACACCGTTGCTTGGTGGTCCTGGAGGATAAATAACACCGCTGCTCGGTGCTGGAATTCTTCCTCATGGAGGATAAATAACACCGTTGCTTGGTGTTATGGGATTGCCCCAAAAAGAGAATAAAAGACAGACAACAGGAAATGGTGCCCTACAATATAGTTGATAAATTTAGAGCTTACAAGATATATGATAAATTTAGAGTTTATATTGCGTCAGAATAAAAAGAGATATAGTGATATAAGTCCAGACCAGTGGAGACTATTGTGGAGCCAGGGCTAGTGAAGTATGTGCCCTCTTCTCACCCTGATGTTTGGAATGAAATGCTACTTTTCATACTACTTCTTGCTGCTAAAGTGAGCCAAGAAGAGGGCCCATCCTTCACCAGCTCTCGTACCTGACTGGCTTTGGGCGGCCTGGTCACGTGACATATGCGATAACGCACGAGTTCCCAAGCCGACCATTTACACACATAATTTTTATACAATATAAAATAAAATTACTTTTAATGTAATATTGTTGCTTTAACACCCCCCCCCCCCACTAATGGATATGTTGCTGATAACGAAGCCCACATCCGCCTAATAGCCAGATTAACTTTGCCAGTTATCATTTCCGGTGTAAGATTAAGCTTCCTCTAGTAGAACCTTCAGGAGCTCCGTGCCTCTGGTTGTTCTGTATCAACTCGTAGCAATTCGAGATTCTTCCTGATTATCCCGCCTCATCTCGGTGGTATAACTTCTTCAATATCATGTTTATCCATGAAATATTTTATTTACACTTCATTTAAAAATCATAACCATAAGAGAATATTAAGGGAGACCTAATATACTTAGATGTTAAGTTTGTGAGCCATTAAGCTCGGTAGCAGCCAGTGAGCTCGGCAACTAGGGTATCAATATACATCTGTTTATAAGTACATTTTATAATTGACTGAGACTGAAGAGGTCGGGCATCCCTCACTAGCTAAAATCGACATAGATTCTTGTTATTTATATATTGAAAGTTACTGCGAACATTATCTTATTTTATCTTTAAAATAAATTTGAAATTTAGTGAATTGTCTTGGTAAAACGTTTTGGTTGGAAGTGGGCAATCTATTGCAATATAGTAAGTAGCTAGTTTCACTATATACTAGGTAATGGTTTTATAGAGTAATTTGTTACTAGTGTAACTGTACACTGGATTTGGGTTTGGGTAGCGGCTCGTGGACGGAAGCTTGTAAGCAGAGGTTCGAAACATCGAAACTTCGGGCTCGCTGTGCCTTATTATTGGCTGTACAGAACAGTAGGCATCTAGTCCCACAAAACAGTATGTGACTTGTTCCACATAACTGTACAGAACAGTAGGCATCTAGTCCCACAAAACAGTATGTGACTTGTTCCACATAACTGTACAGAACAGTAGGCATCTAGTCCCACAAAACAGTATGTGACTTGTTCCACATAACTGTACAGAACAGTAGGCATCTAGTCCCACAAAACAGTATGGGACTTGTTCCACATAACTGTAGAGAACAGTAGGCATCTAGTCCCACAAAACAGTATGGGACTTGTTCCACATAACTGTAGAGAACAGTAGGAATCTAGTCCCACAAAACAGTATGGGACTTGTTTCACATAACTGTACAGAACAGTAGGCATCTAGTCCCACAAAACAGTATGTGACTCGTTCCACATAACTGTACAGAACAGTAGGCATCTAGTCCCACAAAACAGTATGGGACTTGTTCCACATAACTGTAGAGAACAGTAGGCATCTAGTCCCACAAAACAGTATGGGACTTGTTCCACATAACTGTAGAGAACAGTAGGAATCTAGTCCCACAAAACAGTATGGGACTTGTTTCACATAACTGTAGAGAACAGTAGGAATCTAGTCCCACAAAACAGTATGGGACTTGTTTCACATAACTGTACAGAACAGTAGGCATCTAGTCCCACAAAACAGTATGTGACTCGTTCCACATAACTGTACAGAACAGTAGGCATCTAGTCCCACAAAACAGTATGTGACTCGTTCCACATAACTGTACAGAACAGTAGGCATCTAGTCCCACAAAACAGTATGTGACTTGTTCCACATAACTGTACAGAAAAGTAGGCATCTAGTCCCACAAAACAGTATGGGACTTGTTTCACATAACTGTAGAGAACAGTAGGAATCTAGTCCCACAAAACAGTATGGGACTTGTTCCACATAACTGTAGAGAACAGTAGGAATCTAGTCCCACAAAACAGTATGGGACTTGTTTCACATAACTGTACAGAACAGTAGGCATCTAGTCCCACAAAACAGTATGTGACTCGTTCCACATAACTGTACAGAACAGTAGGCATCTAGTCCCACAAAACAGTATGTGACTCGTTCCACATAACTGTACAGAACAGTAGGCATCTAGTCCCACAAAACAGTATGTGACTTGTTCCACATAACTGTACAGAAAAGTAGGCATCTAGTCCCACAAAACAGTATGGGACTTGTTCCACATAACTGTAGAGAACAGTAGGAATCTAGTCCCACAAAACAGTATGGGACTTGTTTCACATAACTGTACAGAACAGTAGGCATCTAGTCCCACAAAACAGTATGTGACTCGTTCCACATAACTGTAGAGAACAGTAGGAATCTAGTCCCACAAAACAGTATGTGACTCGTTCCACATAACTGTACAGAACAGTAGGCATCTAGTCCCACAAAACAGTATGTGACTTGTTCCACATAACTGTACAGAAAAGTAGGCATCTAGTCCCACAAAACAGTATGGGACTTGTTCCACATAACTGTAGAGAACAGTAGGAATCTAGTCCCACAAAACAGTATGGGACTTGTTTCACATAACTGTACAGAACAGTAGGCATCTAGTCCCACAAAACAGTATGTGACTCGTTCCACATAACTGTACAGAACAGTAGGCATCTAGCCCCACAAAACAGTATGTGACTCGTTCCACATAACTGTACAGAACAGTAGGCATCTAGTCCCACAAAACAGTATGTGACTCGTTCCACATAACTGTACAGAACAGTAGGCATCTAGCCCCACAAAACAGTATGTGACTCGTTCCACATAACTGTACAGAACAGTAGGCATCTAGCCCCACAAAACAGTATGTGACTCGTTCCACATAACTGTACAGAACAGTAGGCATCTAGTCCCACAAAACAGTATGTGACTCGTTCCACATAACTGTACAGAACAGTAGGCATCTAGCCCCACAAAACAGTATGTGACTCGTTCCACATAACTGTACAGAACAGTAGGCATCTAGTCCCACAAAACAGTATGTGACTCGTTCCACATAACTGTAGAGAACAGTAGGCATCTAGTCCCACAAAACAGTATGGGACTTGTTCCACATAACTGTAGAGAACAGTAGGAATCTAGTCCCACAAAACAGTATGGGACTTGTTTCACATAACTGTAGAGAACAGTAGGAATCTAGTCCCACAAAACAGTATGGGACTTGTTTCACATAACTGTACAGAACAGTAGGCATCTAGTCCCACAAAACAGTATGTGACTCGTTCCACATAACTGTACAGAACAGTAGGCATCTAGTCCCACAAAACAGTATGTGACTCGTTCCACATAACTGTACAGAACAGTAGGCATCTAGCCCCACAAAACAGTATGTGACTCGTTCCACATAACTGTACAGAACAGTAGGCATCTAGTCCCACAAAACAGTATGTGACTCGTTCCACATAACTGTACAGAACAGTAGGCATCTAGCCCCACAAAACAGTATGTGACTCGTTCCACATAACTGTACAGAACAGTAGGCATCTAGCCCCACAAAACAGTATGTGACTCGTTCCACATAACTGTACAGAACAGTAGGCATCTAGTCCCACAAAACAGTATGTGACTCGTTCCACATAACTGTACAGAACAGTAGGCATCTAGCCCCACAAAACAGTATGTGACTCGTTCCACATAACTGTACAGAACAGTAGGCATCTAGTCCCACAAAACAGTATGTGACTCGTTCCACATAACTGTACAGAACAGTAGGCATCTAGCCCCACAAAACAGTATGTGACTCGTTCCACATAACTGTACAGAACAGTAGGCATCTAGTCCCACAAAACAGTATGTGACTCGTTCCACATAACTGTACAGAACAGTAGGCATCTAGTCCCACAAAACAGTATGTTACTTGTTCCACATAACTGTAGAGAACAGTAGGCATCTAGCCCCACAAAACAGTATGTGACTCGTTCCACATAACTGTACAGAACAGTAGGCATCTAGTCCCACAAAACAGTATGTGACTCGTTCCACATAACTGTACAGAACAGTAGGCATCTAGCCCCACAAAACAGTATGTGACTCGTTCCACATAACTGTACAGAACAGTAGGCATCTAGTCCCACAAAACAGTATGTGACTCGTTCCACATAACTGTAGAGAACAGTAGGCATCTAGTCCCACAAAACAGTATGGGACTTGTTCCACATAACTGTAGAGAACAGTAGGAATCTAGTCCCACAAAACAGTATGGGACTTGTTCCACATAACTGTAGAGAACAGTAGGAATCTAGTCCCACAAAACAGTATGGGACTTGTTTCACATAACTGTACAGAACAGTAGGCATCTAGTCCCACAAAACAGTATGTGACTCGTTCCACATAACTGTACAGAACAGTAGGCATCTAGTCCCACAAAACAGTATGTGACTCGTTCCACATAACTGTACAGAACAGTAGGCATCTAGTCCCACAAAACAGTATGTGACTTGTTCCACATAACTGTACAGAAAAGTAGGCATCTAGTCCCACAAAACAGTATGGGACTTGTTCCACATAACTGTAGAGAACAGTAGGAATCTAGTCCCACAAAACAGTATGGGACTTGTTTCACATAACTGTACAGAACAGTAGGCATCTAGTCCCACAAAACAGTATGTGACTCGTTCCACATAACTGTAGAGAACAGTAGGAATCTAGTCCCACAAAACAGTATGTGACTCGTTCCACATAACTGTACAGAACAGTAGGCATCTAGTCCCACAAAACAGTATGTGACTTGTTCCACATAACTGTACAGAAAAGTAGGCATCTAGTCCCACAAAACAGTATGGGACTTGTTCCACATAACTGTAGAGAACAGTAGGAATCTAGTCCCACAAAACAGTATGGGACTTGTTTCACATAACTGTACAGAACAGTAGGCATCTAGTCCCACAAAACAGTATGTGACTCGTTCCACATAACTGTACAGAACAGTAGGCATCTAGCCCCACAAAACAGTATGTGACTCGTTCCACATAACTGTACAGAACAGTAGGCATCTAGTCCCACAAAACAGTATGTGACTCGTTCCACATAACTGTACAGAACAGTAGGCATCTAGCCCCACAAAACAGTATGTGACTCGTTCCACATAACTGTACAGAACAGTAGGCATCTAGCCCCACAAAACAGTATGTGACTCGTTCCACATAACTGTACAGAACAGTAGGCATCTAGTCCCACAAAACAGTATGTGACTCGTTCCACATAACTGTACAGAACAGTAGGCATCTAGCCCCACAAAACAGTATGTGACTCGTTCCACATAACTGTACAGAACAGTAGGCATCTAGTCCCACAAAACAGTATGTGACTCGTTCCACATAACTGTAGAGAACAGTAGGCATCTAGTCCCACAAAACAGTATGGGACTTGTTCCACATAACTGTAGAGAACAGTAGGAATCTAGTCCCACAAAACAGTATGGGACTTGTTTCACATAACTGTAGAGAACAGTAGGAATCTAGTCCCACAAAACAGTATGGGACTTGTTTCACATAACTGTACAGAACAGTAGGCATCTAGTCCCACAAAACAGTATGTGACTCGTTCCACATAACTGTACAGAACAGTAGGCATCTAGTCCCACAAAACAGTATGTGACTCGTTCCACATAACTGTACAGAACAGTAGGCATCTAGCCCCACAAAACAGTATGTGACTCGTTCCACATAACTGTACAGAACAGTAGGCATCTAGTCCCACAAAACAGTATGTGACTCGTTCCACATAACTGTACAGAACAGTAGGCATCTAGCCCCACAAAACAGTATGTGACTCGTTCCACATAACTGTACAGAACAGTAGGCATCTAGCCCCACAAAACAGTATGTGACTCGTTCCACATAACTGTACAGAACAGTAGGCATCTAGTCCCACAAAACAGTATGTGACTCGTTCCACATAACTGTACAGAACAGTAGGCATCTAGTCCCACAAAACAGTATGTTACTTGTTCCACATAACTGTACAGAACAGTAGGCATCTAGTCCCACAAAACAGTATGTGACTCGTTCCACATAACTGTACAGAAAAGTAGGCATCTAGTCCCACAAAACAGTATGTGACTTGTTTAACATAATATCAGAATTACATTGTTTTTTTTAAATGATACTTGTAGATAGCTAGGTATGCAAGAGATGACACTTGAAGACTATGGATTAGTTTTGTAGGGTTCAACTAATGATGTACCAAAAAGTAAAACAAAAATGATTGTTAGCTCCAACTAATTAGGTTTGGAGTTACCTGGCGGAGTATTATATAATCATTGTGCTCTTGCCTTAAGGAAAGTAATAAGCTCGAATGAAATGAGTCCATCCTCGTTATCACAACTTTCAAGCATCCAAGTTATACCCTCGTTATCACAACTTTCAAGCATCCAAGTTATACCCTCGTTATCACAACTTTCAAGCATCCAAGTTATATCCTCGTTATCACAACTTTCAAGCATCCAAGTTATACCCTCGTTATCACAACTTTCAAGCATCCAAGTTATAAAATAATGCTTTATAGTGCGTCCTTAAGTCTCTATTAAAGGCTAAAGTATTTGTGGAGCGAAATTGAAGAAGAGAACATTTAAAATAAACTGCCTTAAATGTATTGTTCATTCTCGTTTCTTTCAGGCATTTTATTGGTGATCAATACTTTTTTATATAAAGTTTCAATTAAATAAGTTCAATTTTTTTTTGTTTATTCTCTTGTTGCATTTACAAAATAACAATTTCACATAAAATAAGATTTATTGAAAAGTTTACAACATGAGTCAAAGTAGAATTGACGGCGCCTTCGTAATTTTTTTCTCTTTATTGTTTTTATGTTTGCTGTTCCTTTAGGTTAGTTGTTAGTTGCTAGCGTTATCTTGTACATTCCATAACTTAGGTTGTAGAATTTATTTTTAAATACTAATTAATTAAATAATACTAAACTATATGACCTTCCACAATAAAATCCTAGCTAACGTAAAAAAAAATAACTGAATGAGACATAACTTTTTTCTCCTTTGCATTATTTAAACTACAGATAGATAACCCTGAACGTTGCGTTGTGAAATTTCACTTTTTTCCTTTTCCTCGTGAAAAATTCTCTTCAAAAGACACCTCCCGCAGTTCTTAAATGGCCCGGCCTGGAAGTTTAGTGATTTATATCAGTTTGCAACGGTAAAGACCCCGAGTAAAGACCGTATTCTCATCATCCAGGGATAAATTTACCATATCTAAAAGTATATTCATAAACATGAAAAATATATAATATTTAATAATAGTTATTTTAATTTTTTTTTTATGAAACCTAAAACCGCATTACTTTTATCACATCAAATAAATTATTCTTTTTAATTACACTAAGTTGAAATTTCCAATTTATTATGAAATTTATTCTATTTTTTCCTAATTAAAATTACTAGTTACATTAATATCTAAAAATTTTATATGTATCAATATAAAACGGCAACAAGTTGGATGAAACGTAATTGGAAAAATCCATGACACATAACCTTAACTTTATAAAATCCATGACACATAACCTTAACTTTATAAAATCCATGACACATAACCTTAACTTTATAAAATCCATGACACACAACCTTAACTGTATAAAATCCATGACACACAACCTTAACTGTATAAAATACCGAATAATGAAGATAAATAATCAGGTAACTTTTCGCCAACGAATTCATCTTCACAACATTGAACAAACATTCATATGAATAAAGATGGAATAATAACATCCCACATCAACAGACAACAAAGCGCATCAACAAGATGATGATGAATGTCCTATGATGCTAGAATTAGTAAAAAACATTCGAATCATTTCTTTCTATATCACTGTTGTTTTCTTGAGTATTGTAATGGTTGTATTATTTTATTCCCCAGCCCTGATGATATCTAAAAAGCAGGGTGAAAATTGGTGCATAATAAATAAGTCATACATACATCTTGGTGTGGGGGGGGGCGAGCATTATCATATCTATCATCCAGGACACCAGCATATCCCTCTTCAGCTGACATCTCTCAGCAATGGACTAATCAGTCGGCCCTTTGAGGGGAGTCTGAACTGTAATTTTATCGCGAAGGTTCGTCCCGTGAATAAATAAATGATTTTATTATCATGACAAACGGAGGAGATTTGATGCGGTAATTAGCCGCTAGATGGCCGCACTAACTGGAGAGCACTGATTAATCGAAGGCTCTCGAGAGCCCCATCCTAATGGCTCATTATTGGGCCATCTCTCAATCGCGGCTGCTCGAGAGCGCTCTCATTACCGCTCAGGTCTCAGTCCTTCGTCTTCCGCTTCGGAAACAGATCTCTCGTTATAGATCGGAGATCCGGAGCTATGACTGATTTGACATCTTTAATGAGGTAATTTGTCCCGGGAGTCGAGAAAGAATGACACTTTTTACTTATTTGCCGAGGTTTCCCCTTCTTGGAAACATTTTTTCTATCGATAGATTTATTTTTTTTTATTTTCTTCATACTCATTCCAATTGGCAAAGGGTTATCATTTTTTTGCGGTATTGATTCTCAACAAAGGCCGGACTGTATCAATGAATAGCTAATTTTTTTAAACAGTAGTTTCCGCTAATAGCAGTGGGTTTGCTCAACCTAGTGATTGGATGGCTTCCTTCCATAATGTCCTATCTAATTCTTCCCGTAGACCATGAATCAACATGGATTCCTCCACTTTGTTATCTCAGGACTTTGGGTAGTCTTGGTGCAGGCATTCTCTTCAAATGTCTATTCAATTTCCGGCGTTTTTCTCAACATCTCCCAGAATGGTTCTTTCAGCCTCCACCTTTTCCCTGATCTATCCCCATCTATCTCAATTATGGAGCCAAGATATTTGAAATGCCTAACTCTTTTTAAAACCCCTCTTGGGTTCAGTTCTATGCCCTCATTATTGGCTGTCATGTGTTCCGTTTTCTCAGCACTAATAACTAGCCCCCTGCATCATTGCTGGTATTCCTCATTTAATTTTCTTAGCATATCTCCTGTGTCTTGTGAATGATGGTCATCCGCGAAGGATAAGTTATACAGGAACACATTTCCTTTCAACTGAATCCCCGAGGGGTCGCATTTCCTTCTCCATGCTTTCAGACAAATATCAGAGTGACAGTTGACAAATGACACATACCAATACACAAATGACAATGTTGACAAACATTCTCTTGAACAGAGAGGAAGAGGCACAAAATCCCTGGAGCAAACCTTTGCTGGTTGGGATAGATTCAGATAGATATGATCCAATTTTGACCTGGCAGGTTTCCTTTTTACATTTCCTTTATTATCTTTATCAGACCTATCTTAATGTTTGCGTTTTGGAGAGCTTGCCATAATAGTCTTGAAGGGACACTATAGTGCGCTTTCTCCAGGTCTATTAATATTAGTTCGATGCCTTATGAAACGGCTTGATGTCTCTCCAAAAATTACCTTATTATTATCACTGGCTCTACAACCCAGCACGGGTCCTGGCCGCATCAAGGCGTCGCCTCCACTCTTCTCTGTCCTAGGCCAAGGTCTTCAAGCTCTGGATCCAACGATGCTGCCTGCATCACTCTCGACTTCATCTGACCATCTAAGCCGTGGACGCCCACGTTTTCTTTTTCCATCAACGAATCCAAACAGCAGTCTGTTCAGAACAGCGTTGTCCTCCATTCTGGCCACATGTCCAGCCCATCTCAGCCTAGCTATTCTTATATGCTTCACGACGTCAGGCTAATAAAAAGTAATAAAAGATATACAAGATACAGCTCTGCATTTTGTATGAGTCTAAATTGATCGCTAACTCTTACTGCTTCAAACATTCTTCTTAATATTTTTCTTTCGAAGAGCAGTAAACTGTTGGCTTCTGCCCTGGACAGAGGCCAGGTTTCCGATCAATAAGTTAAAACAGGCCTAATGATTGTTTTGTACACCTTGGTTCTTCTTGGTTGGACTTCGTAAAATTTTCGCCATCCCAAAATAACATCTATCAGCGGCCAATATTCTTCTTTGAACTTCGGGGCTGGTTGAGCTATCTGCTTTGACCAGAGAACCGAGGTAGACAAAATTGTCGACCCTTTCGAATGTTTACGCACCAAACGTGATGGTGGGATCCGGTTGTCTTGAAGGGTTAGCCACCATATACTAAGTCTTTACTTTGGTTTACCTGAAGACCTATACGCCGTCCGGCATTCTCCAAAGCAAGAAAAGAGTGTTGTAGATCTCTCGGTGTTCTTCCCACTATGTCTATGTAATCTGCATAGGCCAGTATTTAGATGGACTTAGTCAGAATCGTACCAGTGACTTGTAACCCTGCGTCTCTTATGACCTTTTCTAATGCAAAATTAAATAACAGGCACGAGAGTCCATCCCCTTGTCTCAGACCCCTAGTTGTCTTGAATTCTTCAGACAAGTCATTCTGGATCTTGACCTGGCTTCTCGACTCCCTCATCAGCAATTCCATGAGGCTTATCAATTCTCTGGGGACATTCATTTCTTCCATACTTTGATAGAGTTTTCCCCTGATGATACAGTCATAGGCATTGCTGAAATCCACGAAAAGGTGGTGGGCCGTTATATTGTACTGTCTAGTCCTTTCCATAAGAGTTCTCAGGGTAATTACTTGATCGATACAAGATCTACCATTAATAAATTCGCACTGGTACATTCCAATCTCTTTCGGGGCATGGGGAAGTAGTCTTTGGAATGCCACATTTGAAAGTACTTTGTAGGCAGGGCTTAGGAGTGTTATACCACGGTAGTTATCATAAAGCATCTGGTCACCTTTCTTGTGAAGAGGGAGGATAAGGCCAATGCACCAGTCATGCGGGAGAGTTTTGCTTATCCAAACACTGTGTAGCAGATCTGGAATCACCTTTATCATTTCATTTCCACCAGCCTTCAGAAGTTCAGCTGGTATGCCATCACATCCAGGTGCTCGGTTATTTCTAAGCTTCTGAAATGCAGCCTCCATTTCCTCATCATCTGGTGGGTCAAGAAGTTCACACTCTTTGTAATTTTGAATTGTGTCTGAGCTATAACTATCTTCTAGGCAGGGTTCTGAACACTCCACAGCAGACTACCGAAATGGTCGGACCATCTTTCCAGGATCTCTTTATCTTTGATCAATTGACCGCCCTTACCTCTACAAGTGTTGGATCATGTTTAAATCCCTTTCGCTGGACATTGATTGTCTTTTAGAAAGCTCTAGTATTAACTTTTCTACTCAAGACCTCAATCTCTCTTATTCTTTCTTCTTCTTTCTCCCTCTTTTTTTCTCCTTCAATCTTAACACCCTGTTATCAGAAACAGCCTGGCGAGTCCTATGCACATCAATCATCTTACTATAGGCCCTGTTTTTCCAGTCTGTAGCCTCTTGAAATTCTTGATCAAATCCAGACCTCTGTGGTGGCCCCTCCAAGGCCAACACTTCTTCAACAATTTATTTAATAGCATCCTTACACTGGCACCATATTGGTACAACCCACGTTCCAAAGCTACATCCAACCTTTGGGCAAACTGTAGTTTGTACTCTGGCTCCTGCAGCTTTCGAGTATTTATTCTCCTTGAGCGGGTACCTCTGGTCTTAAGTACGTTGCTAATTTTGGCATGGATACGTGCTATTACCAGGTAATGATCGCTATCTAACAATTGCCTTAGGGTGAATATATTTTCTGTGCATGATTTCCCCACTGTAAATACTTAATTATAAAGGAATTAATGATATACTGTTCGGCTCTCAAGGTATATCAGGCCTTTCCAGATTTTCCATTTTTAAATGTATACAATGTCTATATTTTAAATTATTTAAAATAACTTATGTAGGTTTTTGGGTTCAAAAGAAGGGAGGAACCGCATCCTAAGCAATGGTTGTGCAAGGCGATACTGGCAGGGACTTCGTCCTAAGCAAGGGGATACTCGCATGGACGACGCAATAGGGTACCTACTTTACAAAAGCTTGATCAAAAGAATAAATAATCGATTTCGGGCCACTTACTCAGGACATCGAGATATGTCCGACAGACTATTTACTCTGCTACCCCGCTCCCAGGATTACTGTGTTAAGAGAATACTTAAAATTTCAGATCCATCTTCTCTTAAATAGAGACGGTACCTACGAGTACATAACAGTTTTCAGACACAGCAGGTTTCGCTTTATATTCTAGTTCTTAGAGGGAGTAGATAAGTCACTAATTTTTTTTTTACTGTTTTAAAAGAAATGAACAGTAATAATTGTGATACGTTTAGTGAAACTGATGGTTCGTTCCCGATGTATACAATCTTCCTTCCACGGATCTGGAACCAAAATCCTTAAGACCACCCCTACCGCGATCCTCCCATCTATGCCTCAGGCATTGCCAGCTGGCTCAGCCCTTAATAACCTTTTATGAATTCTTTGGTTACTATGCCAAACATATTTACGAGCCCATCTTAATTTTCGCGATGCTATCACTTTGGTGATGTGAAAAAGGAGCATACATAATAAGGAGCATACATAGCATTTCCGCATTGAGTAATCTCTTATGTTATTTTATGGACCTAATATTCTAGGCAATTCCTTCTTCTTTCTTTCATCCTTGAACGTCGACGGCCATGTTTTACATCGATATACGACAGTTGTAATGTTCATATCGATATAGGACAGTTGTAAGGTTATGATTTTGCAAATTCTAATTTCGGGGCAAAAGGCATGAGATAGCTTAGTGAGGTCTTAAACGAAAACTAACGGACGAAAGCATTTGCGACTTTTATTTCTCCAATTTCGTTCTTCTAGTCGTCGTTTCCAAGCACTTAAATCTCCTCGATGTTTATTTATCTTAGAATTAATTCGGAGCAAGAAATAAAGGATTTTAATAAATATTAGAAACCTCAAGAGGAAATAACAGAATTATGTCCCTCTGTAGAGCTATATAGCAGAGCGTGGTTAACATTGTAGAGCTATATAGCAGAGCGTGGTTAACATTTAGGTCAGTTTAACGATGACAATGACAAGTAGAGCCAGCAGTTGTGCCAAGGCTGGTTGCCTTTAAACTTGCTGCCCCCGAAGTACAAGTTGGACTTGTCATGCCTGAGGTTTACTGCCAAGTTAAAATCAGCGTAAGTAGCTTTCAGTCACAGGTAGTAACTTCTCAGCTGTTGGTACTAATAACTTAGCATCTCTGACTTGCTTTATAGTCTTTTGTTTGCCAAGAGTCTTTTCGACAAATCAGAGATTTTCCTTTTATTAATCGTTATTTTTAGCATTGCGAAACTCAACCTTACAGTGCACAGTGAATCGCCTAACATTAGCTAATAGGAAAAAAGTCAATACAAATGATGGATTAGTTATAACACGTAATAACAATTTCAATTGAGTCACGATATCGAGCAACAATGTTCCGGAGTGATGGATGACTCGGGAAAACCCTGAAATTCTGAGATAAGACAATTACTCGCTATCTCTCTTTGTTTTCAACAATATCCAATGAGGATTGCAATGAACATATCAAATCAGATATGTGGCGTCCCCCATCCTTCACATTAGTAAACCAATTTCTGGCGTTTGTCGTGACTCTTGTTAGCATAGTAGCGTTATGTTGACAATTTTTTTCCTGGATGTTTGAAACACTGGAATGTCTTCCGTAGTGGGTACCTGTATAGGAAGGAAAACCTGATGGTGGAACATATTATCACCCAAAAACCTGCACCGTTGGCTTAGAAACAGTTAACTAACTCTTTTGTACTCTCTATGGGTTACAGTCTAATGTTCTATATGAATTCTTTCTTCGAATTTTGTATATGGAGTTTTATAATACTTGGTCAGATAACCTGAAATGAAATAATTTTGTTGTTTTTTAGCCCGTTTCCATAATAGTATAGGTAAATTTCAGTATATTTGTTTGTAATTTTACGCTTTTACAGTTTTGTTCACCCCATACAACCCTTAAAATGGTTAGTTAAAAAATTTCGATGCAAAATGAGCTAAATTTATAAAACTGGTTAAATTTATAAAAGTGCTATACAAGTAAGGTATTTCGTAGATAAATTAGACAAGCATTAACATAATCGTGCTCTTTAGGCAGATTAAGTGAGAGTGGGCAGTTAGCTAGGGCGACCTCGAGTCGAGATTGGAATGGACCTCGGAGCTCGGGCTGCAGATCCTTATCAGCTTCTAGAGCGCGCCAAATCCTTATCAGCTTCCAGCTCCCGCCAAATCCTTATCAGCTTCCAGGACCGGCTCAGTCTCATTAATCAGCGACTTTGAATAATCGCATCAGCTTGAGTTAGCAGCGAAATTGCCTCCAGCATTTAGTCCCATTATCCTATATTATATACGTACTCGCCTCTATGGCATTAGGAGCACTTTAGGATCAATACACCTCCATTTGGGGTAGTTCAAGATAATAATTGTAGTAATGAATTCAATAACAACAAAATAAAATAAAATCTAGATAGTCCTGCCTAGAGAACTTGGCTGCAGACAAATTTATCCTCTGCTAGAATTCTCAGCAAACTATTCCACGTGTAACAAATGGACGCGAACTCTGGCCTTGACGGACAATTTGTTGAGGCAGAAATAATTCACGAAATATTTACTTTAAATTGGGCTAACTGGAGTGTCATAGTCCCTCTGGTTTCTTTAATTTTATTAAGTGTAAAAAGACTTGTTGGAAATGGTAATATAAAAGGGTGAAGAAATTATTACGGTTCACAGAGTTCTCAAAGTCAGTGAAGAGCTTATCGAAAAAACTCTACCACTACAACCCATGAAGGGCCTGAGATTCAGTACGTGTTGAGACTAGACTTTTTCTTGGACAACGGTTGTGCAGTGAAGTGATTTGTCCTTTATCTCGCACAACCTCCAGGCCCCCCTCGTATTTTATGGAGGCTGAGTCAGCCCCAGGAGAGTCCCAGTTCCGAAAGAAGCCACCCCCCTCTGTCAATATATTAAATAAAATCTTCCACAACTGAATTTGAACCCGAAACCTTTCACACGGCAACTCAGCGCTCTAGCACTGAGCTGCTCTTCTCCCGATGAGGTTATTGAAGGCATCCTAAGTCCGTTGGCCGTCTCTTTACCTATCGATGGAAATAATTAGGCTGCCTATTCATCGTTTAAATCTCTGTTGACTCATACAGTAGATTCGATGGAATGTCTTGTAGTCAGTAAATGTAGTATTTTTAGAAATAATACTTATGATATTACTTTTTAGTTCCCATAAAATATTATAGAAGCATAATAAATTAATCACAACAATCACTAAAATCTACTTTTTTCCCAATCGTTTACCATAACGGCTCGAGGGAGATTTTTTCAATCCGTAAATGCCGCAATAAAAATTAAGATCGCCATGTTAACAGCCAACTCGAGACGGATAAAGCGCGGGAAGAATGAGAATATTACGAATTGTATAACGTACATTATTATAGTTTATAGGATATAACATTTATAATTATAGGAGATAACAGTACTCTTATTTTCAGAAATTTCTTTTTCAGCCGTATAGAATTTTTTATTACTACTAACAATTAATTATTTCAGACAAAAATATAGCTACATTATTCATGCGTAAATGTAGTTACAAAGAAGTTTAGAAAAATGGTCGTTTAAGTCAATAAAATTATTTTAATGAAAGTTAGACCTTGCAATATTACTTAGCATATAATTATAATAATCGATTAAATGAAATGATTAAATCCTCCTTTTTCGGGAAAATTGTAAAAATTTTGTTTAAATGAATAATTCTTGATCTGCTTGGTCTATTCAGCAGACGATGTTGTCACCGTATATTTACTATAAAAAATACTAATTAAATTTTTCTGTTCGTGAGGTAGATTTGCGATATTAATACTTTAACCATTTTTTTAGACTTGTTTATTTGGGCTCGGTAAACATTAAATTTACTACATCCGGGCTCAAAATTATTCTGCTTGGGCTAACCTCATATAATTATACACCTATTATATTTATAATACGCGCATCAAATATATGTTTAAGGGATTAAATTTAATAACTTAAATGCTTGTTTGTTGGTGTAATCTACGTTTTGAGCAGGTTAATAACTGAAATGTAGATAACTCATTATCAAGTCTCATTTCAATACAGAAAAATATTCTGTCTAATTCGAATCCCCTTTGGCATTCAACGACTTTATTAAAAAAAAAGACAGCTGTTGTTGTGAGTGTGTGTGTGTGTGTGTGTGTGTGTGTGTGTGTGTGTGTGTGTGTTTCTCATTTCTTTAAAAATAAACAGAAATTAATGTTGAAGAAATTGGTCCGGGTAAAGGTCACTGAATGAAATTCTCAAGTAATTTCAGAAGATCTTTATTGATAGCCAACGTTTCGACCTACGCTGTAGGTCTTCTTCAGGGCTATATGCAAAACACAGACAATTTAAGAAAACGGTACGAATATATTAAATCATTTTAAATATAGATAAACTAAAAAAAGGTGAATAGAGGCAAAAAAAAATTGATAAAGATGTACAGTAAGGTAATTATGAAGGTTAAAATGTAGAAAATAATAATAAAACATGAAGAAAATAATAATAAAACAGAAAGTGTTGACAGTTAAAAAATTAAGGTATTACAGATAAAAAATAAAAACTGAATATACAATAGGAATGAGAAAGTGATAAGAATTACGCACTAAAAATTATAGGTAATAAAAAAGAAGAAATAAAAATTGTAAAATTATAAAATATATCATTTCACACACATATCATTTCACATTCCTATTGTATATTCAGTTTTTATTTTTTCTGTAATACCTTAATTTTTTAACTGTCAACACTTTCTGTTTTATTATTATTTTCTTCATGTTTTATTATTATTTTCTACATTTTAACCTTCATAATTACCTTACTGTACATCTTTATCAATTTTTTTTTGCCTCTATTCACCTTTTTTTAGTTTATCTATATTTAAAATGATTTAATATATTCGTACCGTTTTCTTAAATTGTCTGTATTTTGCATATAGCCCTGAAGAAGACCTACAGCGTAGGTCGAAACGTTGGCTATCAATAAAGATCTTCTGAAATTACTTGAGAATTTCATTCAGTGACCTCTACCCGGACCAATTTCTTCAACATTAAATTATCATAGGTCAACAATTATCATCAACATGAACAGAAATTACTTCCTTTTTTTAATACCTCTTGTATTGCGTTGAGCCGTAACAATTTTTTAAAAGGCGCGCAAATAATAATTATTCACACGAGTATCGCGAGGAAGTTTGCGGAAATAAAACCAACAGCGGAGGCAGAGTTGACAGAGTAAATAATGTTTCGCCTTCTCCCCCCCCCCCTTCCCCTCCCCCCTCGAGCTGGTTAAATAACTGTTCGTTTTGTTTCCGATCTCGGTTTTCATTTAGAGCTTTCTATTTAAATGGACATCACTTATTGGGCCCTGTTATCAGTAATTATTATTATCAGGAAACATGAATTAGTTGGGTAGAGGCGAGAAAATTACAGCCGTCTTATCTGTTCGCCTCAACGCCTTTCTTTATTTTTATTTATTTTATTGCCTTGTAGCGGCATAAATTAGATTATTATAATAGATTCGTATTAATGAATTTCACTTTATTTTATCATTAAAAATATTCATTAATCTTAAAATAAATAAGTATAATTATTGACACGATATATAATTAACATGCTCTATAATAATAAGGTTGATATTTTCACTGAAATGCAAATTTGAAAGTATCAAATAGCAGTTAGTAAAGTAGCAGGGAGAAAAACAAAAGAATTTCTCCATCAAAAGCACTCAATTGATAAGACTCAAAGCGTGTACCATCAAAAGCACTCAATTGATACGACTCAAAGCGTGTACCATCAAAAGCACTCAATTGATAAGACTCAAAGCGTGTACCATCAAAAGCACTCAATTGATACGACTCAAAGCTTGTACCATCAAAAGCACTCAATTGATAAGACTCAAAGCGTGTACCATCAAAATTACTCTGAATGAATGAAATAGCTTTTTATTACAAAAAATTAACAGGATTTACTTGATTAAAATATTTTTTTTACTACAGTTGCTATATACAATATTTATAACTTTATATAATATTATGAACTTTTAAGAACGTGGAAAAATTCCAACGAAAAGCCTTAAGTCTCCAAACTATAACAGAAATAGAATTATCTGTCCAATATTTCGCCCATTCAGGCATCCTCAGGGTAGAAAGAGAATAACAGCAAAACAAAACTTTTTCTTATGGTCTTTCTTCTTAAGTTTTGTGATGTTTGCTATTATTTATTTTTCCTGTGGTTCTTTTTGAAATTTGGTGAGTGTATATTGAATTTTGAATTTCTGAAGTATCTATCAGCTGTTTTTATCTAACCTTAACCAGCTGGGGTCGAGTAACCTTCCTTTTGATTCATTAGTTGCATTTGAGCCTTGGAGGTGGTGGGATGTTTCTTGGGTGCATTATTCATGTTTTGTTTTGCTGTTATTCTCTTTCTACCCTGAGGATGCCTGAATGGGCGAAATATCGGACAGATAATTTCTATTTCTGTTTTAGTTTGGAGACTTAAGGCTTTTCGTTGGAATTTTTCCACGGTCTTAACATTTATGTAAGGTCTCTTTTTTACTTTTCAATATTATGAACTTTTTTTTTTTGCCTGTTAATTTCTGTAGAACTTCCCCTTAGGGAGTGATGGCCTAACTTCCCTCGAGACCAATTCCTACTGGGAAGTGGGGTTCCTTGTTTCTCTCCACAGTTTCCTCCATGCTTCTTTGTCTCTGGCTGTCCTGTTATTGAAAGAGCAAAATTCAATATTCTATTTCCTCCTTCATTTATTCGTCCAAAACTATTAACTTCCCAATACTGGTTCTTCCCCAACAATTCTTTCTCCAAAACGCCTATTCATATCTTCCATTATCACTACATAGTTGTTTTTCCTGCTAGTGTAGTTTAGAATCTCTTCTAGTTATCTATAGAAATTGTCTTTATATTGTTCTGGGGAGTCTGCAGTGGGAGCATCAACCTGAACCAAAGTGATAATTTTACTCTTTCCCAGTGATAGGATTAAGGTGGAAATTCTAAAGTTAGTCTCTTCAAATTTTACAATGTTGTTTTTAAATTTTTTGAAATTAGAAATTCTCGCTTCGGTGGTACTAAAAGCACTCTAATGTGTTTTAATATATTTTTTTTTTTTGGAGGGAGCGCTTCTAAAATTTATATAAAGTGAAAAAGTTAAAAAAAATTCTCAATTCCAGGAACAGAGCGGATAAAACTAATTATAAAATGCACACCAAGTGCACTCCTTTAACTCCCAACTCACGTTAAAGTAACAGCCTCGATTAATTAAATTATGTTTCTAAAAAACAGCTTTTAGGACTCCCGATTCAATTTAGATGGTTTTTAAACCACTAAATTCCAGGGAGCGGAATGGCTCGCTGGTAGAGCAATGAGCTGCCGTACCGAAAATCCTTATTACAGACTTATAGTCTGTTAGCAGTCGGACATGGATCATATGGGGTTTAGGAGCCTCCTGGGGCTCATCCAGCCTCTATAAAGGGGGTACCCAACATAAGGGGGGAAAATCTGGCGGTTGAGCGTGATATATGGCAAATCACCTCCCTGCACAACCGTTGTCCATGATATAGTACTGTGCCGTATTTCGGCAGGTTTTCATTTAATTGAATTTTTATCCTTATCCCCCCACTTCTTTTAATTTGTACTACTAGCGCCGTTAGTTATTTGTTCTCCCGCTGTGTAAGTTTTTAAACCCCGGTAGTTTAATTTGGGCCGTCCTTTAGACATCATCTTCTGTTTTCAACTATGCCTCTATCTCACCAACTGATATCTGTTTTATGTGTATGAGGATGCGTACAGGTATTTTTTACTCCTTTTTTTTTATTCCTTACTTTACACCTTTCTCCTGTATTACTCAGTACTTGGTACATCTCATTACACACGTAAACCTGCTAGAGAAACCATTAGATTATAGAAGATGCAGATATTCAGGTGAGCTGATTTCTTTTTCTTACCCTTTTTTTATTTCAATTTATTACCTTGTAATTAATTTCCAGACTAAATTTATTTCTTTTATTTTAACAATATTACTATGGTCCTCCGTTCTATGCGACGAAACGCCAATTAAGTATTATGAATTCGATTGGCTACGTGAACTAGAAAGAGAAAATTTAAATGATCAATTTTCTTAAATTCGTTTTTCTCTACACTACCAGAGGAATTAATCACTTTTTGCATTTTTTCAGATTTCCCCTACGAGCACAGACCCCTGCCAATATTTACGTATTTCATCGCACAGCGTATTACACAGGTTCAGAGTCCTATTGTTACAATATTAACTACCGTTTATGAATAAAATTCTCAACAAGATATTTTTTACTTTAACTTTGTTCTTGAACGTAAAAGTTTTTAACTTTTAATTTTTAAATTTAATTCTAAATTAATTTTTCCCTCTTTTTTCTCTACAAGTACAGTCTCTACCATGTCAAATCCGAGGTTACGTAATAAGACTAGAAACAGCTCAATAATTCTTAAAGTTTACAATCAACTGGTGTTTAAAAATTCTACGAATGTGTAATAATAGACTACCTAAAATATGCTTTAATAAATTTTATCGGTTTAAAAGTCCTCAACTAATTTAATCAAATTTAACTGGGCCAGTCAACTCGAGAGCATTGTATCTGACTTAGGGTATGACTGGCTGTGGGCTCAGCAAAACCTCCATTTAGTGCTAAAGCATAAAAACGAAATGACGGTCACCTGTGGTGTAGTGGTTAGCGTAACAAACTACTAAACCCAAGATCGCGGGTTCGTAGCCCGGCAGGTGGCCCTAGGGTTTTTTTAAGGGAGTAAAAAATCCTTAGTTACGCCGTCCTTCGGAAGGGACGTTAAACGGGGGTCCCGAGCCTGTACGATGTCAGGTACTCGTTAAAAATCCATATCCTAATTAAACCTGGATAGGCAAAATTTAGAGCTCCCACTGTAGCATCGTCCGATTAGCCATAGCAGCATAAAGTGACGTTAAATGAACAAACAAACATAAAAACGAAATGATAAATAGATACAAAGAAAGGTTATACGATTACAGTGTAAATAGAGCTCTGTGCTCTCAGTACAACTTTCTGCTTTGTACAACTTTCTGTACAAAAAATTCTATTATTTACTATAAATTTCTGTACAAAAAAATGTAAAAAAAATTCTATAGATCTTCAGTACAGCCATACCTGACATCAAATCTACTCGTAGAGAGAATAAGACTCCTAAGCCAAATTACAGTCCCCCCCCCAGCAAACAAATAGTTGTTTACGCCAATAAAACAACTCACAGAATTAATACTGAAGACAATTGCCCTGTATGCTTAAATAATTCGCCTGACGATTTAAACCACATACTTTTTGACTCTCCATTTTATACTGAACCCAGAAATAAATATATAAGTTGATACGATCACAATATTTATACAGTACTGAACCCTAAGCACAACAATGATGTAATTAATCTCTGTAACTTTCTATCTAAAGCTCTAAGTATTAGAATAATTCTGACCCTTTGAAACATACATGATTGTTTACCCACAAAATAATACCTTTGATTTATATAAGTCATCCTTTATTTACACAAAAGCATTAGTTTATTACTAGAATTTTCCATGTTTTGAATTAGTGTCGACTCATGGCCATATTTTTTATTTCATTTTCATTTCTTTTTCTGTATGTTTACTATTCTGTTATTTTTATGTAATATTATTTTTGTAAAACTTCTAAACAAACACTCTCTGTATTTTACTAATGTAAAAAAAATAAAATAAAAAATAAATGTACTGAATCCCAACAACAGAAGCAAAATGTGTATGACTCTAAATGGCACTTACATAACTGTTTTAAGTTACATCTAAGCTTTTAATTCGAATAGGTGGGGCCATAGAATCACGAAAACATAAGGAAATTCTAGGTTTCAGGAATTCACGACCCTGCGTAACCATAGGTTTAAAAACAGCTCAGTTTCTGCCACGTACTGTGCTCAAGATACCTCGTTCGTTTTATTGGTTTTTCACATCTATACAATATCATTCGGTAATTGTCTGAATGGTAACACATGTTAATATGACGTTATGTTCTTTGAATCACTCTGCAACACGCATCTTACAAGAAAATCATCGTTCTCATGTGAACCTTGAAGAAAAAAATTCTCAACAACATGACGTATTTAACTATTTCATATTAATCTTTCTTTTTTGTAAGTATTATTTAAGTTAAATTTAAAAAATAATATTTTCAATAAGAGTTCTCCTGTTTATATTATCTTAATAAAGTTGAGAGACTGTTATATAAGTTGACAAGTTGTGAATCACTACCTTTACTCAGGTGAAAATATTTTTTGTTTATAACATTCGTATTTCTTTAATAATGCGAGCTTAAAAAACAAAGCAAAAATAAAAAACAGGCCGAGAGCTAATTCATTTAATGCTGGGCTCAAGTTTATTTTTTTGTTTGCCCCTAAATCCGCTAGGTGGCTCTGGAGAAGGAAACCGGTCGGGACTTGGGAAGCCAATTAGACTCCTGTTTTTCTTCTTCAACTTCAATTTATCCTTTCCCTCTTGTCTTATTCACTTTATACATGTTACCTGATACATATTATCTGTCCTTTTTATCCTTATTCATTAACTTCACCAGGAAAGTGAGTCCTTTGGAAAAACAATATACGAAATAAATATAGTGATCGATACTCCTTTGAATTGGCTAGGCCTTATTATATTTTATATGACATGTGTGGATCAACAACAGGAAAAACATATATACATAAAATTTATTTATTTTTAATATAATTGTATTCTATAAATGAGCTTGCATTTTTTCACAATTTCTATTTGATTTTAATCTCACAACATCACAAGTTGTAGGTAAACTACGCTGCTACTGCGCTACGCTACTGCTCAGAGATTATCTCGAGAGATTTTGTTATTTGTACTCAAGAGATACACTACAAAATTTCCTTTTTAAACTTTCCTTTTGTAGTTTCGAATTTCTTCAAGGTTGCCATTCTTTTCATTTCATACGCAGGTAAAGTAAATCAATAGCGTGGATTATATACGCTGTTGATATAATTTACAAGTGTAATGACACGCCAAATAGGACGCTATTCGGAAGTATTACGAGTTAGGTAGATGTAGATGATCTGGCTAAAGATTAAGCTTAGGCTTTTCTCCATTATGGGTACCAGATGTAGAGTTGCTGGGTGAATCCAACAAGGGTCTCCAAATCTCACCTGGTCAAACCACAGCTGATGACAGAGTAAATAGTTTATCTCCTACAGCCGGCATAGATTCTGAGGCATTAGGTAGCACCTTAGTGCATCTACTCACGTTTTTAAAAAATAATTTGGCAAAATATGAAAACATGACACTAGTTAGTTCATTTAACGTCACTTTATGCTGCTATGGCTAATCGGACGATGCTACAGTGGGAGCTCTAAATTTTGCCTATCCAGGTTTAATTAGGATAGGGATTTTTAGTGAGTACCTGACATCGTACAGGCTAGGAACCCCCGTTTAACGTCCCTTCCGAAGGACGGCGTAACTAAGGATTTTTTACTCCCTTAAAAAAATCCTAGGGCCACCTGCCGGGCTACGAACCCGCGATCTTGGGTTTAGTAGTTTGTTACGCTAACCACTAGACCACAGGTGACCTTGAAAACATGACACTAAAATAAAACCAAACAATCAGGTTCAAAGTAATTATTTAATAAATAAAGTTGTGATCATCAAACTGGAACATACCGTACTATTCCAATTGGAATGTACCGGACTGTTACAAAATCTGGTACCAAAAGCCCGAGGCCTATTTAAAACATACTGTGGACTGATAGGTTATACATTATATTATATGTAGGTGGACGTCATCAATACTCATGAAAAACAAAGCATGTATGAAGATGTCTGGTGAAACTTTTTAAATTTCCTAATCAACTTAAAAGTAGTTTCTTATGGAAAGCCTTAACTGAGGCAATTCTAGACTTGGTTGGGCATCTTGAGCATAAAGTCTCTTATAGACTTTATAATTCTCCTAAATATCATCGATAACAATATTGTACAATATGCCGAGAAGGTGGAATATAAATCTAGATTGCACCCCTTTGCCTGACTTCGAGCCTTTCTGAAGATATTGCATCCAGAATATTAGCGCTACTGGTACCGGTAAAGGTCTCGGATATTAGACTCGCTATTAAACTGAAAACTTTAAATTAATACCACACCCTGCCGGGACATATATGCCTACGACCGTCTTCTTGATTAAATTCTTAATCAGCACACACAATCAGCGGTTACTATCTACTGCCTCTGATTTATCAGTGAAGGCTCTCTGATAGTTAAAACAAGTAACCTTTTAAGGGGAATTTTGCCGGCATCATTAATTGAGTCAGGTCCTGGTGAAGAAAATAGATAGCTCTTTATGTGAATTAAACCGAAGCAATAACCGTTTGGTGTTCCCTCCCCATCTCTTCTACTTCCTTCTAAATTGATTCCTTTAAATTCTCATTTATTGTTTTAGCTCAAAGTGGGGTTTATTTTTAAGTAAATTGAATGAAAGAATCTAAACTCCTTTTTTTCTTCCTTAACAGAGAGGGTTGGTGGGTGGGGGTGATTTATTCATTCAGGATATTTAACAAAAATTAAGCCGTACGAATTGTTGTTGTTTTCGAATCGGATATAACACTTACTAATGCTATTATGATTTTTATAAATGCTTGAGTTTTTAGCTCAATAGCTCTTTATTAGTTTTATATAATTGCACCTCATACTTTGGATACACAAAGCGATCCGATTTCGTCGAAAACTGAAGGTAATAAGTTTCTTATAACGCCTGGGTGTTATATTACTTCTTGTATATATATATATATATATATATATATATATATATATATATATATATATAAAGAAATAACTATTAAGAAAAGTAGTGACAAATATAAGAATTATAAGGAATATATGAGCCGTTTATTTTGAAAGTGGCCTAACTCCGTTTTTCAATTTTTTGCCAGTTACCTTGGTTACATGTACAACTTCACATTATATATCAGTGAAGCATTTCAGGTTGCTGATATTCCGAGCAAATACGATAAGTTTTTGACACATAAGTTTTCAGAATTAGTTCAATAACTGAACCGTGCAGTTTGAATGTGGCCTAACTCCATTTATTTTATACTTACATCAAGATATTTACTATTGATAATGTCTATTGGGATATATACGACCGGAACATCATGATTTCTTCAAATCCCTTTCACACGTGCAAAATGTAGATGAATAGTAAATTGTTTTGTAATAAATTTATGTTTGTAATTTTATATGTTCTGTAATTAAAAAATGTTTTGAATCGCATAAATAATGTTTCCGAAGTGTTTTAAAGATATGTAAAATAAATTGAGTATTGTTTTTTTTCAATTTGAAGCATCTTAAATTATGTTGAATGGACTTGGGTACCTTCAAATTTTATAATGAATCTGGTTGTAAATTTCGAAAGTGGCCTAACTCCATTCTTGATAGGAAAACGCACATTATTCACTTAATAATTGTTGCTATTTTAATAAGAACCATAAATTTAACTGGCTTAGATACACTAAAGCAGTATGACTCATTAGTATCCTATATGTATATTTTTAAATTCATTGAAACGCAAACCCTTAAATATCTCCATTTGAAGATAAATGGAGGTAGGCCACTTTCAAAATAAACGGCTCATATATTTATACTTGTTAAAGCAACAATATTACTATAAAAGTAATTTCATTTTAATATTTGTATGTACATCTTCTCTTTTAACTTATGGCCATTTTTTAGTCATTTTATTTTATATTGTATAAAAATGTTATGTACGTAAATGGTCGGCCTGGGAACTCGTGCGTTATCGCATATGTCACGTGACCAGGCCGCCCAAAGCCAGTCAGGTACGAGAGCTGGTGAAGGGTGGGCCCTCTTCTCGGCTCACTTTAGCAGCATGCTACTTTCCTTCCAAACAACTCCGTACGATACCGAGGACACATCAGGGCGAGAAGAGGGCACATACTTCACAAGCCCTGGCTCCACAATAGTCTCCACTGCTCTGGACTTATATCACTATATCTGTTCTTATTCTGACGCAATATAAGCTCTAAATTTATCAACTACATTGTCGGGCACTATTTCCTGTTGTCTGTCTTTTCTTCAATTTTTGGGGGAATCCCTTAACACCAAGCAACGGTGTTATTTATCCTCCAGGACCACCAAGCAACGGTGTTCATTCTCTTCCTGGAGGACGCATCCGTCGGCACCAAGTGTCACGAAAAGAAAGACAGACACCAGGAGGGATGCCCAGCCTATTATGCGATATTAAAAAAAAATAAATTGTACCTTATTCACAATAATGCCTTTTTTTTCCTCAAATTTACCCTTAAACCGCTGCCTCCGGCAAACGCATTCTTTTCAGGACAGAATCAGTTTTTTAATACTAAAGACTATCATGCCTGAACAATAATTTTCTTATTAATATTAAACATTTGCTATTTATCAATAGTGGATGTGCTCTGAAATTCCTGCAATTCAAAATCATTTTAGTAATTAAATGTATTTAGTAGAAAATTAGACCTTAGTAATAATCATTTAGCTGTTGAAGCGAGGATTGTTTTCAAATATTTATTATTTGTAAACAATTAAATAATTATTACTCTCAAAGTCATTGCTCCGTTTAGTTATTAGAGAACCTTACTTGCTAAGTGCCTATTAGGATGTATCTGAGGCAGATCTTTAATTCTGCTCAGGTCCTCCTCAACTGGCCCAGAGGATGGAGAAGGATTGAGAGGGATCTTGCTGGAGCCTGGCTGATGTGGGTCAAGATAGCCTGCTCTTCCGTTCTGTCCACTTTATCTATATCAACTTTATTGGAAGGCTCAAGTTGTTTGATGGTGCTATTGGAAGGGAGAATGTGAAAGGACACTTTAATCTGCTCAGGGCTGTCTTTTTTTATTTTAATATCTTCTCCGGCAGCAGATTCTCTGTTATTGATCGTGTACATTATAGTAATTAATAACATAGAAACTATGACAAAATAAGCACAAAAGTAAATTCGAAATAAAATATCACATCTCATGCCAATGCCTATAATTTTTTCTACCCAAACAAATTTAACAGATTGATAGATAGGTATTGAGAGATGGCTTATTATGTCCCAAACATGTGACGACTGAGCCTGTTCTATCACGCATCACATTCACTTGATGGAATAGCAACATTTGCGTTATGATGACAAAGAATAGGATAATAAAAAAAAATTAATTTCTTTAATTTCATTGTACACTATTGTTACTGTACAATAGTATTTCTATTATTCACATTATTTATTGTACATACAGTTCCATACTTTTCTGTAACATGTAACCTCTTTAAGTCCGTTATCATACATTTTATATCTTTATTTTACTAGTTTTTCTTTATTCTTCATGTTCCAACCCCTTTTTTTGTATATGTAAATATTCTCATTTTGTTTCTTTTGTTTACCTCCTCCTTTTTGATTTTCCTTTATATCATTTTTACTTTACTATCCTTTCTGTACATTTATTTTCTGTATCTTATTTTATATGCGTTATTTATAATTTATCATTTCTGCTCATTCTCTTTAATTTTATTAAATCTGTCTTACTTTATTATATCTGTCATTATTTTCATTTTCTTTTCATTATCATTAATTTTGTTATATCTGTCTTTATCTTAATTTTATTATATCTGTCACTATTTTAATTTCTTTTCATTATCATTAATTTTGTTATATATGTCTTTATCTTAATTTTATTATATCTGTCACTATTTTAATTTCTTTTCATTATCATTATTTTTTTAAATCTGTCTATATCTTAGTTTTATTATATTCTGTCACTTTTTTAATATCCGTTATCTTCCATCTTCATATCTGCCACTATTTTAATTTTCTACATTACTTGTCACCATATTATTGTTATTGTACATTTTGATTTTTTTTGTTCTGTTTGTTTCTCTCTCATAGCCCTGAAGATGACCTACACTGTAGGTCGAAACGTCGGCACATAATTATAAGTTTATTACTTATTCAGTGTTCTTTTTGACTGCACCCACCAACTATCTCCTTCACATTAAATTCCTTTAAAACATTATAAGCCTTTCTTGTGTAAACATTTTGTACGATCCTTTCTTTTGATAAAAAGAACATACTTAAAACAATGTCTGTAATTCCCTTGATGTTTTCTTAAACAGTTCTACGCTTGTAGCTTTTATAATTTATTTTCTTTTAATTAACAGATAAATAGTTTTTACATATTGTTTTAAATTGCTATATATGAAGTTTCTGAAGCACATCTTTTAACTGTAAAACAATGTGACAGGTGCAGTGAGGGATCGTAAAAAAATCCAAGTTTTCAACGGAATTCATGTTTTCATTGGAAATCGATCAGTGTCCAAATAACCTTGTCACATGGCGGTGTGTATGTGTATGTGTATCAATGCCTGGTAAGTCTAGCTCAAACATGTTTATAGTTAGCTTCAAACATGAGAATATGTTTGAAGCGTTTTCCTTGAAATCGACAAACGAGAAGTGGTATATTTGATTTGACACATTTTTTAATTTTATTCAAAAAAGATTCGCAATTTTGACCTAACCCGTTAAACCATTGTTCAATAAAATACCTTTTAATATCACCGTGGTTAAGAAAAATTATGAAAATATTTAAAAATTTATAGAACGAAATTTATGAAAAAACAGCGGTAATAATTACTCTTCTAAAAACTATCTCGAATTGTGATAAAAACTATTGTCTAACATACAGTGGTGAATCAAATATATACGAGACTTATTTTTTAATTTTTTTATTTTTACTTTGAACACAAAGAAAAGTACACCTCATTTTTTTACATAGTCTCCTGATTTGGAAATACATTTTTCCCAGCGCATAGGTAATTTTCCAATCCCGTCCTCATAGAATGAAGTAGGTTGTGTCTTCAGCCAATTGAGCACGTAGGCTTCAACCTCATCGTCACTGACGAATCTCTGACCTCCCAAAGCTTCCTTGAGTGGGCCAAACAGGTGAAAGTCACATGGTGATAAGTCTGGACTGTAGGGAGGGTGTTCTAGCGTCTCCCAGCCCAGTTGCTCCAATTTTTCTCTCGTCAGGGCCGCAGTATGCGGGCGAGCATTGTCCTGAAGAAGAATCACTTATCGGTAATCCCTTCTTTTGCGGCGATATGCAAGTCTGACTTCATTCAAAATGTCGCACTAGTATGCGGCATTGATAGTCCTGCGTTCATGCAAAAAATCAAGATGCAGCAAGCCACGCTGGTCAAAAAACACGGTAGCCAAAACCATGGCTTTCATTCTTAACACGATCACGAACCTCCACAAACTGTTTATGCCATGCAAACACTCTGGCACGAGAAAGTGTCTCTTCCCCAAACTGTACAGTCAACCTTCTCAAGATTTCAGCCGGTTTTACACCTTCAGCAGCATGAAATTTGATGATAATACGTTGCGCAATCGAGGGGGATAACATGCGCCCGCCTGCTTCCCCCACTCCTGGCATCCCTACCCATCACCTCTAAACGCGGGAACGTTCCCGCACCTTACCGTACCGCTGGGCTTCCAGGACAAAAAGTCTCGTTTATATTTGATTCACCCACGTATTTAAGCGCTAGGAGGTAATGGAAGTTGATGTATAGCTCATAAGCTCGAGTTGTAGATAATAATGTGGACGCTAAACAATGCTACGGGATTTCTATGACAATAATAATAATATAGTCCTTATTTATTCAGGAACAGGATTGCAGAAAATGTGAGCTTTTTAGGGTTGTTAGTGAAATCCAAGTAATGGAAAAATTAACATTAAAAATTATAAATTATTAGGTAAATTGTATCAATAAATATATATAATTATAAATTAGGGAGAGAAAATAAATATGTACATATTTTATGACGAAAATGTAACAGAAAGAAACATTATCTATTTACAACAATTTAAACTGTTCCATTTAGATTTATCTATTGACACAACTAACCATGTGGAACCCAACTAATCATGTGGAAACCGAAGAAAAAAATCGTTTTTATCTATCTATTGATACTTGCAATATGAATATAATTTGATTGAAAAACTGAACAAATTTTATGAAGGTTTAGGACCCACGTATGTATATGAAGTGATGAATGGACTGGGGTTGAAGGTTGTTGGAGTGACGATCGGAAGAAGGATAGAGTTCAAATGTGGTAAGAAATCGGATAAGGAAAGAACTGTCCAAAGCTTAGTTCGATGTACTTGATCAACCGTTGTAGGTTTATTTCGGAATGTTTTAACATCTATTTCCATCGATTTTCTAAGATTTTCCATTGGGTATTGAACCTGGAACATAAAACGGAAACTGCTTTAGAGAGATTGGGCCCTGGTGGAGATTGGAATGATTACCTCTGGAGCTGGAACGAGTGAGTAATGTGTCACTAGGTCGTCGATCCAATCTTTGAACCTGATTCAGCTTCCTAGCATTCCATTCCAGTCATTATAGTTTGTTTCAGTTAATTTTTCTTTTCTTCTTGTAGCGCCCTTCATCGATTTTCCTTTCACAGTGAGTATTATTATTATTAGGCGGAATATAATTGAAGGAATATTATTGAAGGAGCCCTCCACACCTGCCAATATTGTGTCAGTTTTGATTCGGCTTTCTCCTTAGATGTAGATATCTCCGTTATATTCCCTAAATAGGAATGATGTTGAATAGAGGTGCCAAAATATCTTATAACACAATCTTATAGCAATGGAGAGATAATGTTGTTGGCCGAAGCATTAATTATTAATAAATATATGTAGGAATGTACACAATAGTTACTGTACAATAGTAATACAATAATACACAATTGTTATTGTACAAATAGTTCCATACTTCTATTTTCAAATTGTTTACATTTCTAACTGTCATTCCACGAGATACCTATTAATTTCTTTCTACTTATTCTTGTATTATAATGTTTCATACATTTTACTTATGTAACCTCTAGAAGTCCATTATCATACATTTTATATCTTTAATTTACTAGTTTTTTCTAAATCCTTCATGCTCCAACCTTTTTTTATGTGTAAATCTTCTCATTTTGTATCTTTGGTTAACCTCCTCATTTTTATTTCCCTTTATATTATGTTTACTTTTCTATCCTTTCTGTAGATTTATTTTCTGTATTTTATTTTATATTCGTAATCTTTAATTATTATATCTGTCACTATTTTAATTTCTGTTCATTAACGTTAATTTTATTAAATCTGTCAATATTTTAATTTTATTATATTCTGTCACTTTTTTAATATTAGTTATCTTTAATTTTCATATCTGTCATTATTTTAATTTTCTACATTACATGTCACTATATTCTTGTTACTGTAACGTTTTTATATATTTTTTGTTCTGTTTGTTTCTCTCTTCTAGCCCTGAAGATGGCCTACACTGTAGGTCGAAATGTCGGCACTAATTAAATATAAGTCTGGTACTTATTTGGTGTTTTTTTTTACTGCACCCCCCAACTATCTCCGTTCTCCAATTAGTAATAAAGTTCAATTTCATATTAATTTAGCATTATTTTTTGTATTTTAAGCGTCTTTCGCGTATAATTTAATATAAATCTATTAAAGTGACTTTTCTTTACAGTGTATGAAGAATAATTTATAAATTAAACTTACCAAGTTCGGCAAAAAAACAAATACTTGAATAATGGTGATTTATAGAGCGTTTTAAAATTGCACTATTACTACAAAAGCAGAACTATTTTTTTAAAAAATGATTAGACCAAACTAAAAATTTTTGGAAAAAATTTACCAAAGGAGTTTGACTAAGCTGAAAGTATTTTTTTTCAATTGTCAATTGTTGAAAATGGTTAACAAAAACATGTTTGTAGATGCGGAAAGCGAGATACTATTGAATAACTTGGAGGATCGTCCTAGAGCGGTCTGTTGCATGTCATCTCGAATAAATTGGTCAACATTTCATTAATACATCTCGAGCGGTGAGTTCCCAATCATATATTGTAAAATATTATATTTAGTATTAATTCATTTATATTAATCGTATAAGGATCCTATTGTTGTAGATCCATAATTTAATGCTGCTAGACCTTTACTCTAGAAGTTTGTTTCTCAGTTTATTCAATAAAGAACTGTTTAATCTTACTAATATTATAAATGTGAAAGTTTGTATGTTTGTCTCTCTTTCACGCAAAAATTACTGAACGGATTTGGATGAAACTTTACCGTAATATAGGTTGTACATCAGAATAACACATGGGCTATAGCAAGCGCGATTTTAGGGGGGCACGTGGCTCCCAGTCAGTTTTTTAGATACTGTGGAGAACCCATTATAGTACATTATTAAAGGCAAATCAAATGATAATAGTTGTTAAAATAATAAAAAGAACATGAGTGAAACTATTGTTTTGATATCCTGATAATCCTACAATTATTATAAATGCGAAAGTTTGTATGTTTGTCTCTCTTTCACGCAAAAACTACTGAACGGATTTGGATGAAACATTACAGTAATATAGGTTGTACATCAGAATAACACATGGGCTATACCAAGCGCGGATTTAGGGGAGCGCACGGGGGCACGTGCCCCTCCCCACCCCCTACAGTTTTAGAGGTACTGTGGAGAATCCATTATAAATAAAGGCAAATCAGGAATTTAGCATCTTGAAATTTTCAGATAGGTCCTTTGTATGATTTAAGAAAGAAGTTTGGATAATTCCACCCTTATTATAATAAGGGTTCAAAGGTTGTATGGAATCCGTCAGTTTTGAAGTTAGACATCTGAAATTTTGTACGAGTAACCTATAGTGAAAAAAATTAAATTATTTATTATTTTAAATTATTGTTAAAAAGCACTGTCAAGAAACTTTAGGCGGTAGTTCAAATTCTATGCGAGCGAAGCCGCGGGCAAAAGCTAAGTCTCTAACTAAATCACTAAACTAAAACACTCAAGATATTTAAACTTGCTCGTCCGATGTTGAAGTGTGTCGGGGATAACGGAATTTCGGAGCTTAGTGAACCTTCTGGCGTGCCAATGTGACTAATTACTTGCTGGCTTATTCGGAAATCTGTTCGATATATTACCATATAATGAATCGCTGTCACGAAAATATTTCCTCTGTGCTGTTTCGGTTGATTATTTTATATGTTTTCTCTCTACTATATACAATACGATATTAATCAACTGTATAATTTTTTATATTTTAGCGCAACGGTTTTGAAACATTCAGGAAAAATAAATCCTAAGGTCGTTCATTGTAAAGGGTACAACAATTACTTTTGAGATTGAGATCAAATCGGATTATGAATTTGTCTGCACTATCTGCTCGCGATAAATCTTGGCATTGTCTTATACTTAATCGAGGTTATTTTATCGGCATTGCATGCAGAGTAAATATTTGACTCAATGTTCGAGTAACAAACACCATAGGGCGAGCTTGTTATCATTCCATTATGTGAATTAGGATTACTTCACTAATCAGAATACTATGGGAGCTCAGTGGTAGAGCACTGAGTTGCCATGCCGGAAATCCTGGTTCAAATCTCGCTGCGGGCAAGACTTTTATTTAGTCTGTAGCCGAAGAAGGGCTCTAGGACCTTCCTGGGGCTCACCCAGCCTCTATAAAATATTAAAACAATAGAGTACCCAAAATAAGGGGGGGATCTGGCGGTTGAGCGTGACCTAGGACGTCACCTCCTTGCAGAGCCGTTTTCTATGAAACAGTACAGTCTCTACCGTGTAATGAACCTCAGACCCGTAAACGGGTTATAGAGGTACAGATTTTTTTATATTAATTTTTTTTTCTCAGAAAATTCATAAAAAAAAAACTTTGAGAATGAACTCATTTATTCACTAATCGGAATACTAAGATGCTGATATTAAAAAACTTTGAAATATCAATAGGCTAAATGTATTTGTATTACTATCAAAATAATTATGCAGAGTATTTGTTACGTTCACTTCAAATTTCAAAGAAATTTCAAACCAACGGTTTCACCTGTCAGAAATTTAGGTTGCATAAAATATAAATATATTTCATTAATTAATCACAACGCAACAGCACAACTAAAACCAACGCAAATTAATACAATCAACATGAAGCCAATCGAAAAACATATATCAATCATAATTTTAAAAAATTCGTGTTATTAATTTAGTTCCATTACGTAAATTCTGTGGCAACTGTGCATAGTGGGCTGAGTCGAATTTTGTGAATTTCTAGCTATCTACTTAAAATCGTAATTCACAAAGGAATATCCTTCATTGCAATGGACGGAACACTTAGCGTGTTAGACACAAGGAAAGAGAAAAAGATTGCGATTCTAAGTAGGTAGCTTCACAAAATTCGACTTAGCCCACAGGCGACTATGCACAAGTGCCACAGAATTATAAGTTAAGTTATCTTCAAATTAATTTAATTTAATTATATTATAAATTTTTTAAGTTATGTATAACACAAATCTTACTAATATTATAAATGTGAATGTTTGTCTCTCTTTCACGCAAAAACTACTGGACGGATTTGGATGAAACTTTACAGTAATATAGGTTATACATCAGAATAACACATGGGCTATAGCAAGCGCGGATTTATGGTAGGGTGCAATGGGGCACGTGCCCCTCCGACAGTATTTTAGGTATTGTGGAGAATCCATTATTGTACATAAATAAGGGCAAATTACATGATGATCTATGTGGGGGCACGGGGGCATGTGCCCCCCCCCCGTTATAGTACATAATTATAGGTAAATCAGGAACTTAGCATCTTGAAATTTGTAGTTAGGTTCTGTGTAAAGTTTAAGAAAGAAATTCGGATAATTCCACTCCAAGGGTTTCCCCTTTAATATAATAGGGGTTCAAAGGTTGTAGAGAATCCGTCAGTTTTGAAGTTAGACATCTGCAATTTCGGATGTTCGAGTAACTTATATTTAAAAAAAATAATTAAATTATTTATTTAAAATAATCTTTCACGAAACTTTACGTGGCAGACCAAATTCCACGCGTGCGAAGCCGCGGGCATAAGCTAGTGTAACATATACGTAACAGGAACCTATTTTGTGGAGATATTGGCCACTCTAGAACTGTCAGCCTCTTGCAGAGTGATTTAGTTCTAACATTGTACCTCAAGTATTTTTCAAATCTCAGCTTCAGAATTTTGTGGCTTATATAAACCGTGTAAACATAGTATGTATGCTTCCACAATCTAATTTGGCTGTAAGTCGCTCTGTTAAAATCTGTATCAATTTAAACATTTACGAATAGTAATAGAAATAGAATAAAGTGTAATGAAGTCTTAAATAAATAGGAATAAAGACTCTATTAATAAAGACTCAAAGCCTTGACTGTTATGAAGTCTGTTTGGATATACCTTTGGATGTACCTTTGGTACAACACAATACTGTCCAATTCCTCTGGATTTCAATCCCAAATCCATTGTATAAATAGTCAATGATGAGGCAGAGATGGCTCATAATGAGCTTCATGTTCCATTTCTAACCCGTACTCGTTCCAATCCTTTCAGCGTGTGCTCTATTCCCATTCCATTGAGACCGACTAGTTTCAAACCACCATCGATTCTCGATAATTCTCCGAGGTGTCTGAAAACAAGTTGTCCTCGGGACGGCATTACTAACAGTGGGTGTTTTCTCCCCTTATATTTTAATCATCTCGTTATTCCCGGGTTCATGTCATTTGTTAGTTGAAAATATGTATAAAGCTGTAAATTTGCGAATGTTAAAGTAAAACAATCTCAGATAATATAATACATCAAATATCGGAAGCTAAAAATACGAGAATATAAAGCGGTTTCCCTATGAGAGGATCGGATATATGTAGGATGTAGGCTATCCCAGCTGTTGGGTCCCGTGCCCCCAGCAATTGATATCAATCCATCCAATAATGGAATGTACGGTTCCTCTCGACCGCAACACGTCCCTGCCTCATCCAGTACATAATGTTTGATGAGTGATATCATTATCTGCATCAGGTTGGTCCTAATCATTGAGCGTTTTTTGGTTTTTATTTACTGATTATAAATAATCAGTTATTATAAAACGGGTTAGTGAAACAGTTATAGTATAATGAATAAATTCCTGAGCCAATCCCTCCTGACTTACTTACTTAATCGTTAGCTTACTTTTAGATTTTTCATTTATTTTAAAATCCAGGGGAATATATTTTTTATTTTTGGTGGCTAACTCTTGAGAGTGTGACTTGGATTGTCTTTGGAGTGCGAGGGTTATCCATCACTTTTGGCATCCAATTTCTTTAAAAATTGGACGTTCTAGATCCTCGATAGTTCAATATCTTGTTAAATATACTTTTTCGTTACAGATGTTTTTCAACAAAATTCGATGAGCATAGGTGGATTGTAATACATCCTTACGCTAATAGAACTATTTTAGATCTCATTCTGCGAAATCTAAAGCCGAGAGATTCGAAAATCATTGACAAATCACACCCGACAACTACTTTCCTGCACTGCTCATCTTTCCAAAACAGACAGTGTATCTCTTGGATTCTCTCTCCGTTCTCTTGGAAGAAGAGTATTAGTAGTCTAAAGTAGTGAACTTTGAATGATTTTTCTACTTAAACTATGAAAGATAGAAAAAAAATGTTACATACTTTTTTTCCATGTTTTGCATTGTACATTTCAGAAAAATAAAAATAAATGGGGTCAAGAGGAAACTACATTTTTTGAAGGTCGATATTGACCATTTAAAGCGAAAAACCAAAAAATGTTTTTTTTTTTTTTATTTCTTCAAACTAGGCCTGAACAACTACAACTTTTACCTGAATCGTTTTTCTTAATGTTATTTCGTTTAAAAGTTAAAAACATTTGATCCACTTGAAAGGGGACATCCTGCGCGCGGGTATATATATATATTCCCTTCACGCAGTACCCCTACGCGAAGGACGTTTATTGTTCTGCATGTTCCGTACATTTATAGCACATTACATACAATTGTACTTACATGTTTTTTTTTTCTATTGTTTACATATATATATATAATTTAATAAATATAATTTATATATATATATATATATGATTCATTTATGTTTTTTATTTTGAAGAGAAAAGATTATGCTTGGCTCGTCTCTAGCGCGGTGCTCTAACACTGAGCAACCAATGCTCGCATCTAAGATAGACAAATCCACTCTCTCCACCGATCCTATCTTATTTTATATAAAAAAAAAAAAAATCAAAAGAAGAATTAAAATAAAATAATGTAATTTGGAATGATAAGTTCGCTGTTATCTGAATTCAAAGAAAGTCTGTTCCTATATTTTAGCTGGGGTTGTAAATAAAGTGAAAATGGACCATTTCCTATGGAAGCCTTTCCGATTACCGATTGGGTATTCAATACAAACAACGAATGGATAGAGAACTGGCTTGCTTTAAATCGGAAATAAGTTATAACTTTTAGCCAACCTAAATTCGTAATTACTGTTGAGAACTTTATTAAATGCTGCGGACATGAAAAGCTCTCTCTGATCAACTTTTTTACTCATTCAGAATATTTAGGCTCGGCTAAATATTATTGGAAGTGAATATAAATTGTTGTGCATTAGATCGATTATCACAAGGACATATTATGTTATAATTAACTGTTATAAGATCTATCCCTTAATTTTTACCTTTTCCAATCCTTTAGAACCGAAAAGCCTTCCTCTACATCCTAATTTATTCACTGCCTCTTCCTGAATACATCCCCTGAATTCCAGATCTCAAGCCTTAACTTGTACAAGGTCCTTCGTACATAATTGCTTCTTTTATAAAATCCTTTATTATCCGTTCCAGTTCCTTCTCGAGTTCCTTAACCGTCTCCATTCGTAATAGCTCATCCCTCACCTCATTTGAAAACCAATTATTTCTCCACCTCCTTATAATAAATATTCTGCAAACAACTAAAAATAAGAATAAATACAAGTCTATGAGCAAAAATTTGTTGATAAACTTATTTTAAATTTGTCATAACCATTATTCTTTTTTTATGCTTAAAATAATTTTCACGAAATGAAATTGTCTTGATCCTTAATTAATGTCCGTTAATGAGAACATAAGAACCTGGACCAGCAGAAAAGAATTGGCAAAAGAAGTTTGTAGGATTTCAAGCGTTAAATTTAGTGCACTAAGAAATAAATAAGGAAAATTGCAGATAAAAATTAGGTCCTTCCAGATAAATGATACGTAACGATTTCTTGAACATAAAAGACAAAAAAAATTAATTTTGAAAGAGAGACGTTCGGTAATGAAAGGAAAATATATGTATATCGTTAAATATTCTTTAAAAAATAAGGTTGTTATAGGCTACGATACCATATTGTGACTAAAATGGTATTCACAAGATTTCGTTAGCCAATGTTTTGTTTTCTTAATAACTGAAAAATAAAATTTGTTCTAAAACAAGAATATTAAATTTATAAATATTAAATTGTTTTTGAAGAATGACCAACGTAGAAGTTATCCGTAAATGAAATGTTGAAATCTACTATACAACAGTAAATCATAAAAAGAAAAAAATTGTAAAAAAGAGTTTATTAATCTTATGTGTGTTTGTTATATAAATGAGTGTATTTGTGTGTATGTATATGTGTTGTGTGTATAAAGATATAAGTTCTTTTTAGTAATATTTTTATTTTTATTTTATTTAGGTTCTATTTCATTTTCATAAGAAGTTATTTTTTTATTTATTATTATTTAATCAGCTTTATAGATTGACTTTTCTGCTTTTTTTTTTCTTTGTACTCTAAGGCTCTAAAGCCCAAAATAATGCACAGTAATGTTATTCTAAAGGGACTTGTCCTTGAATAAATACAGAATTTATTAATATTAAATGAGGCGTTGTTATGAATATTCGGTTCGAAAACGGACGATTTCACTGGAGAATGTAAGAGATTATTGAGTGCAGGATTGCAGAACATGAATTAGTAGGTTAATTGTCGTAATTAGATTAAGGATCGCGATCATTGAGGTGGGCCTGTAAAATTGTTGAATATAGTTATAAATGAATAACTAAATAATTAGTCAGTGTTTTTGAAACAGGCGAGTCCTAGGATTGACCGAGGCGTAGTTGGGAAGATTTTATTAAACCACATAAATGTTTATGGTTTGGATTTGGGTGATTTGTGATCAAACGAATGTTTGTGTTAAACCAAGTAAAAGTCTTAGATTATCAACGCCAATGGTTTGCTATATTAAATTTGTTTTATATTATGGATGAATTTTTAAAAAAACACACACAGACACAAAAATTAGCACCCACATACACACCCATGCACACAACATCCTCACCCGCTGCGAACTAGATGATTTTGTAAATATAAATATTCGTACGGATTTGCGAGTAAAGTTCCTCTCTGGTTTTAGGTAGCTTTAATCACCGTGGCTAGTCATATCTGTTATTTTTTTAATTTTAAGGTACTTCATGAGTTGTGATGAAGCGAGGCCTGTGATCGTAACTACCTCGCGGGCTGACCGAGTTGAATACGAGCTCGTGCCCGTAATTCCAATGTGACCAGGATTACAAAATTATAGGGGTTATTCTAGTGTATGGGTCTTCCAATCTTTAGGGGTTATTCTAGTGTATGGGTCTTCCAATCTTTAGGGGTTATTCTAGTGCATGGGTCTTCCAATCTTTAGGGGCTATTCTAGTGTATGGGTCTTCCAATCTTTAGGGGTTATTCTAGTGTATGGGTCTTCCAATCTTTAGGGGTTATTCTAGTGTATGGGTCTTCCAATCTTTAGGGGTTATTCTAATGTATGGGTCTTCCAATCTTTAGGGGTTATTTTAGTGTATGGGTCTTCCAATCTTTAAGGGGCTTAGCGAATCTTACAGTAAATCTATAATCTAAGCTAATGGTAAGTTGAAAGGTAGGTTTAAAGCTGTCTTGTGGAGTTCATCAGTGCCAATAGGAAATAATAAAAAAGAAAATTAGTTGTATTGAACGAATGGCACAACATTCTCTCCTATATTTGGACGGACGTTACTAGTATAGCCTTGCAGGGTCAAGATATGTACAGATACTCGTAATTTATCTTTACAGCGAACTATAATATATTTTTAACTTTAGTAGCTACATTCGCTTTGAAGAAAGAGATCTACCGGAGGAAGAGGAAATGGGAGTCGGACCTTTGGAAGTCATCTAGAGTCTTCACGTTTCGACGAATTCAAAAGAAATCTTTCTAGCTACTGCTGATCATATTTCGACTTCCATGAGCTTAGGGTGTACTATCGGCATTACTTATCGGTTGCATATTAAAGATTGATTATAAATATTGTATTGTTAAAATGTTCCTTCAAGGAATAAAATGAAAATAGGGTATTGGTCACTATGAAGTTGAAACTAGTAGTATAACTAGCATTTAAAATAATAATAAGGAACAGCGAAAATATTTAAAAGGAGTATTATTTAATTCTGAGTAGGGACGGTCTTTGTCATCCTTTTCATATTGCTCAAGTTCAATTATCAAATACTATTGCAACACCAAGGATTTCAAATATTATTATGAAATTTAAATTTTTTTTTTCAAGGTAGTATCCTTGGTCCAATCCTATATACAGTTTATACAGCTGGCATCCCAACTCATCCTAATACTATCCTTACCACGTAAACTGATGATGCATGTGTATTATCAGTCAACACCAATCCAGTTATTGCATCCCAAAGCCTCCAATCCCATATCACTGATCTTGAAGAATGGTGTCGAAACTGGAGAATTAAAATAAATTCTCAAAATTCGCATCAAATCACTTTTACCTTGCGTCATAAAGCAATGACTTCCTGCCCTTCAGTATCCTTTAATAATATCCCACTGGTGCCTGTAGAACAGATCCGATACTTAGGGTTGCACCTTGACAAACGATTAACCTGGAATCCTCATACAAGACTGAAAGAACAAGAAACCGCACGACGTTTCAGGCTACTTCAACACTTACTAGACAAACGCTCTAAGCTCCCAATTAACTACAAAAGACTCATCTACATGACCATCATACGACCTATTTGGACTTACGGAGTAGAGCTTTGGGGCTCCACTAAGCCATCGAATTCCTCTCGTATCCAATCCTTACAGTCCAAAATCCTTCGTAAAATCCTCAATGCTCCTTATTTTGTTAAGAATAAAGTCATCCATAACGACCTTAATGTCCCTTTTGTTGCTGATTTGGTCCGAACCCGGTATCTATCCTTTCATAACAAACTTCATTCCCACTCAAACCCTCTAGTTTCAAACCTAGCTTCCTCTTCAATTCCCAATAATCCTCCAAGGCGTCTGAAAAGAAGATGGCCACGTGACCTCCTTACTTGAACTTTGATTTGAGTACTACCAGTGGGTAGTTTCTCTACATTTCATTATCATGTCATTTCATTCACTTAGCCTATTTACTTGTTGTATTATTGTAATACAGTTGTAGATATCAATAAATAAATTAAAAAAAAAAAAATAAATAAATATTTTTTTGGATCCGGAAGTGGTGCTTTATTTGAACGAAATTTAGGTCTAAAAATATATTTAAATATTAACCAAAAAAATTCATTGAAAATTGAACCAAAAAAATTCATTGACTGCACCCCCAACTATTTCTTTCTTTCATTAAACCAAAAAAGTTCGAACCCATGAAGTTCTTTAAAGTTGTTTTTGGTTCGACGGTAAGTACGAGGACGAGCATTATCTTGTTGGATTTTAATTTCTTTTCGGTTGATCAAAACAGGATAACGCTCTAACTTCGCATACAATCTTTCCGGTAGTTGTTCTCAGTAGGGTTCAGAATTATAGAGCATCCATCAGAAACGAATTCGCGAACAATAACAACTTATAACCGCATAGCATAGACTTTTATTTCAAATTATTCCCTTACAGCAACTGGAAAAACAATTTGATCGCGATCTAGCCATTGCTCACGGGTATTCGGACTTCGCCAGTAAACCCAATTTGTATCAAAAGTGACAATCTTTCGATGAAATATCATATCAGAAGGTTTTCGATAAATTTCCACTAATTTCTAACCTCTTAGCTGTTTGCTGTGGAGTAAGCTCTTGAGGGACCAGTCCAAAACACTTTTTCACCTTCCCAATAGAGAGTAGCTAGCTCACTCCAACAGCACACTCCCTAGTACTTGTGGACTCAACAGCTTCCTCCAGAACCTCATCAATATCCATTAATCTTCGCCCGAAGACCTTCTTGCTTTCCAACGTCGTATCTCCTCTACTAAATCTTTCAAACCAACGCCGAGTAGTGCGCTGGCCAAGAACACATTCTTCTTCGTATTTAATAATTTCACGAGTTGCTGTGAAAGTTTTTTCTAGTAATGCCTTACAACAATGATAATTTCGTAGGAGACTGTCATATTTCTTCTTTGAAACAAATAACTAGACTGTGGCCTTTTTAGAAGTAGAATTGAAGTCGAATGGAATTAAAGAAGCTTAGAGAATGCTCTGAAGGGATTATTATGTATTAAATAGGATTAAAACATTTAAGGTCCTTTGAAATCTTGAATTGGAAAAAACGATCATTTTTTTATACCCTCTATTATTTTTTATCAATATCAATGAAGAGCGGAATTTCAATATTCCGCATGGATTTTTATTTAATATATGCAAATATATTAATATAAATTTTTTAAATTATTTTTAGCCCCTTCCAGCTAAACTTACACGGGACACTTTGTGTATGAAGGAAAAGTAATTATTGCAATAGTAGGTTGTTCCCCCTAGGTGTGAATTCATTACATTTTCTCCCAAACGTTTCTTTCGTGCCTGATATCAGCGCGGCCCTTCTCATATCAGCCCAAACATTCTTTGTTCTATTTCTTTTATCCGACTCAATTTGAATTTCTAATGAGGCCCCTACAAAGAGCCCACATTGTATCACTCTGCATAAAACAACTTTAGCTTCTCTTTTCCCGAATTGTGTTGACTTAGCGTCAGATCTGAAAGGATATTTCTACATGTCTCCAGCTCGTAGAAACAAGGTAAAAATATTAATAAAAACATCGATTCGATATAACGTTTTTTTTCTTTCAAAGCTATTCTTCCTAAGGTTCTTTTGTATCTGCATGATATTGAATTTCATGAATACTGACATGAAAATAGCATAATGACATTCAACATGATGGAATATTTATTTTATAATATTAGTGCTTTATTAGTAGAGCTAACTTCTGTTGAAATGAATAAAAATGAGCAAAAACTCAAACAGACATGTGAAATAATAATTAGGAATCAATCGGAAACATAACAAAACTAAAGATAGTTAAAATTCAAACAACAGTTAGAATTCTTTTTTTTTTTTTTTTTTATTTATTTATTGATATTTACAACTGTATTTCAATTATACAACAAGTAAATAGAATGCGTGTTACATAATGACATGAGAATGACAAGTAGAGAAACTACCCACTGGTAGTACTCAAATCAAAGTTCAAATAAGAAGGTCACGGGGCCATCTTCTTTTCAGACGCCTCGGTGGATTATCGGGAATTGAAGAGGAAGCTAGGTTTGAAACTAGAGGGTTTGAGTGGGAATGAAGTTTGCTATGAAAGGATAGATACCGGGTTCGGGCCAAATCAGCAACAAAAGGGACATTAAGGTCGTTATGGATGACTTTATTCTTAACAAAATAAGGAGCATTGAGGATTTTACGAAGGATTTTGGATTGTAGGGATTGGATACGAGAGGAATTCGATGGCTTAGTGGAGCCCCATAGCTCTACTCCGTAAGTCCAAATAGGTCGTATGATGGTCATGTAGATGAGTCTTTTGTAGTTAATTGGGAGCTTAGAGCGTTTGTCTAGTAAGTATTGAAGTAGCCTGAAACGTCGAGCGGTTTCTTGTCTTTTCAGTCTTGTATGAGGATTCCAGGTTAATAGTTTGTCGAGGTGCAACCCTAAGTATCGGATCTGTTCTACAGGCACCAGTGGGATATTATTAAAGGATACTGTAGGGCAGGAAGTCATTGGTTTACGACGTAAGGTAAAAGTGATTTGATGTGATTTTTGAGAATTTATTTTAATTCTCCAGTTTTGAAACCATTCTTCAAGCTCAGTGATATGGGATTGGAGGCTTTGGGATGCATTAACTGGATTGGTGTTGACTGATAATACACATGTATCATCAGCATACGTGGTAAGGATAGTATTAGGATGAGTTGGGATGTCAGCTGTATAAACTGTATAAAGGATTGGGCCAAGGATACTACCTTGAGGACAGTTAGAATTCAAAATATAATAAATAGAAAGTTAAATCATGAAAAAATATCAAATCAATGATTTAGTAATTGTAAAAAATATATTATAAAATAAATTCTCAAAATATATATTGGTGTGTCAAGAACACATTCTTCTTCGTATTTAATAATTTCACGAGTTGCTGTGAAAGTTTTTTCTAGTAATGCCTTACAATAATGATAATTTCAGTTATAATAATAAACAATAGTTAGAATTCAAAATATAATAAATAGAAAGTTAAATCATGAAAAAATATCAAATCAATGATTTAGTAATTGTAAAAAATATATTATATAATAGATATTTGTAAAATTACATATGTTGAATGGGTTATAGTAATAATTAAAGCCCGTCCTTCTGTCTACACTTGTCGAAACAACCCGAGTTTATAGCAAGAAAGAATGACACTAGTGGCCCGTTACGCTCTCCTCTGCGCTCTACGCTCTGCTTATCCCATCTCAACCATTGCAGGTTATACGACTTTTTTTTCTCTTTGGAGGATACGAAAAAAATGTAAACGAGTGTTTAGTATATTCCGGTGATTAACATACCCAAACCAGTGTCGAAAAGCAAAATTAGTATTCACTGTTTGATCAAAGGCAACAAAAGAGTGTATGTCGTTCGATTATAATTTGGTTCATAAATCACTAGATATTCCTTTCGCAATATTTTGGTAAAGCTATACACTCTTCAGGATCATACATTATAAAATTAGCATTTTAATCGATGACACTAATTAGCAACCACAATGAATTTGTAATCACTTCGGACTCGAATCATGCTCATCAAAGTGCTTGCACAGCTCTAGAAATAAAAATTATACCAAACTAAACATCATTGCTCCCCTTGATTATATTTTAAAATTTTATAATACATAAAACTTTATTTTATGTCAATTCCTGGTGATGAATGTTACCATTTTGTAGAGATCAAAGGTAACCATGATGCTTATTCTAAAGATGATTGTCATGTCTTTCCAATGCCTCGATTTGATGTTCTTTAAAGGGATTTCAAAATCATTATTAAATCTAGCTATATTACAAACGTACAAGCTTTATCGAACGAAAATTGGCTCTGAAAATATATAAATCTAATAAACAGCCACGATTTAGTGCGCTATTAAAATCGGGCACTCAAATCTCACGCATATTTAGTTACTGGAAAAAAAAAGCACGGAAAAACATTTTGAAGGGGCGAATAATTTAAACAAATTTGAAAAAAAATAAAAGTTTATATTCAGAAAAATAAAAACAATTGTATGTGAAATAATAAACAATTACTGCACTGCAGGTTACAAAAAGAAAATGATTTAATCAAAGGAAATAATTATACTTGAATAAAGTTCTCATTAGATGCTGAATAATAGTCTTTCAAAGCCCAGTCACTGGGGTCACCTGTGGTCTAGTGGTTAGCGTAACAAACTACTAATCCCAAGATCGCGGGTTCGTAGCCCGGCAGGTGGCCCTAGGATTTTTTTATGGGAGTAAAAAATCCTTAGTTACGCCGTCCTTCAGAAGGGACGTAAAACGGGGGTCCCGAGCCTGTACGATGTCAGGTACTCGTTAAAAATCCCTATCCTAATAAAACCTGGATAGGCAAAATTTAGAGCTCCCACTGTAGCATCGTCCGATTAGCCATAGCAGCGTAAAGTGACGTTAAATGAACAAACAAACAAGCCCAGTCACTTGTTTACACACCACGTTTTTTGTTCACCAACTCTCGGCAGGTTATGTACTTGGTTATGTCAGTGTTGCTAAAAAATATTGTTAGTAAATTAATTGTTTAATCAATGGCAACACTGACTGTGCCGGGTGTGACCTTCCCCCGTTATAGTAAATAATTAAAGGCAATTCAGGAACATAGCATCTTGAAATTTGTAGATAGGTTCTTTGTTTAGTTTAAGAAAGAAATTTGGATAATTCCACCCCAAGGGTTTCCCCTTTAATATAATAGGGGTTCAAAGGTTGTATAGAATCCGTCATTTTTGAAGTTAGATATCTGAAATTTTGGGTGTACGAGTAACTTATATTTTTTAAAAATAATTAAATTATTTATTTAAAATGATCTTTCACGAAACTTTATGTGGCAGGCCGAATTCCACGCGAGCGAAGCCGCGGGCATAAGCTAGTTATTCATAAACATGTAGCACATCTGCGCTAAGTAAACACCAAAGGAATTAAAATAGATATACTTTATCAATACGATTTTAAACAATGTTCATAATGATTCAGTATTGAAGATTACACTTAATGATTGAGACGTAATAGAGGATTGTCATAAAATTCATAGCAGACTTAAATTACGACTAATCCGTGTCTACAACACTAGAGTTCTTCTTGTGTGTCTTCTCAGGGTCTCGATGTCTTCGGATACTCCGCGCCCAGAATCATTCGCCCTTCCTCTTCGGGGTGTGTTCCGAGAGTCCTCTTCAAAGTGGAGTCCTCGACCCCCCTCTTTTTGTTATTTCATCACCCACCTTGACCATATGGGCCCATTCTACCTGAACGCTGATTGTACAAAAACATGTTTATTTTTATAATCCCGCCCGGTACGATACATAGCAATATCCTTCATGCACAACAGTTGTACAAGAAACAATGCAGTCTCTACCACGTGCTGAAACCAAGATCCTTTAACTGTTGTAGTGGTACAGGTAAATAAAAGACAATATTGAAAGTTTTAAACAAATTTGACTTCCAAAGTTTAGTACCTCTATAAATCTGGTATAAGACTCCAAAATATAGAATGAATAAAGGATTGCATACTTATTTTTATTACTTGCGCCCGAACCCAAACCGTCCACGGTTGGTAATAAAGTTTAATTTACCCTCGCAAGAATAAAACTTTGGCAGAAAAAATAAAGTTCCTAAAGCATAACTTGCCGAGGATTAAGCGAATCGGAAAGTTATGCTTCTTGGGAGAGATGTGGATTATTGATGTTGAACTGACAGGATATCGACTCCCGCTATCGGCACAGAGCCAGCCATTGCCTTCCATCAGTCGGCGCTAATCTCCGTCGGTCGTCGCGATCAATAAGGAATCGAGGAAATGATGTCCTGTTGTGGATTATTATTGTTACTGTTGCCTTGTACTATCTTATAGTATTGCAAGTATAATGGAAGTTCAATTAACACTTCAGGTTCCCGAAAGTATGAATACAATTCAAAGTTTGTTACATGAAATTCTGCTGAACTTAAACCAAAAATTTAATCGTATTTTTTTTTATTAATTGTTATAATTTTTAAATATTTTTATTTTGAATCTTTTTTCTTTAATTATTCGAATCTTTTCTCTTCAAAATAAAAATATTCAAAAATTTAATCGCCCAACTTTCTGCTTCTGTGTATTTATGTTATATACTACACACAAAAGAAAAATCACTATCGATAAATTGGCAAATGAAAGTAATAATAAATATCCACCGCATAATAATCACTGTCTAATAAACTCGTTAGTAAAAAAACGATTTTTTACAAGTTAGTCAAGTGAGATCAGATTATTATTCCAGTCTGTTTGGAATTTGGAAGGACTCATAATATTACACAACTATAATTTGGAAGGACTCATAATATTACACAACTATAATTTGGAAGGACTAATAATATTACACAACTATAATTTGGAAGGACTCATAATATTACACAACTATAATTCGGAAGGACTTATAATATTACACAACTAGCTTTTTCTCGCGTAGAAAGTGGTCTGCCACATATAGTTTAGTGACAGATCATTTTAAATAAATAATTTAATTTTTTTTTAATAAAAGTTAATCGTGTATCCAAAATTTCAGGTTTTAAACTTTAAAACTGACGGATTCCACCCACTCTTAAAACACCTATTATTTTAAGGGGGAAACCCTTGGGGGTGAAATCATCCAAATTTCTTTTTTAAATTATACAAAGAACCTATCTGCAAATTTCAAGATGCTAAGTTCCTGATTTGCCTTTAATTATGTACCATAATGTATTTTCCACCGAACACAACCTCCCCCCCATAAATCCGCCCTTGCTGTGTAGCCTATGTGTTATTCTGATGTATAACCTATATTACTGTAAAGTTTCATCCAAATCCGTTCAGTAGTTTTTCCGGGAAAGAGTGACAAACATACAAACTTTTGCATATATAATATTAGTAGGAATACAGTGTTTTATTACTAAAATAAAATGAATGCTAACTAGGAGGAGTTGTTCGGGTTGAATTCCATTCGCACTTAAATGGTTCATTGGCTAAGGATGGTTTTATTAATCAACTACATATTTTATTCCTATTTAAAATAATAATTTCTTTTGATTTATTTTATGTATCCATGTATGTATATGTATTTAATTTAAAGTTGGAACATCATTCGTAGCAGACTTGAATTTTACGTCGGACACAATACAATGGACAATTTTTTGTCAGCCCTCTGACACTCATTAGAAATTTCATCTACAATTAGTTTAAAAAACGTTTCTAAATTCTGAGCGAACATACGAGAAACTTGTTTCCGAAGAAGAGCAGAAGAGCGGATAAAGAAGCCTCGGCCTTGATCTAAAAAGAACGAAATTGGCCCAGAAGGCTGATCTGTAGGTCACCTGCGGATTTGTCGGAAAATCTTTTTTTAAGTAAAATCGTTTACGTTCTCTGGTTTTTATCTTGGTGTAATTATAGGAAAGTCTGCGGAATGGGATAAGTAAATTAATAAGGGAGTACAATTCCCTTTAGGATAATTTCAAAGGATAAGAAATATCTGAAACTTAGTAACTGAAACCTTGGAGTAAAACAAAAGAAGAATGCTTCATCGTAATTTTTATTTTATCACCAACAGCCCTAGAAGTATATGTAGATGTGTCAGCTTCGGATGACCGATCCTTAATTTACATATAACGCCTCGTTTTTTGGCGCTAGGCCGTATCCATGGCATGTCCATCAAGACTAGATATGTCTATGAAAGATTCAAATTAATAAAATTTGCTGCCATAAAACAGGGGTACAATGAAATTGAAACCTATCAGTGAGGAGAAATAATATAGAATACTTCGTCAGGCAGATCCCTTGAAGCAAATATTCCACATCTAGTCACATTCGTGGCGTTTGTTGCTGTTGCGTGTTGAGGCGCCAGTACTACTCCCGCTCTCAATACTACCCCCTACTTCCGGCCTCAGAGCCTTCTCTCGAGAATACTCTTCCTGCCTTCTCCACTCTCAGGATCTCCTTCGGAGCTATCATCATCTTTATCAGTTATCTTGCCTCCAACCTTTTCGTATCTTATACCGTACTTTCGCTTACCGCCTTTTCGGATGCCAGATTTTTATTTCACGGAATCCTACTGAATTCATGATATGGACTTTATTGTCTACAAATTTGCTGTTCGTTGTTCTAATTTTTAACATAATTTACTATGGCAGTTATCATGAACGTTTTTTGGAAACAATCCTTATCTGACGTAGAATAATTTTTGGTTGAAAAAAATAATTACTTAGCTACATAGATTTTCGCTTTGACTTTCGTTACTATTGTCACTATTAATGTTGTAAATATATGGGGCGACCTATGGTCTAGTTACTAGCATAGCAATCTATGGGGCGACCTGTGGTCTAGTTGCTAGCATAGCAATCTATGGGGCGACCTGTGGTCTAGTTGCTAGCATATCAATCTATCGGGCGACCTGTGGTCTAGTTGCTAGCATAGCAATCTATGGGGCGACCTGTGGTCTAGTTGCTAGCATAGCAATCTATGGGGCGACCTGTGGTCTAGTTGCTAGCATAGCAATCTATGGGACGACCTGTGGTCTAGTTGCTAGCATAGCAATCTATGGGGCGACCTGTGGTCTAGTTGCTAGCATAGCAATCTATGGGGCGACCTGTGGTCTAGTTGCTAGCATAGCAATCTATGGGGCGACCTGTGGTCTAGTTGCTAGCATAGCAATCTATGGGGCGACCTGTGGTCTAGTTACTAGCATAGCAATCCAAGGGGGGGACCTGTGGTCTAGTTGCTAGCATAGCAATCTATGGGGCGACCTGTGGTCTAGTTGCTAGCATAGCAATCTATGGGGCGACCTGTGGTCTAGTTGCTAGCATAGCAATCTATGGGACGACCTGTGGTCTAGTTGCTAGCATAGCAATCTATGGGGCGACCTGTGGTCTAGTTGCTAGCATAGCAATCTATGGGGCGACCTGTGGTCTAGTTGCTAGCATAGCAATCTATGGGGCGACCTGTGGTCTAGTTGCTAGCATAGCAATCTATGGGGCGACCTGTGGTCTAGTTGCTAGCATAGCAATCTATGGGGCGACCTGTGGTCTAGTTACTAGCATAGCAATCCAAGGGGGGACCTGTGGTCTAGTTGCTAGCATACAAATCTACTAAGCCCAAGATCGCGGGTTTGTAGCCCGGCAGATGGCTCTAGGATTGTTTAAAGGGAGTAAAAAATCTTTGCTTATAGAGCTCTTGGGAAGGGACGTTAAATGGGGTCCTAAGCCTGTGCGATGTCAGGCACTCGTTAAAAATCCCTATCCTAATTAAACCTGGAAATTTAGAGTTCCCACTGTAGCATCGTCCGATTAGCAATATCAGTATTAAAGCGACGTTAAATGAACAAACAAAAGTTTACATTGCAATAACATTTTTGTTTAAAAGCGTTTAACAAAAGTTTAAATTGCAATAGCATTATTGTTTTAATGAAAGGGGCATTTGTTTACCATTTGTTGAATGATTTTATGTAAAATATGTAACAGTAATATTAAAAAGTTTATGAACTTTAAAAATTCGATTCAATTCATGGAAAACCATTTTCTTGCTCCACATGACAGTACATACGTTTTAATTTTTGATTTAAATGCATTACAATATTCACATTATTAATCAATTTGGCTGGTAGCATTACAATGTAATGAATATGTTTTCTGTATTGAGTTATTATTCAAATGCAAAGGTACTAAATAATTCCCAATTACGTATCTAGTAATGTTAGGCGTGCATTTGCAGCCGATTTATGTAAAACCTATAATATCAACTCAATTTGACTACATCCTTATCGATCAAATCCCTGTGTATATATTTATACTCAAGGAGATATTTCATTTCCTCAAGGATTGTTCCATTCACTCAAGTAATACAACGTTGTAAATAAGTAATACAATAGATCCCTGTAATAATAACTATTGGCTAATTGTGATCAGAGCCAACAGTAACTTCTTGATATATAAACGGATTATGTTATTGAAGCGTTACCTTCCTACGAGACCAAAATAAGAGTTGCTCTTGCAGGACCAGATCCGCGATATGATCGCAGTAACCACAATATCATTAGGCCCCCGAGCCTCAGCAAACCTCTGCCCAATCAATATGTATCCCATTCCCCCATCCCCCGCCCCCCCTCACCGGGGAACAACTAACTACCGGGACCACACTCCTCCTCCATTTCCCTCCCCCCTCAACAACTAACTATCGGGAACCCGTTCCATTCTCCCTAATTTGGGAGCAACAAGCGATTCCAGCGCAGGGGTTGATATCGATAGGGGTTGATATCTGATAGAATTCGTGTTGAAAGGAATCGGACTCGTGTCGTTACCTCCTGGAGGGTAATACAGAACAAACGTTAGGCATGCATTTAATTAACAGTTTGTAGCTCAACATTCTTCATGTTATCGTGTCATACTTTTATGACAGTTTTTTCTCATATGTATTGGAATTACGAACATTAAAAACAAGCAAGGAATTTATCAACAATGAAATCTAGTTGTAATAAATTCTTATTCTTCTATTTTCCATTTGCACCTGCACGATTTCGTATGCAGCAAATTGATATAATTGTTTTTTGTCTTTTTGATTTGCCAAAGCATCAAGTTTTGGAAATGATCCATAGTTCTTGGGCATCATAAATATTAAAAAAAAAAATCAGAATAAAAACAAATAATGTTAGGCTTTATAACTTTGCATCAATCCCAATAGCCCAGAGTTAATGAATACTTTCAACCAAAAATATGATAGTATGTAGAATTAACTAAACTGAAATAACATTAGAAAAAATCATTGTATTCTTGAGAATAATGCTCTTAGGCAAATTTAGAAGATACTGGACTAGACCACTCACAAAGCCACAAACTGAAGAATACTTTAAATATATAGCCATTTGTTTGTTGTTATTAATGTTCATCAACAAATATATAACCATTAGTTTGTTGTAGTTAATGCTCATGAACAACTGAGCAAGATTACGATCGCTAAGTTTCTATCAGGGATTTCATATATCACGCTGGATAAAAGTGGTGTATCTGTAAACATGCTCAATTTATTTTACTGCCAGTTTTTTCAATTTTTGTTTTTAGTGAATTTGTCCTTATTGAATAGTCAAATAAACTCGAGAGCAATGAAGGTTATCAAATATAAAAATAAAAATATATGAAAATATTATTCTACAACATAATAAAGAAAAGTAGTTTTGATAAAGTTCTAAACGTGAATCGTTAAGAAAATCTAATTTTAGGCCCTTAGTAGATCGTGGGCATTAGGGAGGATAATCTGGAGCAAAGCAAACTGCCCGAATAAAAAAGAAGGAGCTAAGAAGGATATTAAAGGCGAAGGAAGAGATAAAAATTACGAAGGAAAAGGCTTACCTCTGGCCCTGGGCTTAGTCAAGAGCTTGATGACTATGTTGTCGTAGGCCACTTCTTCGGCCACTCCGGAGTCTTTCACCAGCTTCTCCTTAACGGCGATGCAGATGTCGTGTTTGGCCAGCAGCACCTCCAATTCCTCGAAGGCCTGTGAACCATTCAGCGGGTCACGTCAGTAAAGAGCATTCCATCTCTCTTAAACGAGTAAATACTTATTCATATATACAATGGCAAAATAAATTGAATTCAGCAAAATGATAAGAGTGTATATATTTGTGTATGTATATGGAGCTGGGGATATGCCGCTTGCATTAGCTAATTAAAGCTAAGCAAGTCGAATGTGCTTAGCACATGGATCTCTTAGCTTTGAAATTATACCCTCCCCACGCCAGCCTATTGGATTCTACTCGCAAAGACCGGGGCACACCTACGATGACCTTTCCCTAGGCACTAATACATCATAGTGTTGTGGTTTTCCATGATGTCCAAATGTTTTCCAAATGGCAGGTTTTCTAGCCTGGATCGCAGGGACGTCCTTCTTCAGAAAATGATATTAAGGTCCTTGTGCGCCTTCTGTTTCTGAACCGCCATGACCTATATATCAACTGCGATTTATCACTGTTCTTGAAACCGATTCTACGTCTATGGAAGGACACTAGTGAATCGGCTCCAAAAGGATATGGAGTTGTGCGTTGCCTGCCGCTGTACCATAGAAATCATAGAATGGTTCGTAGCTAAGTAAGGTCGGGCGACATCTTCTGCAAGGCTATCTATTCTCTCGCATATAATATATGTCTGTAAGAATACCAAGAAGATCTGCGATTCTGCGTAGAGTCAATCGAATATATATATATATAGATCATGCAGTGGATTGAGGAATGAACGGTAACGACTTCTTCTCCTGCATTAGAACGAAGTCGTATACATGACGGAATAATGTGGAAGATATCGAACTTACATTATTAGTCATTATTCACTTCGAATTACAATTTCTAAAATAATAGAATATACAACTGTTAAAGTTAATTGTAAAGTTTAATTGTAGGGTTTTAAAGATCTTCCGCTCTAAACGCGGTCATGTTAATTTTGTTTTGTGGAATAGGGTAGTGTAGAAAAAAAAAAAGATTTTGTTTGTGAGCTGATTTTGAAGAGCACTAACACTTATAAAAAAAAAAGAACTAACTATATAACTTAATTTACTCGAAGTATAATCTCAACACTCTCCGGCTTTTTCGTGTGGATTATTCAAGTTATTATTATTATTTTGTTCAAAATCTAAGAGAACTGGATAGACAGCGAGCTTGTTCAATATGTCGTTAGCTTTATTTTTTATCATCAAGAAGCCCTGAAAATATTTATTGGATTTTTCAAGCATAAAGAAATTCACAAATTCTCCTGGCACCAACCCACTGAAGGGCAAAATCAATCATAGATTATATAGTACTCAGGCGCACCACTAGGATAAAGGTGACGTTAGAGTGATGAGAGGATCCGAATGTGAATGATCCGAACATTTTAAACCTCACAATCTCCTTAGAAACTCCCCAGAATCCAGAGGAAATTCAGACTCTCGAAAAGCAATTCGATACTCAATTGAGAGTATGACAAATCAAGAATCGGTAAAAGGACTGTTCCAAAACCGACTAATAGAGAAATTGAGCGATGAGAGAGGTTTGAATGATGGACTATATTACGAGAATATAGTAAAGTGTTTACATCCCGCAGCTTTAGAAGCCGTCGTAGAGGAGAGGAAAGAGGGAATATAAAAATGCCTGTAAAAAAGTAATAAGTATTAGAAGGAAGGCAGTAGGTACCTATTGGGAAAAAAACTGCAAGTATGTGGACACTTACATTGATGGGCAGAAGTCTAGTGCTACTTGGAGGACATTAAGAAATTTGAAAAAGCCCAAAAGATGTGGAGATAACTTCCCATTGATCAAAGAGCAGCAATGCGTGAATCACTTTGAAGAATTATTCCTGAAGAGCGCCCCGAATTCGTTTGGAATAAATCGAATGAAATAACATCGAATAAGGAAGATATACCGCCAGTAACAGTTCTAGAACTGGACTCAGCTCTCAATGAAATGAAAAATAGGAAATCTCCTGGTCCCGGTTCTATTCCAATAGAAAGCAGGCCCTGTCGAACTCAAAATGGCACTGGCAGGGAATTTGACACTTCTGTTAAATGGTGGAGAGATCCCTGAAGAATGGAACCTAGGATATATCACCCCAGTTTTAAAAAAAGGGTAAAAGAAGGATTGCTCAAACTACAGAGGTATTACGGTTACAAGCTCACTGAGTAGATTATACGGCCGAATAATTAAAAACAGAATCGAAAATGAATTAAAGGAAGAAATCAGCGAGGAACAGGCGGGTTTTCGAGCTGGAAAATCATGCACTGATCTAATCTTCAGCCTCTCACAACTTATAGAAAAAAAGATGGCCCACGACCGTGAACTCCACATGATATTTGTAGAATTACACAAGGCCTACGATACCGTACATTTAGGGAAACTGTGGAAGGCTTTGGAAGATACGTCTGTTAAGAGATACCTCATCAGAGCAATTCAAGGGCTCTATAAAAACATGACAGGGGCAATAAAAATAGGAGATAGAGTTTCTAGAAGCTTCCCAATTTACAAAGGCTGTTGGCTCTCACCCCTGATTTTCAACATTTATAAAAAGCCCTTAATGACTGGAAAAGATCATGCGGTGGAATAGGTGTTCAAATCGGGGACGATGTCATCTACAATATGCAGTATGCGATCAAGTAATATTCGCATCGGATCCGGATGACGTGAGCTATATGATGAGGAAGTTGCTGGACACACATTCCAGGTGGGGGCTGAAAATCAGTTAAAGTAAAACAGAGTATATGGTTTTCAACGCTCCAAATTTACCACTCGAAATCGATGACTGGACACTCAATGCTTGCAAACAGTTCAAGTACCTCGGGTGCTGGCTCTCTTCTGGAGGAGGTATTCAAGGTGACATCGAACATAAAGTAAACATGGGGAAAAAATAATTAGTTCGATAAATTCCACCCTATGGAGTAAGGAGATAAGATCGGAGACTAAAAGGAAGATCTACCATTCCTTCATAGAAAGCGTAGCCACTTACGGATCAGAGGTTTGAACACTCGCGAAAGAGGCAGAGAATAGATTGCTTTTCATGGAAATGGATTTCTGGAGAAGAAGCTGTGGTATATTGAGAACCAAGTGGATCCCAAACGCAGCAATTAGAGACAAGGTCGGATGTCAAAAGAACATCCTTTACCAGATCGGAACTAAAAGGTTAAAGTGGTAAGGCCATTTAATGCGGATGGACGAATTGTTCACCGGGGCTTTAGACATTTTCTTTGCGGCCTTGTTCTGCTGTTAGTTTGGCTTTCCCCACATTTAGTTGTATTTCACTTAATAATATAATTAATTTAATATTAATTATTATATTACAAATGATATTAACTTATAGTATTCTTCTATTCTTTGTATTTTATTGTAAACATGCTCAAATGCTCACATTTCATTTTCAGTAATACAGTATTATTCCAAAGATACTTCTTCCAGATTAAAGAAATAATTTATTGTTATTATTAATCCATTCTGTTTGACTTAATAGAAATAGGAGCGGAAGTTAAACCCCATGAAACAATAAAGATGGAACAGTAATGATTAGCGGGTTACTTTAAATTTAAGAAACAAACGGGTTATATGTTTTTTTTTTATATTAACACTTTATTGAAATATTACAATCTGCCACTTGTGGGCAATAAGTAATAGTGCTGTGTAGCTTACAGTCATTCCATAACAAAACAATAATATAAACAAAATAAAATAAATAAATATATACATGCGGTAACAGAAAGAAATTAATGCGGTAATAATAATAATAAAGTAAAATAAATAATAATAATTATACTAATAATAAAAATAAAATAAAATGTACACATTCATACCCTATGTTATATATTTAAAAAAAAAAAAATTTTTGTTTTATTTCTTGTTTCTTTGCTGACATTTTTAGACTTTATCGTTACATTTTTTAACGAATAAGTTTCATTTTATCATGAAGAGGACTCAAATACTAGATATTTGTTATCTTTGTGAAGAATTGAACATTCCTGAACTAAATCTATTATGAGATATAACAGGAGACAGAACAGGCGCAGCTACGAAGAAGCAGATTGGACACAGCCGATCTATATCCTCCGGCTGGACCTTCCTTATCGCCGATCGACCTCACTCTTCCTAATTATCTTCGGCTACCTGTTCCTTAATAACGTTCGTTCATTCCGCTCCCTCTTCATCAGATAGCGGGTCCATTCTTGATTTACTTGCCTTTCTAGAGATTAATTACAAATGAAACGTAAGGTCTCTTTGGTTTAAATCATTTCATAATCCATGGATCGTTGCCTCAGTGTTGAAAACACTTTTAATTGATTAATAGAAAGAACTTGATATAAACAAAATAAGTGAATGTAGCAAAAGTCGATGACGTCCCCTTGGACATCTTTTGCGGAAGGGTAAAAGTGATGAGCAGTAAAACTTTACAAAAGTGGGGAAGAAGAGTGCGAGAGTGAGAGAGTGGGAGAGGGCGAGAGTGGGAGAGTACGAGAGTGGGAGAGGGCGAGAGTGGGAGAGTGCGAGAGGGCGTGAGTGGGAGAGTGCGAGAGGGCGATAGTGGGAGAGGGCGTGAGTGGGAGAGCCTTCCGCAAAAACAGCTCCGTCAAGTAAAAGATAAAAACATTGCTTGGATCTGGTGGAGCATCAAAGTTGAAAGAATAAATTTGGATATTGAAACGTGCCAACCGTTCAAAGATAATAATAAGCTATAGAGGACTCTGATGCATTTAAAACAAAGTTAATCCAAGGAATCACAGTCGTCGCTATTGGCCTCAGCAGTCGAAGTGGTGTTCAAGAAAATCAAATAAAAATATATATAAAAAATAGATGATTCCAGATACACACACTTGAGTTCTAAATTTATATTAAACAAGTGATATGTAAATTGTATCGTCGATTAGTCAAAAAATAAAATATGAGCCGAAAAACTACAATAAAAAACATCATCTAGAACCAGTACAGTGCTCCAAGATATACGGTAGTTGACGAAATCAAGTCATCTCGTCTTATTTGACGATTACTGTTATTAAGTTACTACTTAAGCAAGTGGTCACAGGTCCGGGATCCTACAGCCATGCGGGTGGTGCGGACCAGGTGAGATTCCAGTTTCTGTTATTGCCTCTTTTATGTTTACAACACAACGCCCAGCATGACACAGTAAGCCTAATGCCAGGAGATGACCTGATAATCAAGGGTCCGCTTAGTTAACCCATCAGATTCTAGACTTTGCTGACTGGATTGAGGACAATTTGTTGAGATCTGCCGTGTTACTGACTGGATTGAGGACAATTTGTCGAGATTCGCCGTGTTATTGACTGGATTGAGGGCAATTTGTCGAGATCTGCCGTGTTATTGACTGGATTGAGGACAATTTGTCGAGATCAGCCGTGTTATTGACTGGATTGAGGACAATTTGTCGAGATTTGCTGTGTTATTGACTGGATTGAGGACAATTTGTCGAGATCTGCCGTGTTATAGACTGGATTGAGGACAATTAGCCGAGATCTGCCGTGTTATTGACTGGATTGAGGACAATTAGCCGAGATCTGCCTTGTTATTGACTGGATTGAGGACAATTTGTCGAGATCTGCCGTGTTATTAACGTCCTGGTAAAACTTAGTCGTTTCTTCGATGTCACTGCTATTTCTCAGAAACCGACTGCGGGACTAGTCCTCATCAGTCCTTTCGACCTTAATTAATAATTGATTAAATAAATACCTGTTGTTGTTGTGGTTATTCTTGTATAGTTATTATTCACTCATATCCTTACGATCCCTTAATGAATATGAAAATATTTGAGCCTTATTCTTTAATGATTTACAAACATTTTTGTTTTCTGTAATGAAAGTAGCCTCTAGTGTTTCAATATATCCATATAATATAATATAAAAATATTTATGTTTTATTATATCACATTCTTATTCTTATTTCTCATATAATTATTTTAACATTATTAATTCTTGTATAGTTATGCATATATAATTGCTCATATTCCTTATATATTGGAAATATTATACCATTATTATGAAGAGAATCAAGGTAGCGAGAGATTAGTATTTAGCGAACATACCTGCAATCTGTTTCCTTAATTTATTGACCGCTCTCTCAATATTCTACCATTTCGCCTGTTTATAGCGGTGCATTCTGACCAGGCATGAATTATAGAACCCATTAGAATAATGTCTATAAAAATGTTTATTTTAGTTTACCTTAACAGTTAACACGCGACAAAGATTATATTAAATTAAGAAAGAAATAATGTAGCGATGAAATTGTAATATGATAATATCGTATACCTTTATTCCGTAATTTGATTCTTCATATATAATGGATACGTAGCTCCACCCCAGGAGCTTGACGATCTCGACCATGGCCTTCACTTGATGGTGGTCCGAGGGGATCGTTCTCGTGAAGTATTCGAACCGTTGTTTGTTGCTCAGCTCCGGGCTGGTCGAGAAGAAGGACACCTGCAACATCGTCAGAGCGAACATTGTTTATTTTAGAGTGGCTTTCAGAATGGGAGGCTATAGTGTCTATCGATAATAACTGGTGCTCATAAAACCACTTTTTGGAGAGAGGAATAATTAAAGATAGA